>JAPXFY010000024.1:38968999-38973999 GCA_030674185.1 Monoplex corrugatus
ACACACACACACACACACACATACATACACACTTTAAGTACGCTTCCAGCTGCATGTCAAATGTTAAATACATTCGGTTATGGATTGTACAGTAAACTAGTAAAAACATTACAGCTGATATTCAAAGAACAGAAAAAAAGCTCAGGCAAGATTCCGTGCTAAAAGTGTCTCCTTAAAACTAATCATAATTTGCGGCTGGAGAACGGGGATTAATGTTGGGGATGGAGATCTACAATACAAAGCCCAGGTCTTTTTCGTTTAATAACCTCGTATTGATTGAGCAATTGCTGGGTGGTCGCAAAGTTAAAGGGTTTCTTTGTATTAAGATCAGTGGTAAGACTCCAATAAATTTTGAAAAGACGTGTTCATAATGTCAGAATGAAGTGGTTTTAAATCAGAATTATACGCATGATTGTAGGACCAAATGTATATCATCACAGACATACAGACACTTAGAGACCAGCACGGAGACTCCGAGTGTCAATCTGTTTGCATCACGTCGTTAAAGGGAGATTAAAAAAAAGGTGAAAACCTTAAAACACAAGAAAACAACATTCGTCTTTAAAAAAAAAAAAAAAAGAATAGCAAATCGAACCACAGTACACAAGACACACCTTCATGTAATCGTCCATAATAATTATAAAAATGCGCACTGATTCCAAAGGAGTTTGGAGATCAGCTGACGTCATACAAGAACGACTTATAATAATAACGATTGATGACATAGATATGACAGCTTCCACACCACAAAACAGGCTTCAAACAACAAGGTAATAACAATGTAGCATCAGATCACAGTCATCACGGCAACTTACTGGTATATCACAGTTTGCGGGGTACTTCTTCAAGGCTAAACGAATTATCGTGTGTTTGTTCTGTCATCAAACAGACCACAGACCCACTGTCGAGGTTTAAAGTACATGTACAAGGAAACACACGACAGAGACACACGGGAAGAAAGAGAGACAGACTGACATACACACACATAGAGGCATAAAGGCAAATACGAGTGAGTGTGGTGTGTGTGTGTGTGTGTGTGTGTGTGTGTGTGTGTGTGTGTGTGTGTGTGTGTGTGTGTGTGTGTGTGTGTGTGTGTGTGTGTGTTGGACTTTTAAAACGTCAAAATTCTGGTAACAACAACAACCACCAAATTCTGGCAACAACAACAACAACAACAACAACACATACACTGATAAACAGTCACGAAATTCATTACTATCACTTTCATGTTTGTTTATCGACAAAGATAAATAAGCAAACAATCCGACGAAAAGCCGGTCGTCATAAGTCGATATCTCCCTCAGTTTTCTTATTTTTCTTTCATTCATTCACCCGTTTGTTCATTCATTCATTCAGTCAATCACTGATCCATTCATTCACCCAAACATCAATTTTATCATCATCATCATCACCACATGATCTCCCGTCCTTATCATTATCTTCTCCCTCTTCATCATCACCGTCTCTGTAGCCTCTGCCGCAGTTGTTATTGTTGTTGTTGTTGTTGTTTTTGTTGTAGTTGTTGTTGTTGTTGTTATTCGTGGTGGTAGTGGACAAAGAGTGGACATTTTAAAGGTAGTGTATATCATATGTGTGCGTAAGAAGTAACGTTGCGCTTTCTGTCATAGTGGATCAGTCAGTGGAGTTGGGCTGCGGGATAATGAGAGTGATGGATCGCTTTTGAGTGGGCAAGGGGAAGATTGATTATGTTTTTGCGTCGGCGCGGCCTGTTCGTGTCAGTTGACCTGACTAACTTTGTCCATTTGGACCGGATTTCGTTCAACTCTTTGACTCCCGCACCCTGTCCACCAGCTTCCTGCATCGTCAACCATGCTTGCAAAACAAAATCTTGATCCTTTTGACTCCCTCAAAAGGGTGAGGGGGTCAAAAGGTTAAGTTTTTGCAGTTGGTAGATAGGGTGTGGGGATCAAAGGGATAATTTTCTTTTATCCTGCCTTACCTATTGAAGATTACAGTGGTAAGTAGTTCTACGTCTCTGTGCATTGGTCTTGAAGGAGGAGATGGGTTGAGAGATGTTTCTTCAGGCCTGGTGGGGTGTAGGCCCAGCCATGGTGGACTGGCCATTGTGTTGGCTTCTGTGCAGTCGTGTTAACGGACTTCCTGGTGGCGTCTGCAGGCTAGCTAGAAATTAACGCTCGAAGGGGTCATTGGTGTAGAGACTCGGTTTTGGCGTAGATGGTGTAGATGTTTCAGAGTGCGTGGTGTTGTAAACCTTCCTGACGGCAGACAGAGGGGGTAAGGCCTTGCTGCTCCGTGGAAAGACGTACAATCTGTGTGTTACGTACTTGGTTAGTTGTGGTTGACCTTGCCCTTGTATCCCGCCCCTTTCCACGTGACTGCTTCTATCGTCGCGCTCCATTGCCATAGGCCAGAAGTCAGAAGGTTTAGAAAGTGGGACATCACCATAGCAACCAGAAGCAGACTCACGGAAGCAGAGAGACTGGCGCAGGATGCTGTATCGACAAAAAAACAAAACAAAGCAAATTACCTGCTAGAATGAAGTATCATAAGGTGAATACATAAGGCCCATACACCATTCAAACAGTTCACCATACACCATTCTGACAGCTAACCATACACCATTCTGACAGCTAACCATACACCATTCTGACAGCTAACCATACACCATTCTGACAGCTAACCATACACCATTCAAACAGTTCACCATACACCATTCTGACAGCTAACCATACACCATTCTGACAGCTAACCATACATCATTCTGACAGCTAACCATACACCATTCTGACAGCTAACCACACACCATTCTGACAGCTAACCACACACCATTCTGACAGCTAACTATATACCATTCTCACAGCTAACCATACACCATTCTGACAGCTAACCATACACCATTCTGACAGCTACATATACACCATTCTCACAGCTAACCATAAACCATTCTCACAGCTAACAACACACCATTCTGACAGCTAACCACACACCATTCTGACAGCTAACCACACACCATTCTGACAGCTAACCACACACCATTCTGACAGCTAACCATACGCCATTCTGACAGCTAACTTTACACCATTCTGACAGCTAACCACACACCATTCTGACAGCTAACTTTACACCATTCTGACAGCTAACCATACACCATTCTAACAGCTAACCATACACCATTCTGACAGTTAACCATACACAATTCTGACAGCTAACTATACACCATTCTGACAGCTAACTATAGACCATTCTGACAGCTAACCACACACCATTCTGACAGCTAACCATACACCAGTCTGACAGATAACCACACACCAGTCTGACAGATAACCACACACCAGTCTGACAGCTAACCATACACCAGTCTGACAGCTAACCATACACCATTCTGACAGATAACCACACACCATTCTGACAGCTAACTCTGGAGATAAAGGTTCTCGATAACGTAATATTTTGTTAAGACCGGTACAGGGAAATTATCCCCCGTGGAGATGCTGGGGGCTCTTTCAGTATAAACAAATATCCCCACCTTCCGTAAATTCTGTACTAGAAATTTCCTCTTTTCTGTCATTGCCTTCGTTTTCTTTCTTCCTCCTTTTCTGTCATTTCTTCCTATCATTTTCTGCCTTGCTGGTCCATTCACCTGTATGTGTTCGATAAAGTCTTGTACTTTCTCTTGGGATTGATAAATGGGTGCATGTATTAAGTGCATTTTCTGGTTCTAGGGAAATGAGATACGCGGAGCCATTTTAGTTAACTTAGGCCAGTTTTTACGTATGTTTTAGAGTTCTTACTCATGTTTAAATTTGTCTTTAGGTATTTTTTTAATCTCCTGTGTGATAAATTGGATGGAGTAGTCAACGCCTGGGACATCTCCTTATTAAACTCTTTTGAATCTTGATTCTCTCTCTCTCTCTCTCTCTCTCTCTCTCTCTCTCTCTCTCTCTCTCTCTCTCTCTCTCTCTCTCTGTCCTAAAATGATAAAGGGTGTCCCAAAACCTTGAAGTTGTAGGGGAATGAGGTGGTATAGTGCTAAAAACCTGGATTTTTTTCGAGGGCCGTGTCATTAAGGCGATGTCCACCTCCTCTCCTTTGCTACTTCACCTTTCCTTTATTTTGGAGAAAGTCAGGTACCCATTCACAGCTGGGTAGACTGTAAGTCATACCCGCATTTGAAGTTCCACACAAAGACCTCAGAGATATAATGGGAAAGAAGGAGAGGGATGGGGGCGTGGAGGGAGGGAGAGAGATACAGACAGAATCAAAGACTGGTTTATTTATTTTCCACAGGCCTTTCAGAGAGAGATAGGGGGGGAGGGAGAGAGAGGATGACAATCGATGACAGTTTGATGATTTAATGTCTTTTACAGTACTCAGCCCAAACAAGACAGAGTATGTATACGTATATACATAGATAGATAGACGGACAGACAGACAGACAGACAGACAGACAGACAGATAGATAGATAGATAGATAGATAGATAGATAGACAGACATAGATAGATATATAGAGAGAGAGAGAAAGAGAGATAGACAGACAGACAGATAGATAGATAGACAGACAAACATACACAGATAGATAGATAGATAGATAGATAGATAGACAGATAGATAGATAGATAGATAGATAGATAGATAGACAGACAGATAGATAAATAGACAGACAGATAGATAAATAGACAGACAGATAGATAGACAGACAGACAGACAGATAGATAGACAGACAGACAGATAGATAGATAGATAGATAGATAGATAGACAGACAGATAGAGGGTGGGCGGACGGGGACAGTGAAGGGACTTACACCATATGCAGACGCCTTCGTTGTTAACATGGATGTAATCAGTGAGGCAGGTGCACACGCCCCCATCACATGTCGAGTTGCTCACACAGGCCGATGTGTTCGTGCACGTTAAGGCTGCCTTCGTTTCTGCCATCACATCACAGCCAGGTTAACATCATTGTCATCACGGATACTTCACAGATACATACTGTCACTTCAAGGCTGTTCGTCTGACC
>JAPXFY010000024.1:38978999-38991499 GCA_030674185.1 Monoplex corrugatus
ATGCCTAAAAAGGAGATGGTGAAATTCTAAAACCAATCACAATACAGAAAAACTCTTGTAATTTTGTAGATAATACTTAGATATACAAACTGGCAATGTTTCCTTCAGATCTGACGACCAGGTTTTGAGAAATCTTCTTCCTCAGTGGTAAAACCACGGAAAACGAAGAAAAACGAAAAATAAGAATTGACCTGGGTAAACCCATGCACAAACCACTTTGTACGTTCATGTTTTCATTTCTATGGACAGTACAAGTTTTCTACCCACAGGCACAGTCTTCAGAACTGGCCTGCAGCATATGCAGGGCATTCTGGATGCCCCCAGCCTCTTTGTATAATGCCCAGTGGTCAAGCCAAAGAATCTGGCAGTGTCCTGTGAAGCAGCAGATCCAAAATTGAATTCGCCAGCTGCTGTCACCACAGCAAAATGCACCCGTTCGCGTGACAAAAACTTGTCCTTGGAGCATCTAGACCAGATCAGACTGTGCAGACACTCATTTGAATTGTGTGTTTTTGCCTGAAACACAACTGCTGAGGAGTTTTGGATCAGATAGCCTCTGGTAGATGGGAGCCACGTGGGTGTGGATGAGCTTGTCATGGGGTCCGGGGATCTGGTGCTGCGCTAAGGCGGCCTGGTATAAGCACCACGAGTTGGGTCCAGCAGGGCTCAGCTCAGGGCGGGGCTTGTAATCTGTAGAGTAGCAGTGGTACAGAGAGGCATTCACTGCTTTCTTCATCTCCTCTACAGTACTGGCACCACGCACAGCTCTGTTGTAGTAAATTGTTAATTTCTGGATGGTATTCTGCGTCAGCTGCCCTCGACCACGGCCACCTTGGGTCACCCGCTTTTTTCGGCACTCGGCAACAACATTACGCAAAGTTGTGCCAAGGCGTTTGCTCACGAGATTAACACGCTCCTCCTTGGTGATCTCCACATCCTCTCCATAAGGCTTGATGGCTGTCAGCTCATTGAAGGTTTTGGCATCACCATCAGAGAGATGCACCGTGTAGCGCAACTTGTGATGCTCCACAGATCTACGCCACAGTACTCTGGCAGCCTCCACCTCCATCATCCCAGCAAACCCTGGAGACAAAAAACTGTTGTCTTTGAAACAGTAAAAGTAAAGAGCTCTGACATTTGAAATGCAAAATAAGCTTATTTTTAAGTCTGTATTTGAGTGTGAGATGCATGAAGTGCATAATGTGTGTGTTGTGTGTGTGTGTGTGTGTGTGTTGTGTGTGTGTGTGTGTCTGTGTGTCTGTGTGTTCACTTTATCTGTTTGAAGTGTTTATATTTTTTCCTTAACTTTTCTTGTATATAAAAATCGCAGCTCTTATATTAGGAGTTTTATATCACTGACCCTGTGAAATACAGTTCACTGTTTTATTATGTATTATTTATGATCTAAAAAAAACATTTTACATGAAATAAAAAGGACACTTACCAGTATAATTCTTGTCACATTTTGGAAAATATTGTTCCAGCTAGGCTGCATACTCCTCAGGTTTGTTGCGCTGCAATGCCCCGCCTCTCAACTCACAGACTTGACAGTAGGTGCACATTGTGTGCACATCCACACATAGTCAAAGTCAATGACACACTCAACCCCAATCAGAGATGAATGTCCTCTAGTCAGCCATGTGCCATCATAACTCACACTAATGTCAAGGATGTCATCTTCACCCACACTGATGCCCATCTGTCCGGCATGAACTTGTCGCCCATGTTGTACTGTCTGTGAGAACACACTCCTCTCTAGCGCATCCAGTTTGGAAAAGATTTTATTTGCTTTGGGGTGGAAGGTCTTGTGGTGCTTACCCTGTAAGTCCATGTTCTAACAAAAGTTGTTGAATGATGTTGATCCTAACCCACAAGATAATGCAGCACAAACAGCTTGATTGTTGATAAAAAAAAAACACCCTTGCCATTTTTTTTTTTTTTAGCTGAATAACCCTCTGCCCCTTCAACTACCTCCTCACACACAGAACAATACACATCACCGTGCACAGCAAAACCTTTACTTTTTTTTGAGTCTGTTCTAAATGTCAAACTAGTTTGCTGACATTGAGGGCACATAGCACTGAAACTGCCCTACTACACATTCTCAACAATCTCCTCCTTGCAACTGATACTGGCAAAGTCTCTCTCCTCACACTCCTTGATCTGTCTGCAGCCTTCGATACTATTGACCATGGTATTCTCCTTTCTAGATTTCATCATACTTTTGGCATCTCTGACATTGCTCTCTCCTTTTTCACTTCGTATTTATCAAACAGAAAACAAACTGTTCTCATCAATGGCACTTACTCTCAACCTGCATACCTGACCTGTGGTGTTCCACAAGGATCTGTCCTTGGCCCTGTTCTTTTCACTCTTTACACCTCCCCCCTGTCCACCATCATCAACTCCCACTCTATAAAACACCACTTCTATGCTCATGACACCCAACTTCAAGACAGTGACTCACCTGATAATATACAGCGCCTGTTGACTCGCACCACTGAGTGTTACTCAGACATTAAGAACTGGATGACGTTCAACAAACTTCAGCTTAATGACGACAAGATAGAAGCTATCCTCATTGGCATCCGTCAGAAACTTTCTCAGCTGCCTCCTCTTTCTCTCCCATTATGTAACACATCAGTCCCAATTTCTGATTCAGCTAAAAACCTTGGTGTCTGCATTGACTCTACCCTCTCCATGAACAACTTTGTTTCTCAAACTGCCAGATCTTGCTACTATCATCTCCATCGTATAAGGCTGATCAGGAAATATCTCTCTGTCGAAACAACTGCAAAACTCGTTCTCTCCTTCATAATGTCTCGCATTGACTATTGCAATTCACTCCTGTCTGGTCTTCCTGCCTCCACCATTCACATCCTACATCGCATTCAAAACAATGCTGTACGCCTTGTACTCAAAAAGAAAAAATCTGACCACATATCTCCTCTCCTGGCACAACTTCACTGGCTCCCTGTATCAAAGCGCATACAGTACAAACTAGACACCATGTGCTACAAAAGCCTCAATAACGCAGCCCCCGATTACCTGTCAAGCCTACTTGAGATCTATGTTCCCTCACGTACCCTCCGCTCTGCCTCCGATCCTCTGACTTTTCGCTTTCCACGCACTAAGCTCAATACCTATGGTCCACGAGCCTTCTCTGTTTCTGGTCCACTCTCCTGGAACAAACTTCCTCTCTCAGTCCGTCAGCAACCTACTTTTGTCTCCTTCAAGTCCGCTCTCAAAACTCACCTTTTCTCCTCCGCATAAAATCCTAACCTCACTCAACCCCCCCCCCCCCCCTCTGCAGCCTGTCTCCGCTCGGAGGGGAATCACATGGTTATAATATATAATTGTATATGCTATGCTCTATAATTTTCCATTGCTTTTATTCTTGCTTTTATTGCTTTTATTCTTTCTCCCCATTTATAGCCATGCGTGTGTGTGTGAGTGGTGTGTGTGTGTGTGTGTGTGTGTGTGTGTGTTGTGTTGGTGTGTGCGTGCGTGCGTGCGTGCGTGCTTGCGTGTGTGTCTGCTTCAGCGCTTAGATTTGATTTTATCAAGATTTTGCGCTATATAAATATTGTAATTATTATTATTATTATTATTACATCAGTTTACTGATAAAAACATTGTGAAACTTGCTAAGTTCCACGATGGCTTTCTCGCTGCCGCTTAATGAAACATCATGCTCTAAACACTCATCAGTCTTGGCGCTACTAACTAGGGACACATAGGATTCACGTTTGAACTGTGATCGCGTTTTTTCACCGTGAAAACTATCGTAGTAGCGGTTGAAGTTAACGGAGTTGCAGACACAGATTTGACGGAAGCAACCGGGTTGGATTCGTTCGCTTCGCTCGATGCTTCGTCACTTTTATCAATTTTCCGGCACTTCCTTGCATTGGCGAGTTGTTCTCTTCGTTTTCGCTTACTCTTAGAAGCTAACTGGCGAGTGGATGTCTTCGTAGCAGGCAGTTTTCAACTACAAATCGACACAATCAACACTGTAAACAAACCTTCGATCTAGACCAGAAGATCGCGACGCGCTTGTCCGACCAATGAACGTTGCTGCGAAGTATGGTATTGGCTGCTTC
Organism: Monoplex corrugatus; assembly: GCA_030674185.1. NCBI lineage: Eukaryota > Metazoa > Mollusca > Gastropoda > Littorinimorpha > Ranellidae > Monoplex > Monoplex corrugatus. The sequence goes on from JAPXFY010000024.1 coordinate 38,983,100, forward strand.
GACCAGTCAGCGTTAGGAGTACACACTCGCTTCTAATTTTGAGGCTAGTGTCGCCCTAAAATAGCCTCGTTTTCAGCATGTGCGTGGGAAAACCGGTTTGATGATTAGATCATGGTGTAGGGGAGGTAATACTGATTGTAATGATATGCGATATGCTGGGGCTTTGTTGTGAAGAAATGGTGGTAACTAAGTAGTGACAATCGTCGGTTTTTTGTCAACTTTCGTAATAAAATGACACACACACACACAGGTAGGTAAAATAATTTACTTTTATTACATCAAAACGATATTATTGGCTAGTCTGAGTTCCTCAAGTGGCAAATAGAAGTATTAAACTGACTGAAGCAGGTAAAATCTAAAAATACCCAATTTGACCTAATTTTAGGCGCACATTGCCTTAATGGTCTATTCACCTGAATGTGTTCAATCAAGTTTTACGTACTTTTTCTTACGATTGATAATTGGGTACATGTATTAAGTGCATTTTTGGCTATACAGAGGTGAGATATGCGGAAGCAATTTCGGGTAATTTATGCCTGTTTTGTATGTTTTGGTGTCCTTAGGTATGCTTCTTGTTTTGTCTGGCCATGAATTTTATGTATTGGGAACAAACAGCTGCCATGAGAACAGAAAACAATATAAGCTCTTTCCAAAATATCAAAAGAGGAGTCAGGCAAGGTTGTGTTCTGTCACCAGATCTGTTTTCACTTTTCAGCGAAACCATCATGAGAAACCTGGAAGAATACCCTGGATTAAAAGGTTGGAGGAAAAATGATAAACAACATTCGGTATGCAGAGGACGCCGTGCTAATTGCAGAAAATGAAAGGTGCTTACAAAACCCAGTAAATATAATAGAAATAGAAAGTAAAAGTAAAGGGTTGGAGGTAAATAGCAAGAAGACTGAAATCATGGTAATCAATGAAAAAAAAACATGAAATCCCCTCACGCAAAATAACAGCAAACGGCACAACCTTGAGACAGGTTGATAAGTTTAAACATCTGGGAACGATCATCTCACCAGACGGCAGATGCACGTCAGAAATAGCCAGTACAGCATTCAATAACATGAAAAGCATTCTAGCCAGGTGCATGTGTTGAGAGCAGCATGATGTGCAGCATGTGGGAGACGCTGTGTTTGTGATCTGCACAACACCAGTCTGCTCAGTCTCCCTTATTCTTAGTAGTTCAGTCAGCCCAAAACAAAATCAAGTTGTAACTTTGCTTTGTTTTGTTTCGTTTTGAATGCACTTCTTTTACCTTCATTCTCACCTGTCCCACCTGTTGGCGTCACCAGGTTCGGTGTTGGCAGCTGCACTCCTGGACACTACCATCTCTGTCTTGACTTTTGTGGACAATTTCTTGAATATTTAGGCCCCTGATGTTGGTTATGATATCGATGAATGAGATTGGAGGTCTGCCTTTCTTCCTTTTTGCCATGTATTTCCTTGAAAGATGGTTGCCATGAGATCCGTGTTCTTGTTGCGTGACACTTGGCCAATCTATTTTAGTCTTCTCTTGTTGATGTCTGCTGGTAGTTTTCTGGTGGTATCAAGTTCTTCCAGGACACTTTCGTTAGTTCTTCTGTCTGTCCATTTGACACGTGGTAGTCTCCTATAAAACCACATGTCTGATGCCTCGATTCTTCTGCAATCAATTTTTGTCAGAGCTCAGGCTTCGCATCCATAAATCATGACTGGCCAGATCAAACATTTACAAAGTCTAACTTTCAGGCCATTTAGTATGCTTCTGTCTTTCCAGATGTTCTTGAGTTGGACCTTTTGTTGTTGTTGTTGCTATTTGTTTTTGTTTGTTTGATTTTGTTTGTTTGTTTGTTTGTTTGTTTGTTTGTTTGTTTGTTTGTTTTGCTTTGCCATTCCAATTTTTATTTTGATGTCTTTGGAGCAGGTTCCGCCATCAGTTTTTACAGAGTTTTACAGAGCCAAGATATTTGAAATCCTAAACATTTTCTAAAGGAACTTTGCTAATTGTGATGTCATGATTGCTTTCAGTGTCTTTGCTACCTTCATTCACTGCTGGAAAATGTCGAATCTTCCGATTAGGATGTGTCTGTCTTCCCGTATACCCGGACAGACGAAGCTGTGGACCTTAAATGTCTGAACATCCTCTTCTCCCACTTCCAACACTCTTCCCCCAAAACGAATTCAGATTTCACACTTCAAAATACTTTACCATTCAAAGATTGTACATGCACCATTACGTTCCACTGGATCTATCTTCAGCCAGTCCTTGGTTCTCTGTTCACGAAACATGAGCACTAAAAAGATAACCATAACACTAAGAGAGACAAGTGAAAAGCAAACGAACAAACACGAAGAAGGAAATACACAAAAAAAGAATAAAACAAACAAAAAACACTTACTGCAGATATCATTTTCACACAGTGTACCACATGCGCAGTTGGAAAAGTCGGATCCTGCACAGCTATGGCCAATGTCCACCCCTGAAATCAGACAACTACGTTAGACAGAACTAAGTCAGGTAACAGTACTCCCCGGTGGGAATGCCGGGGGTTCTTTCAGTATAAAAAGTATCCACACCTTCTGGAAATTGTGTGCTAGAAATGTCCTCTTTCCTGTCAGTCTATTTGTTTCCTTCTTCCTCCTTTGCTTTCTGTCATTTATACCTATCATTTTCTGCCGTGCTGGTCCATTCACCTGTATGTGTTCGATAAAGTCTTACGCACTTTCTCTTAGGATTGATAACTGGGTACATGTATTGGGTGCATTTTAGGCTCTAGGGAAATGAGATATGCTAAAGCAATTTTAGGTAATTTGGGCCCGTTCTTACATATGTATAAGTGTCTTTAGCTATGTTTAAATTTGTATTCAGGTATGTTTTCTTTAACCCCCCCCCCCCCCTGTGCAATAAATTGGACGGAGTGGTCAACGCCGGGGGGCAACTATCTAAGATATATGGGCAAATACATTGATATGTATACTTAATTTTCTTCTTTTTTTTTATCCTGAAGTATTGTGTATGTTTTGAAACGGTTACAGCCCTGATATGGCTCTACGCAGTCGGCTGGGCTTTAAACAAAATTAACAGTAACAGTCTGTCTTAATAACTGGGTATATGTATTAAGTGCATTTTTGGCTCTAGGGAAATGAGATATGCGGAAGCCATTTTAGAAAATTCAGGCCTGTTTTTATATTAATCAAAGGACATAACTCTTGAGAATTATCTCCCATGTTGTACTTCTCAAATCTAACACAGTTTGCGCTACCCATTCAGCTAGCATAAAAGCAAATACAAAGTACAAAAACAGTAAGCTCAGAACACTCCTCTGTAGTTATGTTTAAATTTGTATTTAAGGTATTTTTTTAAATCTCCTATGTGATAAATTGGACGGAGTGGTCAACTCTAGGGGCATCCGCTTAGATTATGTGCGCGAATGCATTGATAAGTGTACTTCATTGTCTTTTCCTTTTTTTTTTCCTGTTGAAGTTGTGTGTATGTTTTGAAATGGTTATAATTCTCATATGGCTCTACGCATTTGGCTGGTCTTTAAACAACAACAAAAATAACAATACCTACTTTTACTATTGCTGCTGCTGTACTGCCACTACTGTCACTACTGCTGCTACTACTACTGCTACTACTATTATTACTACTACTGCTGCTGCTGCTAAAACTACTATTATTGCTGCTGCTAGTGGTTCAGCTACTACTTCTACTGCTGCTGCTGCTGCTATGTCTACTGCTACTATAACTTCTACTGTTGTGGAATCTGCTGCTGATACTACTGCTGTTATTACTATTACTACTTTTAAGTCTTACTGCTACTACTACTACTTTTACTGCTACTGCTGCTGCTGCTGCTACTACTACTACTTTTACTGCTACTGCTGCTGCTGCTGCTACTACTACTACTTTTATTGTTAATACTGCCGCTGTTACTACTACTACATTTACTGCTTCTTCTATGACCATTGCTGCTGCTGCTACTACTGCTGCTGCTACTACTATTGGTGCTGCAACTGCTCCTGCTACTTCTGCTGCTGCTACTGCTGCTATGGCTACCGCTGTTATTACTACTACTACTGCTGCTACTACTGCTGCTGCTACTACTGCTGCTGCTACTACTATTGGTGCTGCAACTGCTCCTGCTACTTCTGCTGCTGCTACTGCTGCTATGGCTACCGCTGTTATTACTACTACTACTGCTGCTACTACTGCTGCTGCTACTACTATTGGTGCTGCAACTGCTCCTGCTACTTCTGCTGCTGCTACTGCTGCTATGGCTACCGCTGTTATTACTACTACTACTGCTGCTGCTACTACTACAGTTGCTGCTACTACTACCACTCAAAGCTCAGCGGACATGTTAGATGCGTACGAGCCCCACATTTAACCAAACACCCCCACCCCCACCCCCTCTCGCACATTCACGTTTACATTCGCATTTACTATAACTATTCATTACTTGCCAATTTTTCCCGGATAGTATTTATGGTCACTGGCATGGGTAATCAATAGATGTACGCCTTACATTTGGGAGTGCTTAAGATTTACAGTCAGTTTAGAAAAGAAGTTGAAATCAACGATGGTCAGAAAAAGGGGACACTTAGCTGTTATTGTTATTGTTGTTTAAAGCCCAGCCGACTGCGTAGAGCCGTATCAGGGCTATAACCATTCCAAAACATACAAACCTTCAATAGCACAAAAAAGAAAAGAAAATTAAGTACACATATCAATGCTCTTCATTTTTCTTGAAAATATTCCACATTGTGAATTCTAAAAAACATATCAATGCATTTGCGCACAAATTCTAAAGACATGCCCCGGCGTTGACCACTCCGTCCAATTTATCACACAGGGGATTTAAAAAACACACCTGAATACAAATGTAAGCATACCTAAGGACACCAAACCATACAGAAAAACAGGCATAAATTACCTAAAATTGCTTCAAATATCTCACCTCCCTAAAGCCAAAAATGCAGTTAATACATGTACCCAAATATCAACACTAAGAAAAAGTATGTAAAACTTCATTGAATTCACACAAGTGAATGGATCAGCACGGCAGAAAATGATAGGAAAAAATGACAGAAAGCAAAGGAACAAGGCAGAAACATAGAGAGTGACAGAAAAGAAAACATTTCTAGCACAGAATTTCCAGAACGTGGGGATACTATGTATACTGAAACAGCCCCCGGCATCCCTACGGGGATAGGACACTCAGCTAACTGAGAACTACTGCTGGTGTGGGGGATTGGGGACCATTAGAATTGGTTTAAATTTCAAAGTACTTGGCATTTTGCCGTGGGGATGCCGGGAGCTCTTTCAGGATAAATAATATTCCCCACCTTCTGGAAATTTTGTGTCAGAAATTTCTTCTTTCCTGCCACGCTATTTGTTTCTGCCATGCTCTTTTGCTTTCTGTCATCTGTTCCTGACATCTGCCTTGCTGGTTCATTGACCTGTAGGCGTTCTGTGAAGCTTTATATACTTTCTCTTAGTACTTATAATTGAGCACATGCGTTAAGTGCATGTTTTGGCTCTGAGAAAATGTGATGTGCAGAAGCAATTTTAGGTAATTAAGGTCACTTTTATATTTCTACTACTTGTTATGTTTACATTTGTATTGAGATTTGCTTGGGGTTTTCGTTTGTTTGTTTGTTTGTTTGTTTTTTCTTTCTTTCTTTCTTTTGTTTGTTTGTTTGTTTCTTTCTTTCTTTCTATGTTTGTTTGTTTGTTTAATCCTTTGATTATAAATTGGACCGAATAGTCAATGCCAGGGGCACATCCGTCGATTTTGTGGGCGAATGCATTGCTATGAGTATTTTCCAGTCTGAATGAGGTGTTGTGCACGTTACCAGTCGCCGTGGTGTAATGGTTAGCGCAACGGACTACTGACTGGAAGGTTGTGAGTTCGAATCCCCATCAGTCTCTTCAAAAATCATTGTGGGATTTTTTGGCTCTAACCGGCTCCTACCCAGAGGTGGGCGTGCTATGGGCTCATTGGGAAGACTGGGACCACACAGTCGAGTCTCATCCACTTCACGGATGCGTCATTGAGGGTGTTGATCAAATCTTCTGACCAGCACCGCAGGTGTCTGTATCTCTCGGGCCTGGTTGACGCCAGGATATATTATGATAGAAAGCGTAGTTTACAGCCCTGTCACTCAGTCTCAATCCTAGATAGAATTCCATAGCATCATGATTATCATTCTCTTCGACACCATCATCATCGCATTGTAAAAACTGTTCCAGCGGCCATTTAGATGGCGTAGAAAATGGGACGAAAAAACGAAAGGTGTTGTGCACGTTACAGTTTTGATATGGCTCAGCGCAGCCGGCTGTACTTTGAACAGTAAGAACAAAGGGTTTTACGTCTTCGACTGAGCAGAGTTTTCCTCAAGCTACTGATAACTTTGTTCTGATAGCTAAGAAAGACACATAGGTAATATTGACAACTCTGAGCAGTCTGGGGATCGGCTCAACACCAGTTTTCTTAACGAAAAACTAACAGACGTACTGCAGCGGTTATGGCGGTGGACGAAGGATTAGGAGGTTGTAGGTTCGAATCTAATTAGTCCCGTCATAATCATTTCGGGATTTTTTGGCCCCGCTCGGTCCCTTCCAAGAGTTAGACGTGCTATGGGCTCACTGAAAAGATGCCACCACGCAGTCGAGTCTCATCCATTTTGCAGGCGCCTCGTTGAGGATGCTGTTCAAATTTCCTAACCAACACCGCAGGTGTCTGCATCCATCTGTCCTTGTTGATGCCGGAGTATATTATGATAGGAAGCGCAGAGTTAAGCCTTGCTGCGAGGTCTCAATCCAGAGTGGAACTCCATGCTACGATGATTGTCATCGTCATTCATCATCACAGCATTATGGACAATTGTCCCCCAGTATGTGGTTACGTAAGTGGCGTGGAAAACGGGACAGAAAAAGTATTCCTTTGTTTTTTCGATGACAGACAGTGCCTACTCTGTTTATTCGTCAGAAATAAGGGGGAAGGGCTTTAAACAGTAAGAAAACGTTGATCATATTCACTAGCTTGCATGTCGAAAAAATTGTGACTGTGTCAATACAAACGCTCAGTGATGTGGTGTACAGAGAGCTTAGTGACTGTCCGCTGTATATTGTTCCTGCAGTGAGGTGTATCACCTATTGGTAAACGATGCTAAAACAACCAGATGACAGCACCTTTTAAAAAAGGTCTACCGTGTGTTCCTTAACCTCAGTGTGGGCTGGCAAGCTCTTGTAACAGAGTCATGGGCTGTTCTTTTGATATCTAGAATCCAGGGAGAAGAGTGACAGAATGGTTCAGACGTTCGCCTGCCAATGACTGAACTCGAAGTTCCAGGGTTCGCTCCCCGTAGAGGCCTCGATTTTTCTCTTCAGTTTGACCGGAAAATTGAACTGAACGTCTGATCCTTCGGAAGGGGACGAAAAATGAGTCGGACCCGTATGCCTTCTGGCTGCGCACTCTAAAGATCTCACGGCGGTTGGAAATCGTGAAGAGCAGGGCATTGTCCGGCTGCCTTGGTAAAAAAACATTGGAGAGATAGGTTGATGTCCAGGCCCCACCCTTTGAAGACCAATTAGCCTTCTTTCCTTTCTAAGTTTTGGTTAAAAAAAAGTGAATATGAATATGAATTTGAAGCAAGGGAGAGGGAATGGGCGCCGTCTTCGTGGTGCTGGCCCAGGAAAAAAATGAGGTCTCTGGCACCTCACTCCCCTACTATCTAGGTAGGACCTCAGGACCTGGCCAGCTCATGGGTTTGTGTGCAGGCTTAAGGCTTGTGCCGTGATCTTTCTAGATCTTCTCCATCACATGGCACCTATGACGTTAGTGCATGTGGAATTCATTCCGAGCGCGGAGACGACATCTTGAGAAACTGAAACTGAAACTAGAATCCAGTCCCAAGCGTGCAACACAAAAATCGGTCTGTTGGCTGGCCCTGTGAATGCTCCAAGCATTCTGGTGGTGTCAGCTTAGTGTTTCATAGGTCTGCCTTCTCCACGCTCCCAGATTTCAATTTCAAAACCTTATCAGTGCATAGGCTTTTGCGCGCAGGCTCAAGAAGGCTGCCAGATGTTTTGTAACCGCAGCCAGATTTGGATGGAGCGTATATGAACTTGTCCAAGCGCAGTGACTCTCTCTGAAACACATCTGCAAATGATTGCTATGCTGGGAAATGAAATGAATATAAAATAATTAGTGTTTTTTTTTTACCCTTTGACTCCCACACCCTATCCACCGACTGCAAAAACTTAACCCTTTGATTCCCTCACCCTGTCCACCAGCGTCCAGCAGGAAGCTGGTGGATAAGGTGAAGGAATCAATGGGTTAAGTTTTTGCTTTGCTAGTGTACATTGGTGTACATTGCGGGGTGCTAGTGAATAGGGTGCGGGAGTCAAGG
>JAPXFY010000024.1:38996499-38998999 GCA_030674185.1 Monoplex corrugatus
CCATGGACAGCAAAGAAAACAAACGAGACAGCCTTGATGGAAGCAGACACAAGAAGGTCATTCATAAGGAAGATAAGGAAAAGACAGGCAACATTTATAGGCCATTTTATGAGGAAAGGGGAATTAGAGCCCCTGGTAACACCGGGAAAGCTGGAGGGAGAGAGAACACCAGTTAGACCAGGGAGAAAATATTGGACGGGCTTGCAGAATGGCTGAGGACAGAGAGGGTGGAAGATGTGCTTGCGGCAACAAGAGACAGATGCATATGGAAGTCCATGATCGCCAACGCCATACGGCAGGGCACTTGATGATGATGATGATTACCAGAATCATTGGAGCATTTAGGCGGGCAGCAGACACCCAGCCAGTTTTTCTGTTCTTTTCTGTTTTTATTTACGAACAATATCTACATACACTGATCTGTTTTATCATCATCACACAATTTTTACAACATTTGTTCAGATTCATTCAACATCCTTGAAACCCCTCAAAAAATAAATGCAAGGAAATGATATAATATCTCTCTCTCTCTCTCTCTCTCTCTCTCTCTCTTTCTCTCTTCTCTCTCTCTCTCTTTCTCTCTCTCTCTCTCTCTTTCTCTCTCTCTCTCTCTTCTCTCTCTCTCTCTCTCTCTCTCTCTCTCTCTCTCTTTGACAGAAACACACTAAACTCATACCCGCACCCACTCACTCCCCTCCCCTCCATGCACACACGCATGCACGTGTTGTTGTTTTTCTTCAGTGAAAGAGTTAAGTATATATAGAACTTGCCGAGGGAGTGAAAGAATTAAGTGTATGTACAACTTAGTTAGGGGGTAAAAGGGCTATTATACATAGATGAAATTGGCGAGGCAGTGAAAGGGTTAAGTATATATAGAACTTGCTGAGGGAGTGAAAGAGTTAAGTATATATAGAACTTGCTGAGGGAGTGAAAGAGTTAAGTATATATGGAACTTGCTGAGGGAGTGAAAGAGTTAAGTATATATGGAACTTGCTGAGGGAGTGAAAGAGTTAAGTATATATGGAACTTGCTGAGGGAGTAAAAGTGTATATACAACTTGGTTAAGGGGTAAAAGGGTTTATCATACATAGATGAACTTGGCGAGGCAGTAAAAAGGTTAAGTCTATATAAAAGTTGACGAGGGAGTGAAAGGTTTAAACAAATATAAATAGAACTTGGCGAGGCAGTGAAAGGGTCAATTATGTATGGAGGTAAGTAACTAAGAGGATTAGATATCTACAGAGCCCGGTCAGGTGGTGAAATGGTTAAGTATATGCTGAAGTTGTTGAGGGACTGAATTGATTAAGTGTATGTAGAACGTCGTGAGACAGTGAAAGGGTTAAGCACACATGCAACTCTGTGAGGTGTAAAAGGGTTCAGTGTCCGTAGTTCTTGACGAGAGAGTGAAAGGGTTAATTTCAAAGTCAAAAACATGCTTACTGCAGACGTCCATATCACAAAGCGTCCCTGTCTGGCATTGGTCGCTCAAACTGCCAGCACAGCTTCTGCCTGCCTCCATTTCTGTTGGAGACACACACACACACACACACACACACACACACACACACACACACACACACACACACACACACACACACACATACACACACACACACACACACACACGTGTTAAGTGACGTTTCATACAATGTGATGTTCAGGTCTGGGCCTTGTTGACGCCAAGATACATTATTGATAGTATACGTAAAGTACAACGCTGTATACGAAAAGTACAACTCTGTATACGTAAAGTACAACTCTGTATACGTAAAGTACAACTGTATACGCAAAGTACAACTCTGTATACGTAAAGTACAAGTCTGTATACGTAAAGCACACGTCTGTATACGTAAAGTACAACTCTGTATACGTAAAGTACAACTCTGTATACGTAAAGTACAAGTCTGTATACGTAAGTACAACTATGTATACGTTAAGTACAAGTATGTATACGTAAAGTACAAGTGTGTATACGTAAAGTGCAATTCTGTATACGTAAAGTACAACTGTATACGTAAAGTACAACTTTGTGTACGCAAAGTACACGTCTGTATACGTAAAGTACAACTCTGTATACGTAAAGTACAACTCTCTGTACGCAAAGTACACGTCTGTATACGTAAAGTACAACTCTGTATACGTAAAAGAACAACTTTGTATACGTAAAGTACAACTCTGTATTACGTAAAGTATAACTCTGTATGTACACAAAGTACAACTTTGTATACATGAAGTACAACTCTGTATACGCAAAGTACAACTCTGTATGTACGCGAAGTACAACTCTGTATACGTAAAGTACAACTCTGTATACGTAAAGTACAACTTTGTATGTACGGAAAGTACAACTTTGTATACGTAAAGTACAACTCTTTATAAGTAAAGTACAAATCTGTCACAGAATCTCAATCCTTGATGGAACTGCATGGCGGGTATCAAATAGTGTATTCCTTCAGTACATTAAATTTTGTCAATGTAGTATTCAACATATCCGCCACAT
>JAPXFY010000024.1:39021499-39023999 GCA_030674185.1 Monoplex corrugatus
TTCCTGTTTAATCACTTCCCATTTCGCCACTTCCTGTTTAATCACTTCCCATTTTGCCACTTCCTGTTTAATCACTTCCCATTTTGCCACTTCCTGTTTAATCACTTCCCATTTTGCCACTTCCTGTTTAATCACTTCCCATTTCGCCACTTCCTGTTTAATCACTTCCCATTTTGCCACTTCCTGTTTAATCACTTCCCATTTTGCCACTTCCTGTTTAATCACTTCCCATTTCGCCACTTCCTGTTTCGTCACTTTCCATTTCGCTCCTTGCTATTTTGTCACTTCCCATTTTGCCTCTTTCTATTTCGCTATTTGCTGTTTCACCACTTCCCAGTTCGCCATTTCCCTTTTCACTATAATGAAAAATGCTACATTACTGAAATCCCATTTACCACATACACACACATCAAAGAGTGTACTGGATTCCATTTTCATTGTCGAAACTTGAAAGACACAAATATAGACAGACATGTGGTATTTTTTGGCTTGTGGTGAAATGGGGAGTGGCCAATTGGTGTGTCGCCTAGTGAGTATGTGAGACTTCTTCTTCTCCATCTTTTTTTGTTTGGTTGGTTGGTTGGTTGATTGTTTGGTTGTTTGTTGTTGTTGTTGTTGTTGTCGTCGTCGTTGTTTTGTTTTGTTTTTGTTTTGCTTTGTTTTGTTTTGTTTTTGTTTTGCTTTGTTTTGTTTTGTTTTGTTTTTTTGTTTTGCTGTTTGTTTTGTTTGTTTTGTTTTGTTTGTTTTGTTTTGTTTGTTGTTTTGTTTGTTTTGTTTTGTTTGTTTTGTTTTGTTTTGTTTTGTTTTGTTTTGTTTTGTTTTGTTGGCCGTCTCCATGGTCAAGTCAATCTGGCGATGAATGTGACCCGATTTGTTTATTTGTTTGTGTGCTTGCTTTTGGGTTCCTGCCAGTTACCTTTAAGTTTGAATATGAAAGTTTTAAGTCGGGGATGTACGGCACTGGTGCGTAACTATCTAATATCTACGCAGTCGGTTGCGCTTTCAACGAAAATAACAATAACTATCTAATCGACCTGTTCGCATGGGGAGTGAATGGCCACTGTCTACTTAATCATTTCAGTTTGGTTCAGTATTACTCTATGAAAGCATGTATGGAAAATATAACAATCATCCACTGGACGTGCACTTCTCTAACATCATTCTGATGTTTACTTAAAACACAAACGTAAAACTCACAAAATCAGAAGAAATGATTTAACGGATGAACACTCCCGTAAAATGCAAAATCAATGTAATTTGCTGACAGAGTGACGAACTGTTTGATTATTGATCGTTCAAATCACCCAGTCCATTCATCAATCGTTTAATCAGTCATCTCATTCCCATGGACTAGTAATTCAATCAGTCAATCATATCAATCAACTAGTCGATCAGTCCTTGGGATGAAGTTCACCGAGACACGGAAAAGGAGAAGACACTGAAAATTAGGTGGTCTTCACCGTTTTCTGATCTCACGATCAGCCATGTCGTTAAGGGTGATTGATGGTATTCAGCACCGTACATACTCCTCCAAGTCAAAACAGCATCCAAGAAGATGAAAACCATTCTTCCCAACGAATGCCAATCAATTAACATCAGCAAGAGAGTTCTTGAATGTTATATAGAACCGATAATGTTATACGGTTGTGAGGCGTGGACAGTCAACACGCAAAGCCAAAATAAGATTGAGGCAGCCGAGATGTGGTTTCTAAGAAGAATGTTGAGCAAAGAAAAATGGACAGCAAAGAAAACAAACTAGACAGTTTTGATGGAGGCAGACACAAGAAAATCGTTGATAAGGAAGATTAGGAAAAGACTGGAAACATTTATTGGCCATTTTATGAGGAAAGGGAAATTAGAGCACCTGGTCACAACAGGAAAGCTGGAGGGAAAGAGAGCACCAGGTAGATCCAGGGATGAAAATATTGGACGGACTTGCAGGGTGGCTGAGGACAGAGAGAATGGAAGATGTGCTTGCGGCAACAAGGGATAGATACATATGGAGGGCCATGATCGCCAGTGCAATGTGGCAGGGCACATGATGATGATGACAGACTCCTCAATCTCTGTGTCTGAGGTGCAGCAACAAGCAGTTCGGGCAGTCTACCCACTCCTTCCTCTGTCCTCTTTGGCCACTACGTCCGTCCAGGACATCCTAAAAGATGGGTTTGGACAGTGTGTCGTGGCGGGTGACATAGGCCCAAACTATGTCAGCTTGTGATGTTTCGCACTTGCCAAAAGCGGTTTCTGAGAGCTCAGCCACGGATTGATCCTGTTCCGTACGTAGAATTTTGTCTGATGTTTGAGGTAGGATATGATGTGCACAGTTGTTTCCCCAGGCACTTGGACTGGAAGGCGTGAATTGTCTTCTACGAGTCAGCAAAGTTTCACACGCATTACCCTTTTGACTCCCGCACCCTATCCACCAACAACAAAAACTTAACCCTTTGATTCCCTTACCCTATCCACCAGCTTCCTGCAGGAAGCTGATGGATAGGGT
>JAPXFY010000024.1:39028999-39048999 GCA_030674185.1 Monoplex corrugatus
AAACTCGGTCTGACACAGCCCAGTATTTGTTGACAGACTTTGACTTGTCCATCCCTTCATGATGCTTACTCCTATTTCATGTCTGTTTCCACCAGAATACATTATTGTATGCATGCTGATGTCATCATGTCAGCCCTCTTCCATCTCACTTCCCATAGTCCTTAAATATGGATGTTAAGCCTTTCCATTTCCACCTTGAGATTTTCTAAATTTCCTTTTTGCAGCAATGTTCTTACATTCCAGGTTGCAATTTTCATGTTTTACAGTTTGATTTGATTGCAGTATCTTGCTAACGGTTGGCTGTCACCTGTGCAGCATGACGGTCCCTACCAGAACAAAATGCTCAACAGCAGTCCCTATTCACACGTCGTTTACCTCCGTACTCTTTTGGCTCGCCATGATTAACTTGGGAATGTACGGTTGTGGATTCCCGTTGCCTTCCATCGGTTTTCTGTCAGGGTTTTCTCCCTTAGCCACAAGCACGCAGTCACTAGGCAACACACTAGACGCCTCACATCAGCTTGTATGATATATATATATATATATGCCATGGGATCTTTAGCATGCGTAGACCAGAAGGCACAAGGGTCCGACCCATTTTTCATCTCCTTCCAAAGGACTAGATTTCAGTTAGATTATCCAGTCAAACTGAGGAGAAAAGTTCAGGGCTCAGCTCAGCGAGGAGCGAACCTTGGAACCTCGAGTTAAGTCATTGGCAGGTGAACGTCTGAATCAGTCTGCCATTCTACAACGCGACGATGATGATGATACGACGAGGATGATGATACGACGAGGATGATGATACGACGAGGATGATGATACGACGAGGATGATGATACGACGAGGATGATGATACGACGAGGATGATGATACGACGATGATGATGATACGACGAGGATGATGATACGACGAGGATGATGATACGACGAGGATGATGATACGACGAGGATGATGATACGACGAGGATGATGATACGACGAGATGATGATGATTTCGACGAGGATGATGTTACGACGAGGATGATGATACGACGAGGATGATGATACGACGAGTGATGATGATACGACGAGGATGACAATCGAGACTGCCTGACAGGGCTGTACGCTACGCGTGCTATCTCACATTATATCCGGGCGTCAACCAGGCCTGAGAGATACAGATACCTGCTGTGGTGGTCAGAAAATTTCAGCAGCACTTTCAATAACGCATCCGTGAAGTGGATGAGACACGACTATGTGGCCCCAGTTTTCAAAATGAACCCATAACCCACTGCCATTTTTGAAGGTATGATGGGGATTCGAACCCAAAACCTTCTAGTCGGGTAGTCTGTTGCGCTAACCACTACAAATAATAATAATAATACAATATTTTTGTATAGCGCAAAATCTCGATAAAATCAAATCTAAGCGCTAAAAACAGACACACACGCACGCACGCACGCACACACGCAACACACACACACACACACACACACACACACACACACACACACACACAAACACACACACGCACACGGCTAAAATGGGGAGAAAGAATAAAAGCAATGGAAAATTATAGAGAGCATATTATACATGTATACAATTATATATTACAATGTGATTCCCCTCCGAGTGGAGACAGGTTGTAGAGGGGGTTGAGTGAGGTCAGGATTTTATGCAGAGGAGAAAAGGTGAGTTTTGAGAGCGGACTTGGAGACAAAAGTAGGTTGCTGACGGACTGAGAGAGGAAGTTTGTTCCAGGAAAGTGGACCAGAAACAGAGAAGGCTCGTGGACCATAGGTATTGAGCTTAGTGCGTGGAAAGCGAAAAGTCAGAGGATCGGAGGCAGAGCGGAGGGTACGTGAGGGAACATAGATCTCAAGTAGGCTTGACAGGTAATCGGGGGCTGCGTTATTGAGGCTTTTGTAGCACATGGTGTCTAGTTTGTACTGTATGCGCTTTGATATAGGGAGCCAGTGAAGTTGTGCCAGGAGAGGAGATATGTGGTCAGCTTTTTTCTTTTTTAGTACAAGGCGTGCAGCATTGTTTTGAATGCGCTGCAGGATGTGAATGGTGGAGGCAGGAAGACCAGACAGGAGTGAATTGCAATAGTCAATGCGAGACATTATGAAGGAGAGAACGAGTTTTGCAGTTGTTTCGACAGAGAGATACTTCCTGATCAGGCTTATACGATGGAGGTGATAGTAGCAAGATCTGGCAGTTTGAGAAACAAAGTTGTTCATGGAGAGGGTAGAATCAATGCAGATACCAAGGTTTTTAGCTGAATCAAAAATTGGGACTGATGTGTTACATAATGGGAGAGAAAGAGGAGGTAGCTGAGAAAGTTTCTGACGGGTGCCAATGAGGATAGCTTCTGTCTTGTCGTCATTTAGCTGAAGTTTGTTGAACGTCATCCAGTTCTTAATGTCCGAGTAACACTCAGTGGTGCGAAGCAAGAGGCGCTGTATATTGTCTGGTGTGTCACTGTCTAGAAGTTGGGTGTCATCAGCATAGAAGTGGTGTTTTATAGAGTGGGAGTTGATGATGGTGGACAGGGAGGAGGTGTAAAGAGTGAAAAGAACAGGGCCAAGGACAGATCCTTGTGGAACACCACAGGTCAGGTATGCAGGTTGAGAGTAAGTGCCATTAATGAGAACAGTTTGTTTTCTGTTTGATAGATATGAAGTGAACCAGGAGAGAGCAATGTCAGAGATGCCAAAAGTATGATGAAGTCTAGAAAAGAGAATACCATGATCAATGGTATCAAAGGCTGCAGACAGATCAAGGAGTGTGAGGAGAGAGACTTTGCCAGTATCAGTTGCAAGGAGGAGATTGTTGAGAATGTGTAGCAGGGCAGTTTCAGTGCTATGGCACTGGCGGTAGGCTGACTGGAGATTGTTGGCAGACAGGTGAGAGTTCAGCTAGTTGAGGACAACTTTTTCGATGAGTTTTGACAAGAAAGAGAGATTAGAGATAGGCCGGTAATTTTTCAGTTCATTTGGGTCTAAATTGTATTTCTTGAGGAGAGGGTCAACAATAGCAGACTTGAAAGAATCTGGGACAGTTCCAGTTTGAAGAGAAGTGTTGATGATGTCAGTGATGAATGGGAGGAGAGTAGGGAGACAGTCAGAGTAGAGAGAACCTGGAAGAGGATCCAGTTCGCAGGTTTTGAACGACATGGATCTGATTGTGTTGAGAATTTCTTCTTGTGAGACTGGGGTAAAAGTAGTAAGAGTTGTGCCAGAGAAGGAAGGGTCAGGTGGGCATGGTTGACAGGGTGTCTTGTCAAGCCTGTCACGAAGAGTTTGTATTTTGGTGGTGAAATACTTGGAGAATACAGATGGGAGTTCTTCATTTGTGTGTTTTGTTGGGAGAGGTAAATCTTTTCGTGTGCCAAGGAGATGATTCATGGTTGTAAAGAGTTCTCTTGAAGAAGAGGCATTCAGGATTTTGGTTTGGAAATAGCTTGTTTTTGCAGATGCAATGAGGGTGGATACTTTTGTTTTAGAGGCTTGGAAAAGTTGCCTATGTACAGTGAGTTTGGATTTGCGCCAGCGGTGCTCTGCTCTGCGGCGGGCACGTTTTGCACAGGCAATCTCATGAGTGAGCCAGGGGGTAGGGGGGCGGTCAGGTAAAAGACGGGTTGTGGCTGGAGCATGGGTGTCCAGAAGATGGTGGAGAGTAGTATAGAATTCATCGGCAAGGTTATGTGACTTTTCAGAAAGGAGGCGGGAGGCATCAGATGAAAATGTGGAGAGGTCAATAGATTTGAGATTGCGTCGAGTCACTGTGCGGGGAAGGAGGAGAAATGTCAAGAGAACAGAGAATTGCAGAGTGGTCAGACGGAAGGGCTGAAGTTAGACGGGTAGAAAGAACTAGGCAGTTGTCAGTAGCTGAATTGTGGTGATCACGAGAAATGATCCAGTCAAGATGTGACCTTTTTGATGAGTTGGTTCAGAAATATGTTGTGTCATATTGTGATTGGACAGAGAGTTGATGATATGTCTTGTGTCATAACGGTGAGTGTTGTCGTAGTGGGACATTGATGTCACCTAGAATGATAAGATTTCCAGGTAAGAGGCAGTAGTAATCAAGTAGTTGGTCAAAGTCAGAGAGAAACATGGATGTGGTGGAGCTTGTTGGCAGAGCTAGGTGGAGGTCGATAGACACAGGAGAGTGTGTAGTGATTGGTGATATTCCGTCAAGAGATGGGATGAGGAGAGACTGGGAATGATGGCAAGGATAGCTGTCATAACGTTGCATGGCGAAAGAGGATGGGAAAGGCAGAGACTGCGAGAAGATAGCGGGAATGGATGATCGTCTAGAGGATGGCGATACCACCACCTCGGGATGAGCGATGGAAAGAAGCAAGCCTGTAAACCACTCGGAGTGAGACTCGCATGTATAGATTCATGACCAAGGGGGTTAAGCTGCTGATGTAATTTGATAATATATATCCACTTACATTTTCGTTTAACGTCTATTCACGTAAGCGCTTTTAGAAGACTTTCATTTGTTTATCTTGTTGTTTGTGTGAACAATGTATTATAGTGGTAACGGGAAAGCTGATATGTCCCAACCCTCTCTCTCTCTCTCTCTCTCTCTCTCTCTCTCTCTCTCTCTCTCTCTCTCTTTCTTCTGTCTGTCTCTTCTTTCTCCCCTCTCTCTCTCTTTTCTCTCTCTCTCTCTTCTGTCTCTGTCTCTCTCTTCTTTCTCCCTCCCTCTTTCTCTTAACACAGTTTTCACACACACACACACGCGCGCGCGCGCGCACACCACACACACACACACACACACATACACATATAAAACACACACACACGCACGCACACATAGACACAGACACACACACGCGCGAACACCCCCCCCACACACACACACACACCACACACACACACACACACACACACACACCACACACACACACACACACACACACACACACACACACACACAACACACACACACACAACACACACACACACACACACACACACACAAAACATACACGCTTCCCCGGTGAGCACAAACAATTCCTGAGGTGTTTTTTTTTTAAAAGAGAGATTAAAAGATAGAATTCCAAATGACAGTCATGCTTGTAGTCTTGTGGCGTGTTTTGAAGGGCCCTGCTTTTTCTCCGTCCGTCCTTGACATAGGACAGACAAAAACAGACAGACAGAGATATCGATAGACGGACAGACACTCAACAACAAAACAGCAGCAGCATCAATAACAACAACAATAAACCAATAACAAAAATGTAAGCAAACAAACAAAAATACAAACAAGAAGAATAATTTCTATAAACACTCTAATTCTGTCCTAAGTATACGATATACCATTTCATCAGTGTACAGTAAAATTGGCGGCCCTATTCTGAAAGCTGAATCAAAGGGACTGCCACTATTCAAGCAAAAAGGAATCAGAAAAACAACAACACAATCAGAGAGCGTCTCTTACAAAACAAGACAGGAGCAAATTTTTGTCAAAGTGGCTTTTGTCAAACGTATAGAAAAGTCGACAAAGAATAAATGAAATCTAAAACGAGTGTGACTGCTCACGTTCAAGCAAACAGGAAACAGAAAAAAAACAAGAATAAAGAATAAGAACGCGTACTTAAATCAACCAGACAAGACAGGCGCAAATTTTCGGCCAACTCGCCTTTGTCAAGCGTAAGATCACAAACAAACAAAACACAGATACAAGAATTAGAAGAAAAAGACTGAAACTTCCCTGCTGCTCTATCCAGTGTGAGGAAAGGAATAAATGCACAACACTTAGCAGGAAAAAAAAACAGAAAAGTTTCCTTAACGTGGCGTTGAGGAGGTGACATTTTTGTTGTTGTGTTTATTCTTTGTGGATAAAAGCCTGTTGGCCAGACAATCGCTCCTGTTTTGTTTTTGTAATACGTTTGATTTTTTGTGTGTGTGTGTGTGTGTGTGTGTGTGTGTGTGTGTGTGTGTGTGTGTGTGTGTTGTGTGTGTGTGTGTGTGTGTGTGTGTGTGTGTGTGTGTGTGTTGTGTGTGTGTGTGTGTGTGTGTGTGTGTGTGTGTGTGTGTGTGTATGTGTGTGTGTGTGTGTGGCGTGTTTGGTGCCTTAGTTCGGTTTAGCGTGGGACCAGCTTTCAAGGTATAAGTTCGAGGCTACGAAAAACTGAATCCCGCTTGTTTTCATGATTAGCCACGGTACGTAGTTACATAGAACATGAAGGTGCCACAGACAACACACATCGTATAGGATATGCACACGCTTTTTTTTTTTCACACATCAAATCCCCTTGCAAAATTTACTACCATGAAATTGTTGTCTACAAGTCTACAGTGTCCTATAGTTTGTCTTTGTGATAGCAAGATGTTGACTGTATGATCTTGCTTGGTGATCGATTGAGGTTACTTTGCTGACGTTATACATGTATGTGATTGTTGTATGATTGTATGATGTTGTATGATTGTATGATGTATGACTGTATGATGTTGTATGATTGTATGATGTATGATTGTATGATGTTGTATGATTGTGTGATGTTGTATGATGAATGATGTATGATTGTGTGATGTATGATTGTATGTTGTTGTATGATTGTATGATGGTGTATGATTGTATTTGTATAATTGTTATGATATGTATTATGTGTATGATGTTTATGATGTATGTTTTGTGTGATTGATGTTGATGTTATGATGTTGATTGTTGATGTATGATGTATGTGTAGATTGTATATGATGATTGTATGATGTATATGTGTGTTATGACTGATTTTGTATGATTCATGTTGTATGATTTATGTTTGTATGATTGTATTTGTATGATGTATGATGTGTAATTGATGTATGTTGTTTTGTTGTTTATGTTTTGTATGATTATGTTGTATGAGATTGTATGATGTATGATTGTATATGTATGATGTATATGTTGATTGTATATGTTATGATTATGTTTATGATTGTATGTTGTTATGATTGTTGATGTATATTGTATGATGCTGATTGTATTTATGATGTATATTTGATTGTATGATGTATGATTGTATGATTGTATGATGTATGATTGTATGATGTATGATTGTATGATGTATGATTGTATGATTGTATCATGTATGATGTATGATGTATGATTGTATAATGTATGATGTATGATTGTATGATTGTATGATGTATGATGTATGATTGTATAATGTATGATGTATGATTGTATGATGTATGATTGTATAATGTATGATTTTATAATGTATGATGTATGATTGTATGATGTATGATTGTATAATGTATGATGTATGATGTATGATGTATGATTGTATGATTGTATGATGTATGATTGTATGATGTATGATTGTATGATGTATGATGTATGATTGTATGATGTATGATGTATGATGTATGATTGTATAATGTATGATGTATAATGTATAATGTATGATGTATGATTGTATGATTATAGTATGATTGTATGATGTTGATGTATGATTTATGATGTATGATTGTATGATGTATGATGTATGATTGTATGATTATGATGTATGATGTATGATGTATGATTGTATGATGTATGATGTATAATGTATGATGTTGATATGATGTTGATTGTATGATGTATGATGTATGATTGTATAATGTATGATGTATAATGTATATGTATGATGTATAGATGTATGATGTATAATGTATGATGTATGATGTTGATTGTATGATGTATATGATAATGTATAATGTATGATGTATGATGTATGATTGTATGTCTGATGTTGATGTATGATTGTAGATGTATGATTGTATAATGTATGATGTATGATTTATGATTGTATATGTATGATGTATGATTGTATAATGTATGATGTATGATTGTAGATGTATGATTGTATAATGTATGATTGTATGTATGATGTATGATTGTATGATGTATGATTGTATAATGTATGATGTATGATTGTTGATTGTATGATGTATGATGTATGATGTATGATTGTATAATGTATGATGTATGATTGTATGATTGTATGATGTAAGATTATGATTGTATAATGTATGATGTATGATTGTATGATTGTATGTGTAGATGTATGATTTGTATGATGTATGATATTAATGTATGATGTATGATGTATGATTGTATAATGTATGATGTATGATTGTATGATTGTATGATGTAGATGTATGATTGTATGATGTATGATTGTATAGATGTTTGAGTAGATGATGATTGTATGATGTTGTATGATGTTGTATGATGTATATGTATGATGATTGTATGATGTATGATGTATGATGTATGATTGTATGATGTATGATGTATGTGATGATGTATGATTATGATTGTATGATTGTATATGTATGATGTATGATTATGATTGTAGGAATGATATGTATGATTTGTATGATGTATGATGTATGATTGTATGATGTATGATTGTATGATAGTTATGATGTATGATTGTATGATGTATGATGTAATGTATATTGTATATGTGTTGATTATGATGTTGATATTGTATGATGTATGATTGTATGATGTATGATGTATGTTGTATGTATGATGTATGATGTATGATTGTAGTGATGATTGTATGATGTGTGATGTATGTTTATGATTGTATGATGTTGTATGATGTATGATGTTGATTGATGATGTATGATGTATGATGTATGATTGTATATGTATGTTGTGTGATGTATGACTGTATGATGTTGTATGATTGTATGATGTTGTATGATGTTGTGTGATTGTATGTGTATGATTGTATGATGTGATTGTATGTTGTATGATATTGATTATGATTTTGAGTATGCTATATGTTGTATGTGTATGATTGTATGAGTGTATTGTATGATTGTTATTGTATGATGTATAATGTATGATTGTATGATGTATGTTGTATGATGTGATTGATGTATGTATGTATGATGTATGTGTTGTATGTTGATATGTATGATGTGTGTTTGTTGATGTTATGTTAGATTTTATGATGTTGTATGATTGTTGATTAGTTTAGTGTTGTATGTGTATGATGTGTATAGTATGTGTATGATTGTTGTTGTTGATGTTAGAATTGATGTGTATTTGTATTGTATATGTATGAGTGTAGGTTGAGGTATGATTGTATGTGTAGTGGTGTGTATGATTGTATATGTAATGTGTGAGATGTTGATGTATGATTATGATGTTGTATGATATGATTATGTTGTATGACGTATGATTGTATGATGTTGTATGATTGTCTGTTGTATTATGATGTTGTATGATTTTACGATGTTGTACGATTGTATGACGTATGATTGTATGATGTTGTATGATTGTATGATGTATGATTGTATATGTATGAAGTATGATGTTGTATGATTGTTGATGTATGATTGTATGATGTATGATTCTATGATGTTGTATAATTGTATGATGTATGATTGCATTATGCTGTATGATTGTATTATGTTGTATGATGTATGATGTTGCATGATTGTATGATGCATGATGTATGATGTATGGTTGTATGATTGTATGATGCATGATTGTATGATGATGTATGATTGTATGTACTTTCTGTATCAGAAAAAGAACACCACAACTTGTATGGCAGGGAAGAAAAAGTCCTTTCAACTCTATTTATACCAACGTTTACAGCTCCTGTGGTTCCAGAAACAGGAGGTGACCTGACTTTGTGCATCACCCGGTGTACCCCACTGCGGGAGGTAATGCCAGTTCACAGCTGCTAGGTACCTCCTGCCTGATGGGTAAAGGTGGCAGATTCCCCCCCCCCACCACCCCCCATCTCTCAGGTCAACAGAACTGCCATTGCCTAAACCCCCTGTTGTGTGACTACACATGTACAACATCCATCAACTGTTTATCAATGTGACTACACATGAACAACATCCATCAACTTTTTATCAGTGTCTGGTGGCTTATGGAACTATGGAAACAATACATGCACGTTCATTGAAAACGTGAGTTTGCAGAATGTGTAGCGAAATATCGTCTGCATATTATCGGGCAAAGCAACGAGCATGCGCACAGAACCGAGAAAAATCGGAGCGCTTATATTTAAAACTAATAAAGATGTTTAAATCCCAGCCTCCAACATGGCCTGTTTGCTGCCCATTTTAATTCCAAACATTCTGGTGGTGTCAGCTCAGAGTTTCATAGATCCTATCTCTCTCCCTCCATCATTTGAACACCTTGCTAACGCACAGACTTCAACGCAGGATCAAGGAGTCTCTGCCAGATGACGGGTGGCAAATTGGCTAGAGCATACATGCAATTGCCCGAGCACGATGAAATCCATTTGAATAAAATCCAAACAAGACAAAACAAACAAAACAAAACAAAACTCCCCACCTTGCAATACTTATTTTCTTCAAAACGATGTTACCTCGTGTATGTGTGTGTGTATGTGTGTATGTGTGTGTGTGTGTGTGTGTGTGTGTGTGTGTGTGTGTGTGTGTGTGTGTGTGTGTGTGTGTGCGTGCGTGCATGGGCCTAAACACGTATGTTAGAAAAAAAATCATGAAAAATGTGAACATGTTGGATTGTGACAGACAAGAGACATTTAGATTTAACAATAATCACTTTATCACTTTTATCATTGATATGAACTTTATTCCCAAATTCTATGTTTTAATAGCTATGCTTTGTTGTTGGTCGACATTCTGATTTTACTTGAGAAAGACATTAAAGTCGAAAATTTGACTCCTGTACAACAAGGTGTTTGGCTGTTGTGCACAGTAAGAAAGTACCCCGAAACAAAGAGAAAAATGTGTTGTCTACTTGCCTTCTTGCAGAAAGGCAGCAAGGAGGGTGACAATGAACACAGAAGACGTAGCACGATGTGTTGACAGCATTTCGGCAAGCAAGCCACTCAACTCGTCTCACTGTCCCAACAGACACGTTAACCGGGGCCTGTGTTCACGCCAACTGCCATCCACCCGCAAGGCCGGGCCTGTGTCTCGGTAGGGCGGGCAGCTACCCCGGGTGGCCGAAGGAAGTGATAAGCTGTACTCGACGCTCTGATTGGACCATGGTTTCTAAGCGAGGCCATCATCACCACCATGGGCAGTCTTTTTATTTTTGTTTTGTTTTGTTGTTTTTTTTATCGTCCTCCCTCACTACGCTGTGTGTGCTGTCAGTTCTGTGTGCGTTTCTTTGTATCAGAGAGGCAGACAGACAGAGTGGGTTGTGTGGTGGGGTTTAGGGAGAGGGGTGTATAAAAATGTGGTGTGTGTGTGTGTGTGTGTGTGTGTGTGTGTGGTGTGGTGTGTGTGTGTGTGTGTGTGTGTGTGTGTGTGTGTTGTGTGTGTGTGTGTGTGTGTGTGTGTGTGTGTGTGTGTGTGTGTGTGTGTGTGTGTGTGTGTGTGTGTGTGTGGTCAATACGACTATTATGGTAACCTGACAATAAAAGAATATGATGATGATGGTGATGGATGGAGAGAGAGACAGACAGACAGACAGACAGAGACAGACAGACAGACAGACAGACATACAGACAGAGACAGAGACAGAGACAGACAGACAGACAGAGACAGAGACAGACAGACAGACAGAGACAGAGAGACAGAGAATGTTTGTATGCACAAGTTCGTTCGGTAGTTCTTCAGTAGCGTGTATTTGTTGATAGGTATGATTTGTAGACATTTGTGTATATTGGGGATGGAGGGTAGGGTGGAGCTACTTTGGGGAAGATGGGGGTTGAGCTGGGGTTACAGTGGAGTTTGGGGCTGCGGGATGAGGTGGTAGGTGTACAGTTGGAGGTGGGGGTGGGAGTGTGTGTGTGCGTCATGAGCAGGAAGTAGGGCTGGAGGGCGTGATGAACAGGCGCCAACAGTCAAGGCAACCAGAAGTAAACAGTCAACATGGCTCAGCACACCCGTAGGCCAACTGTCGGTCAGCTAATAGCAACCATAATCACATTTCAACTTCACTGCACAGTTGGCAACTTGGACCAGACTGATTCGTCGCATTCGGACAATTCCATATGGGCTGCCCACTCAAATCTGCCATTTGTTGTTTCGCAGACGTTTTGACCTTGTGCAGAAACCATTGCGCTGTAAAAGTCGATATGTAAGGAAGGGAACAGGAACAGAGAGAACAGGTCCTGCGAAATACTACTGTAATACCAGACTCCTTGAGCCTGCGCAACGCCCTATGTGCTGTGTGAAATAAAAGGAGGAAATACAACAGGATTTATGAAACGCTAAGCTGACACCAGACTCCTTGAGCTTGCGCAAGATCTTGAAATGGAGAGGGATGAGATGGAGAACGCCCCCCGTGGGGATGCCAGAGACTCTTTCAGTATGAATTGTATCCCCTCCTTCTGGAAATTCTGTGCTAGAAATTTTCTCTTTTCTGTCACTCTCTTTGTTTGTTTGCTCCTCCTTTGCTTTCTGTCATTTCTTCCTATCATTTTCTGCCTTGCTGGTCCATTCACCTGTATGTGTTCGATATAGTCTTATGTATTTTTTCTTAGGATTGATAATTTGGTACTTGTATCAAGTGCATTTTGGCTCTAGGGAGGTGAGATATGCTGAAGCAATTTTAGGTAATTTAGGTCCGTTTTTATGTATGTATCGTGTCCTTAGGTATGCTTAAATTTGTATTCAGATATATTTTTTAAATCCCCTGTGAGATCAACTGGACGGAGTGGTCAACGCCGGGAGCATGTCCTTAGATTATATGCACAAATGCATTGATATGTGTACTTAATTTTCTTTTCTTTTCTTTTTTCCTGTTGAAGTTCTGTATGTTTTGAAGCGGTTATAGCGCTGATATGGCTCTACGCAGTCGGCTGGGCTTCAAACAACAGTGACAGTAACAGGTGGGGAACGGGGCATATGAAACAGTGACGGCAGCAGACTGGACAGCGCCTGAAGTGGACAACACACAGGTCACGTGTAATGATGCTGACAGGCATTGAACCCAAGACATCCAACCTGAACGTTGAGTTCATGGTTCTAACACGAGGACTGAGGCTGCCAGTCCGCTTTATAATCATCCACACAAACTGCACATAACGGCGGGCACGGTGACCAAGTAGTAAAGACATCAGGCTTCATATCAGAAGGTCTGGGTTCGATCCTGCCTGCGCAGCACCTAATGGGTATAGGGCGGATCTTTTTTTGTCCTGATCTTGCGCGGGCTCAAGGAGTCTGGTGTCAGCTTAGCGCTTCATAAATCCTGCTCTGTCTCCTTCCTTCCCCTTTTCACTTCACACAGCGCATAGAGTGATGCTCAAGCTCAAGGAGTCTCGTGTTAGCTTAGCGTTTCACAGGTCCTGCTGAATTTCCTCATTTCATTTCACACAGCACATAGAGTTTTGCACAGGCTCAAGAGTCTGGTATCACAGTAGTGTATCATAACTCCTGTTCTCTCTGCCCCCGTTCTCTTCCTTACATATCGACTTTTACAGCGCAATCGTTTCTGCACAAGGTCAAGAAGTCTGCGAAATAATAAATGGCAGATTTGGGTGTGGCAGCCCATATGGAATTGTCCGAATGCGACGAATCAGTCTGGCCCAAGTTGCCAACTGTGCAGTGAAGTTGAAATGTGATTATGTTGCTATTAGCTGACCGACAGTTGGCCTACGGGTGTGTTGAGCCATGTTGACTGTTTACTTCTGGTTGCCTTGACTGTTGGCGCCTGTTCATCACGCCCTCCAGCCCTACTTCCTGCTCATGACGCACACACACACTCCCACCCCCACCTCCAACTGTACACCTACCACCTCATCCCCCAGCCCCAAACTCCACTCTACCCCCAACTCAGCTCCCATCTTCCCCAAAGTAGCTCCACCCTACCCTCCATCCCCAATATACACAAATGTCTACAAATCATACCTATCAACAAATACACGCAACTGAAGAACTACCGAACGAACTTGTGTGTACAAACATTCTCTGTCTCTCTGTCTGTCTGTCTGTGTCTCTGTCTGTGTCTGTCTGTCTGTCTCTGTCTGTCTGTCTGTCTGTCTGCCTGACTGTCTGTCTGTCCTTCTCCTCTCCCTCTCTCCTCTCCTCTCTCTCTCTCTCTCTCTCTCTCTCTCTCTCTCTCTCTCTCTCTCTCTCTCTCCTCTCTCACACACATCCATCACCATCATCATCATATTTATTGTCAGGTTAACATGACAGTCGTATTGCCTACACACATACACACACACACACACACACACACAACACACACACACACACACACGCACACACGCACACACGCACACACACACACACAGACACACACACACACATTATATATTGAATATTATATATTCACATTACTTAAAAATCTTTACAGATGGCTCTGTTCTCGATGATGGTAAAGCAGGCGCTGGCTTTCTAATTCCTAAATTTAAAGTAGAAAAGGCTTACTCTTTAGGACAGGGACATTCAATCTTCACTTCTGAATTAGTTGCCATCCTAATGGCACTGAAATATATAGTAGATCTACCCATAACTTTGTTTAGTATCCTATTATGTGTAGATTCAAAATCTGTATTACAATCCTTAAAATGTTGCGAACATAAAGTAAATAGTTCGTTAATATTTGAGATAAAATTTCTAATTCATTGTTTAATAACAAATAATACACAGGTTACTTTTTGTTGGATCCCATCACACTGTGGTATCCTTTTTAATGATCGGGTCGACAGAATAGCAAAAAATGCAGCAATGAATGGGGCTGGCAGTACTAAACTTGATATACCACTCTCTGAACATGAAATGAATGCTATATTAGAAAACAAAGTAAAAGAGCAATGTGACCTTCGCCCCTTCTCGGTGAATTACCAGGGTTTTACAAGACAAGAGATAACTTACAGATTAACTCTCAATTCACTTCGAACTAAATTTAGTAAAACCATCAAATGTATCTGTGGTGATTTTATAACAGTTGATCACCTTTTGTGTTGTCAGCGAATACGACCTTATTTCCCTGCGTCATTTACAAACTTAAAACAGAAACATACTGATTTCACTCTGTATTTACACATTGCTAGACGTTTACTGCACAGTCCTGTAGGTCGTTTCCTTTATTCAGCCCAACTGTTTTATACCTGTAACTCCCACACAGCCCCGAGAAATCCGATGAAGCCTGACTGATATAATGTTCTGATTGTTTTTCTTTTGTTCGTTAATTTGTTTGATGTTACATTAATTGTTACCTTAATTGATACAATGCCTTCATGATTACATAGTTTCATTCATTCCTTACGCACCTTTTTTTTTTTTTTTTTTTTTTTTTTTTCGTCTAAAAGCACATATGTGAATAGACGTTAAAAGAAATAACGAACGAACACACACACACACACACACACACACACACACACACACACACACCACACACACACACACACACACACACACACACACACACACACACACACACACACACACACACAAACAGGTCTGCTAGTGCCTCAACCTATTTCACTTGTACACGCACACAGAACATTAAATACTTACGTACGTTAATGATCCTGGACAGATTCTGTGGACAGAGCCGTGGACTGAAGATCTGATGTCAGGAGTTCACGGCTCTGTCCACAGAATCTGTCCAGGATCGTTAACGTACGTAACCTGCAACCTAACGTCTGGTCAGTTGGCTGCCCGTCTCCAGGCTCCAACCGTTCTGGTAGTGTCAGCTTCACTTCAGCTTGTTTGAGGTCCGTTGTTGGACATAAAGCATTCTTACCAACAAATGCCTATCAATCAACATCAGGAAGAGAGTTCTTGAATGTTATATAGAACCAATACTGTTATACGGTTGTGAGGAGTGGACAGTCAACAAGCAAAGCCAGAACAAGATTGAGGCAGCCGAGATGTGGTTTCTAAGAAGAATGTTGAGAGTTCCATGGACAGCAAAGAAAACAAACGAGACCGTCTTGATGGAGGCAGACAAGAGAAGATCATTGATAAGGAAGATTAGGAAAAGACAGGCAACATTTATAGGCCATTCTATGAGGAAAGGGGAATTGGAGCACCAGGTCATAACGGGAAAGCTGGAGGGAAAGAGAGCACCAGGTAGACCCAGGGAGAAGATACTAGACGGACTTGCAAGGTAGCTGAAGACAAAGAACCCTGCTTGAGGCAACAAGAGATAGAGACAGATGGAAGGCCATGATCGCCAACGCCATGCGGCAAGGCACCTGATGATGATGATGATGATGTTGAACATAAGCCTTCCTCATCGCACGCCACTGTTGCCGGTTAACTGCTGTTCTGGTCCATTGTTTGTCGAACTTTTCTAGATCGTCTGGCCATCTGGTTCTCTGGCGACCTCTGTTCCTTTTTTGGCTTCGATGGATCCAGTGCGTCACTTTGGTGGTCCATCTGTTGTCAGATCTCCTAACGACATGACCAGCCCAGTCCCACTTTCGTTCACAAACTGTGTCTATTATGTCTTGGACCTTCGTTTTTTCCTCTTCCCCATGCCGCCGTTTTCCGGTCCTTCCAGGTGATTCCCATCATAATCCCTTCGTGGGCCTTTGCATGGTTCGCAGTTTTAGGAGCTAACGTTTCGTCAGGTTCCATGTTTCGGCTCCCTATGTCACAGTCGGCGTTATGCATGCGTCGTACACTCTGCGTTTTAATACAACTGGCATATCTTCATTTCTAAAGATGGCGCTTGCTTTACCGATTGCTTGCCATCCGAGCGTAATGCGACGTCTGATCTCTTGTTCCTCGCCAGTGTCAGCTTAGTGTTCCATAAATGTTCTTTCTCCCCTCCCGTATCAAGACATTGCTGGGCTTTCTGCTGACTGAAAAAGTCTCTCTGACCGTTGCTAGAGATTTGGGTACAGCACATATGAAGTTGTCCGAATGCAATGATATATACATTTTTTTTTAAACCATAAAGAAGTTACAAACTTCAAATTTAAAACCCAAAACACTTCATTATTCAAGGATGGAAGAATTAGGTCCCACTAGAGCTCTCCTAAAGTATGTCCCTGTTCTTTTTCTCCCTTAATTTCGCACTAAAGCATTTTTCACTAGATTCCTCCAGCTCTGTCGGTTGTGTGCCAAAGCCTGGGTCTCAGCAATTTCCATTGTTTTTAACTGTTTTTTCCGTCCGTCTCACTCCCTCACCAGTTCCCTGGAGGATTAATTTTGCAAGGGCATTGCGTTTTGTTACATACCGATGTAGTTTGCTTTCCACATGTATTTCATTACACATGGCCATACCTATGAGAGTGATGTGCTTGAGACAGAGACAGTGTGTGTGTGTGTGTGTGTGTGTGTGTGTGTGTGTGTGTGTGTGTGTGTGTGTGTGTGTGTGTGTGTGTGTGTGTGTGTGTGTGTGTGTGTGTGTGTGTGCGAGAGAGAAAGAGAGATAGACAGACAGACAGAGAGAGTGAGAGAGATTGTGTGTTTTGTATGAGAGTGAGAGAAGAGAGAAAGAGAGAGAGAGCGAGAGAGAGAGAGAGTGTGTGTTGTGTGTGTGTGTGTGTGTGTGTGTGTGTGTGTGTGTTGTGTGTGTGTTTTGAGACAGTGTGTGTGTGTGTGCATGTGTATGTCTGTGTGTGAGAGAGAGAGTCACAGAGAGAGAGAGAGAGAGTGTGTGTGTGTGTGTGGTGTGTGTGTGTGTGTGTGTGTGTGTGTGTGTGTGTGTGTGTGTGTGTGTGTGTGTGTGAGACAGACAGAACAGACAGACAGACAGACAGAACAAACCATAGCATGATACAGACACGTTGTTGTGGATACCATCAATACGTACACAGACCAAGGGTTGGGAGCGACAATGGGACAACATTGGTACTTTCCGTAATGGAAACAATTTACTATTCGCGGGATGTTTGGTTCTTTTCACAGAGCTGTGGACCCAAGATGTGATGATACCCTGAGTTCAGTCCTAGCCAGCAAAACTAACAATAGGCCTGCTTGCTGCCTGTCTTAATGTGTCCATCAGTATGCTGGTGTCAGCTTACTTCATAGTTCCCTCTTCCCCATCTTCGTTTCAAAACCTTGCCAGTGGAAAAGGTTTTGAGTAGGTTCAAGGGGACTACTACAGATAATCGAGAAGAGTGGCAAAATGGTTCAGACGTTCGCTTGCCAATAAACTAAACTCGACGTTCCGGGGTTCGTTTCCCTGTTAAGGCCTCGACTTTTCTCCGCAAGTTTGACCAGAAAATCAACCTGAACGTCTAGTTTTCCGGAAGGAGACGAAAAACCAGTCAGACCCGCGTGCTTTCTAGCCTACGTATGCTTAAGATCCTACGACAGTTGAAAGTCATGAAAAACAAGGCTTTCGTCCGGATGCTCTGATACAAAACATTAGAAAGAGAGGTTGATTTCCCAGGTCTGTTTCCTTGAAAGCCAATTAGCCGTCTTGCCTTTCTAAACTATTGGTTAAAAATGGATGGCGCTGCACTGCGGCGACGTGCTCTCAAAAGGGAGAGCAGCCCGAGTTTCACATGTCAAATCCACTGTGACAAAAGAAATCAAAATGAATATGATTGCAGGTAGATCTGGGCGGAACGCGCGTGCAATTTTCCGAGTGGCATGAGTCCTCCTCGACCAAACTGCAAACTATAAACTCCATGACAGATTTCATGTGCACATTTCTCCTTGTTGGAGACAGGTGTCATGAAAGAAAAAAGAGATACAATACAAAACAATGCAATGCAATGTAACACAACACAATACAAAACAATGCAATGCAATGTAGCACAACACAACACAACACAACACAATACAATGCAATACAGTGCAGTACAGCACTGTACAATGGAAAATACAATACAACACATTTCAGGGGTGGACGCTATGAATGTATTAATTTACTGTACAATCCGTTATGTTCCATATAATCTCAGCACAAGCATTGCCAGCAGGTAGGGGGTCATGTACAGAGCTATGTGGGTTACAGAGAAGTCATAAACTATCAATACAGACGCTGTATACGCAGTATCGATCTCCGTTGTATGGCATATCTGGTTGAGCGTGTAATGGAACCACAAATCCTCTCAAAGCCAGCAAAGACAACAGCAGCACGGTCCGGGCTAAAGTCTGTATGGAAGGAAAGACGTGTCCATAAAACAACATCAAGCTCCTACATGCACTGGTCAGGTCCGTCTTCCTGTATGCACGCCAGACATTGATGCTAACAGCGGATTTGGACAGTTTCAGTTTCAGTTTCTCAAGGTGACGTCTCCGCGCTAGGAACGAATTCCATATGCACTAACGTCACAGGTGCCATGTGTATGGTGATCACGGTACAAGCCTTAAGCCTGTACATAAAGCCATGGGCTGGCCGGGTCCTGAGGTCCTACGTAGCCTATGTTTTAGTCTTGTAGATATGGGCTTCCTCCATTCTACTTTCGTATGGTACAGTGAGCTCGATCAGAATCACTTGTTTGGATGAGTGGGAATATTGAGAACTATGCCCGGTCTCATGCCACTCTCGTTGATGATTTCTGGGTGTTTTTTTCCGTTGTGGGAGATCTGCTGTGCACTCCCAGTCGTCCGCTTCATCCAGCAGACCTCGCTTCCATGCTCTGGGTGTAACATCTTTGTCAGGCCACTTTGTCCTGCCTCCTGCCTCCTGCCGTGTAAAGTTTGTTGGAGCTTCTGGTGGCAAGTTTTTTTTTTCCTCTGGCAGAGCTGGGTCGCAGTGCTGATTGCTTGTGCGATGTCTTGAAGCACTTGACAGTGCCTCCATATGTACATTCCGTGGGTTAGTGCTGCCTTGCATGAGCTCTGGACACGTTCCACTGTCTGTTTGCCCTGGCAGAGCGGGCAAGCAGGGTTATCTCATTTCCCCCATTTCACCAGATTAGCATTGAGGGCAGGAGGTCATACACAGATCCGAAAATGAAACTGAGTCTGAAAGGGGCCATTTCTACATTCCAGCTTAGACTTCTTTGGAGTGCATTTTCAACAAATGGTCCACTGTCCCTGTTGACCTTGCTGAATTGCCTTCTGAAGTCTTGTGGCATCCTCTTCTTTCTTCATCTCTTGTATTACCATATCTCTCTTTTTGCTTCCCCGTTGGCCTCTGACTACCATTCCAGTTTGTTGATCCTAGTCCTTGCCTGTTGGTCTGCGTGTGCCC
>JAPXFY010000024.1:39058999-39061499 GCA_030674185.1 Monoplex corrugatus
CAAGAAACGAGACATACAGGGGAGACAGAGGGAGAGAGACAGAGACAGACAGAAAGACAGACATAAAGAGAAAGAGAGAGACAGAGACAAAGAGAGACAGAGACAGAGAGGGACGAAGGAAGGGAGAGGTCAGTCAATACTGTGGTGTTGAAGGAAGATAGTTCCCACACCGAGTGGTTCGAGCTGATTATCGTCCTGTCCTGCTGCTCTCTGTCAAATCGATTCTTTTGATCCGTGTTCGGGCTTAGTCATTGTCTCAACATGGTCAGTGCCTCCATCCATCTCACGCATGTTTAGCTTAGTTCGCATGCGTGTACGTACATGGCTGTGGCCCACGTTGTTTTGAGTGAGGCCTGCTTCTTACTCACTAAATAGGCGAGAATCTTTGCGAGATTCGCTTGGTAGGAAGCGTTTCTTGTGCCAACCTAGCGGCAATTGGGACCAGGTATTGGCATGGTGAGGCTAGATACCATGTAGCCCTTTGACTTCCACACCCTATCAACTGCAAAAAAAATTAATCCTTTGACTCCCTCACCCTATCCACCAGCTTCCTGCAGGAAGCTGGTGGATAAAGTGAGGGAGTCAAAGTGTTAAGTTTTTGCTTTGCTTGCGTGGTTGACGATGCAGTGTGTTTGATAAACAGGGTGCAGGAGTCAAAGGGTTAAAGATCTTTCTGGCCAGGTTAAAGCTGCACGTTGGCTGAAATCTATTTCCGTCTCGCATCCGTTTCATAGCGCGCAGTTTTCTCACCCTCGCCACTCGTTATCTCGCCATTTGTGCGCGAGTGTACTAGCATGTAAGAAACGGCCCTTAGGTAATGTGATGGTGGTGCACGGTCTGCGTCTTCCAACCTAGGTGAGGCGAAAAAATCTGGCCTAGGTCTAGGAGGAAAGATCCAGTCTAGGTCAGGAGGAAGATCTGGCCTAGGTGAGGAGGAAAGATCCAGCCTAGGTGAGGAGGAAAGATCTGGCCTAGATATTTTTAGCATTGCTATATGCTGGGGTATTTTAGCATTGCTATATGCTGGGGTATTTTTAGCGTTGCTATATGCTGGGATATTTTTGGCATTGCTATATGCTGGGGTATTTTTAGCATTGCTATATGCTGGGGTATTTTAGCATTGCGATATGCTGGGGCATTTTAGCATTGCGATATGCTGGGGTATTTTAGCATTGCTGTATGCTGGGATATTTTAGCATTGCCATGTGCTGGGGTATTTTAGCATTGCTATATGCTGGGTATTTTAGCATTGCTGTATGCTGGGGTATATTAGCATTGCTATATGCTGGGATATTTTTAGCATTGCTATATGCTGGAGTATTTTTAGCATAGCTATAAACCGTTATAAAGCACGGACACGGCTTACAGACTCTTAACTACAGGTGCATATTAACTATTGACCTGAGTGCGTATACACACGTAGAGGTTCAAGCATCAGCAGATCTGCATAGAATGTTAGACGGGGAGGTGGGGAATATACTGAGCGGTTGTTTGACAGGGAAAACGTCGGGATTCCAATGGGAAGTCATGGGTTTTGTCACCTGACGGGTAAAGGGTGGAGACTTTTTCCACCTCCCAAGTCAACAGTTATGCCGACCAGCCAGGGCTTGATTGATTAGGTTCAGTTTTTACGTCGACACCCACCTCAGGTGATATGGACGATGGGGATAACCATCCCAGGGGAGTGGGGGGAAGGTGGACCTATCTAATCCTATACTGACACCACCAGAACAACAATGATGTTAAGACGGGACAGTGAGAAGGCCAGTTTTAATGTAGCGCACCCCGGGATTCGAACCCATAACCATCAGCATGTGAATCCGACGCTCACACCAACTGAGCTACTGGGGCCCTATCTGCCAGGGCCTAAGCCCTGTCCTTTATATACTCACGCAGAATATCAACTATGCACGTTAAAGATCCCACAAGTCATGTCAGTGGCTGATACGTCCACCAAAGATGCAGACTGTGTAACAACATAGTGGAGTGTGGTCAGCGCGCCGAGCAGCTTGAGTTCTCTGTGTTCAAACAACAGTTCTTATGTTGCCCCATAATAGCAAATCTTGATTTGTATGGGCTCCATTTACCAGCCACTGACAACCTTAACAAACGTGTTGTCGGGTTCTCCTGTAAACAGTGAAGAAATAAACGCACAATCCATGTTCTTAAATGACAAAACTCAAACTGGAAATACAGTGTCCTTGTATGAAAAATGGATTCAAAAATATGTATGGAATATCTCTTGTCTTATACACGAGAATGCTGCATTCTTTTCATTTGAAGATTTTAACAGAAAGTACATGTACATGTACTAATTAAGAGCAAACTATATGGTGCTGTCAGCTCTGTTAAGGAGTTTATCGAAAACTCGAACAATTATTATCGCTCATAGTAATAAAAAGCGTACATAAAAAAATCTTTACAACTGATATATACTGTAAAAAAAAAAGAAGAAAATTAGGTTACAATACTTTGGTCAGTACTACAGAATCTCCCAAGT
>JAPXFY010000024.1:39071499-39086499 GCA_030674185.1 Monoplex corrugatus
AACAAAGAAATAAACTGACCACGGAGCGATAACAACATCAAAGGCACATGCCAAAGTTGTGTTTGAGCGATGTCACGTTGAATTCACGTTCATGTTTTGTCCATGACCCTCCCTCTGTATGTTGACACTTGCAATCTGCCTTGTTGTTGCACACGTGCAGTGCACTGACTGGTTCTGTCAACAGACCTGTGGCTCAACACACATCTGACATCTTGACCAGTCTTCGGGGCACCGTGGTTAGCTCAACGGACTACCAACTGGAATGGTGTGAGTTTGAATACCGTCAGTCCTGTCAAAATCGCTGTTGCATTTTTTCCTAACCAAAGTTGAGTGTGCTATGGGCTCGTTGGGAAGACTTGGAACCACACATTCCAGTCTCATTCACTTCACGGATGCGTCACTATGTTGCTCGAAGTGTTCTGACCAACGCTGCAGGTGTGTGTTTGTGTCTCTCTGGCCTGGTTAATGCCAGGATATATTATGGAAGGAAGCGTAAAGTACAGTCTTGTTACTAGTCTCAATCCATAAGAAAACTCTATAGCATTATGAGAATCATCCCCATAGTCTTCATCATCATCATCATCATCATCATCATTATCATCATCAATATCATCATCAAGTGTCTTGCCACATGGCGTTGGCGATCATGGCCCTCATCATAGTATCATCAAAAATTATCACAGATGCTGTGGCCTTTAAACTGACATAGAAATGTGGACAGAAAAAGACAGATATGACATCTGAGTTCAGTCCTATGGCCTTTAAACTGACATCAGAAATGTGGACAGAAAAAAGCACATATGACATTCTGAGTCAGTCCTATGGCCTTTAAATGACACAGAAATGTGGACAGAAAAAGACATATGACATTTGAGTCCAGTCCTATGGCCTTTAAACTGACACAGAAATGTGGACAGAAAAAAGACATATGACATTCTAGTCCAGTCCTATGGCCTTTAAACTGACACAGAAATGTGGACAGAAAAAAGACATATGACATTCTGAGTCCAGTCCTATGGCCTTTAAACTGACACAGAAATGTGGACAGAAAAAAGACATATGACATTCTGAGTCCAGTCCTATGGCCTTTAAACTGACATAGAAATGTGGACAGAAAAAAGACATATGACATTCTGAGTCCAGTCCTATGGCCTTTAAACTGACATAGAAATGTGGACAGAAAAAAGACAGATATGACATCCTGAGTTCAGTCATAGGCAGCTACATAACACTGGCCTGTTGGCTGCTCACATCCGTTAAGCTGTGGTCATTGTGGTGATGTCAGCTTTGTGTTTCCTGGGTTTTCTTCTCCTCCCCACCACCCATTTCAAGACCTTAAGGCCTTGCCAGCGCCTAGGGTTTTGCACAGGCTAGAGGTCTGTCACGTCATCACCAACAGGTTTGGGTGGAATGCATATGTAATTGTCCAAGTGCAATGAATCCCTGTAGAACGAACTGAGACTTTTGCAGAATTTACAATATTGTGTACTGAGTATACCTGCACCTAGTGGGGGTTTGCCCCAGCATTTGAACGCACTTGTCCTAACAAGCGACAGATCCCAAAAATTCACCACCCAACCGGACAGTGAGGTTTCTTTCTTCCTCCCTCACACACACCCCACCACCACCCAACCTCCACTGGATCCTCAATGGTGGTCTGAGAGCTAGTCTTTTCAGATGAGGTGATACATGGAGGTCCCGTGTGCCGCATGCAATAAGCACAGATAACAGAACCCTGGACAGTAGAGGAGGGAGTTGTTCCTGGCAAAAGTCTGCAGAAAAAGGTAGAAAACAGAACAGGCAGATGGGGCTGTTCCCAGAGAAAGCAGTCTGTGTTTCACATGGAAAAAGCTGGTTTGATACAAAAAACGACTGTTATCTAGTCCAGTCCAGTCCTGTCGACTTCCATCCTATCAGCTCCCTCTCCTATTCAGTCCTATCCTATCCAGTCCCATCCAACCCAGTTTCTTTCTATCTAGTCCCATTCTATCAGGTTCCATTCTATCCAATCCCATTCTTTCCAGTCCTATTTCTTCCGGTCCCTATTTTATCCTGTCCCATCTAATCCCATCCAATCCCATTGCAATCCTATCTTGTCTTATCCAGTCCCATTCTATCCTGTCCTATCCAATCCTGTCCGATTCCAATTAATTCTGTTCATCCCATTGTATCCTATCTATCCCCATTATAAACTGTCCAATTCATTTCAGTCTCATTTTGTCAGGTCCTTCCAGTCATCACCTACCAGGTCCTATCCAGTTCCACTTTATCAAGACGTGTCCAGTCCCATTCTATCAGGTCCTTAAGTCTCATCCTATCAGATCCTATTCAGTCCCATCCAATTCAATCCAGTGTTTTCAGGTTCTATCCAACTCCATCCTGTGCAGTCTCATCTTATCAAGTTCTATCCAGTTCTATTCTATCAGGTCCTATCCAGTCCCATTCTATCAGATCCTGTACAGTCCCATCCTATCAGGTCCTATTCGGTCCCAATCTATCAGGTCATGTCCATTCCCATTCTATCAGATCATGTCCAGTCCCATTCTATCAGATCATGCCCAGTCCCATTCTATCAGACATGCCAGTCCATTCTATCAGATCATGTCAGTCCCATTCTATCAGATCATGCCCAGTCCCATTCTATCAGATCATGTCCAGTCCCATCCTATCAGGTCCTGTCCAGACCCATTCTATTCATTCCCATCTTACCAGATTCTATCAGTCCCATCCTATTCAGTCCCATCCAATGCTATCGGGTTTACCAGTGATTTAAAGGGCTGTGAAAAGTTAAATTTCGACGAAAAGTTTAAAGAAATAAAAGCTTTGTTTGCAATATGGCTAAGACGGTTAATAACTCCAATGGACAGAGTTGCTGTTTTGAAATCATTAGTGTTATCAAAACTAGTTCATCTATGGCTCTTGCTGCCTAACCCACCTGACTGCATTATTGATCGATTACAGAAAACGGTTTACAGGTTTATCTAGAATGAGAAACGCAACAGAATAAAAAGAACTACTATAATTAAATATGTTAAAGATGGAGGACTAGGTGTCACAAATATCAACAACTTTTTAAATGGATTAAAATCAGTATGGCTTAACAGACTTCACAAAATAGAGCATAAGTGGAAAAATGTTTTTGACGATTATGTATCCAAAAATGGTACAAATTAACCAATATGGTCCAAGTATATACGCAAGACAACATCATCATACGAACGATTTTTGGAAAGATGTTTTTTTTAAATATATGAATATGAATATAAATGTATTTGGATACATAAAACTGCCCAAATTTTTAGAGATGTTCTCTAAGAACCTTTATTTTTCAATAATAGTATAAAACTTGTGACAAATAGTGTAAAATATACTGATTAGATTAACAAAGGAATTTATCAAATTAGACACCTCTTCGATGATACTGGTCATTTTAATTCATACGAAGAATTCATTGAAAAATACAACATAAATGTGAATTTCTTAAATTACTTCAGTTGCGTAAAATCAATCAAAGATTATCTATAGAATATCAATATCCCAGTTATTAATAATAAAACGCAGCTGTTTCCATTTTTTGTCAAAGCAATTAATTCACAAACAAAAGGTACAAAATACACAACTATTCTATGAAATTTTAACCAACGACGAAGAGCGTCCAGATTGTTGCAATAAATGAAATTAACATTTAGAGAAGAAATTAATTGGACACGATGCTTTACAAGCTTACAAAGTATTAAAGAAATTAAACTTAAAATGATTTCAGATAAGAGTAATAATTGGGCGGTAGTACGTCCAATCCATTTCGTGCTTTTGTGCAGTGATTCTCAACTTTTGATTATACATGTATAGTTCAATTCCATGTGTGCATTTAATTTTTTTTTCTAAAGGTGTGCAGATTGGGCATCACTTTTGTGAAAAGCAAAATTAACTAAAGACTTTTGGCACTTTTAAAAGTTTTATCAAATCGAATACTGGCTACTAACGTTGTACTCAAAGAAATGGGCTTAGTACAAAGCAATTTGTGTAATTTCTCCAATCGAACACGAGATCGTATGCAACACTGCCTTTGGGACTGTCAGTATATACAGTTATTTTGGAATGAAACTGAAACGTTTGTACAGACAAATTGCACAAATGTTAACAATTTAAAACTTTCAAAACAAATGATTATCTTGGGATTTGATAAAACTTTTAAAAGTGCCAAAAGTCTTTAGTTAATTTTGCTTTTCACAAAAGTGATGCCCAATCTGCACACCTTTAGAAAAAAAAATTAAATGCACACATGGAATTGAACTATACATGTATAATCAAAAGTTGAGAATCACTGCACAAAAGCACGAAATGGATTGGACGTACTACCGCCCAATTATTACTTTTAATGATGACTATTTTTTTTCATATATTACGCACAGCCAGATTCTGCAGACTATGACTTGACATACTGTAGTATTACAGTTATAACAATTTAGACGTTATACAAATTTATTTATTTATTTATTTATTTATATATTATTTATTTCTCTGTTTCTTTGTTTTTCTCTAAGGAGTGTGTTTGGTTGTTTTCTTAAGACAGGTTTGATACACTCATGCCTTTTTGCTTTACTTTGTTGTTCGTGTCTTTATCAAAATATTCAAATGTCAGCTTGATAGTGCATGTACATATGATTGTACAGCTTTGCGCAATCTGTATATGTGGTGGTGGTCTTTAATTTAATGTCTATTCACTAAAGTGATTTTAGACACACAAAAAAAGAAAGAAAGGGGGGGGGGGGTAGAGGAGGAGTGAAGAGGATATTTAAAAATTGTCAATTTTGAATTTGAGAAAAGATGATCCAGAAAACAACTGTTTTGAAGAGGGGAAGGTAAAACTAACAAATAATGTTACCATAATTATCGATTTAAATAAACAAACTAACAAACAAAATTAGTAAATATCTGGAAGAAATGAATTAAAAATAAAACTAATAATTGACTAACCACAACAGTGAACAAGTGA
Organism: Monoplex corrugatus; assembly: GCA_030674185.1. Lineage (NCBI taxonomy): Eukaryota > Metazoa > Mollusca > Gastropoda > Littorinimorpha > Ranellidae > Monoplex > Monoplex corrugatus. Next base: position 39,076,496 of record JAPXFY010000024.1, read on the forward strand.
AATAACATTTTAAAGGTAATGCGCTATAGGACTTTTTGACAGGCTAACAAAAAATTCATACAGTAATGATGATGAGGCAAATATGTCAGAAACTGTACTCATAGATAGTGTTGGAATATGTCGTTTTACCCTAACGCAAGAAAGAATATGACTATGTGTTATCTTCTTTCCACACAGACACGCAATGTTATTGGTATATTTTGTTTTGAATGCATCAAGTTTCCATCCATACATAAGGGATTGTATAATTCTGCTGGCATGAAGCTGCTTAAGTATTTTGCTAACTTCAAAGTTCATGTGACATTTATCATACTTTTTCTGTTTTAATTGGAATTGCTTCCAGACGTAGTTGTCCACTAAAGTGTAATTCTCGTGCAACGAGAGAGAAAGCTGGATATTGTTTGAATCTGGTGAGTTATCTGTATATGTGTGTTTGTGTATGTGCGTGTGTGCGTGCGTGCGCACATGCACGCGTGCGTGTGTGTATGTGTGTGTAAGTGTGTGTGTGTGAGTCTGTGTGCGTGGTGCGTGCGTGCGTGCGTGGTGTGTGGTGTGTGTGTGTGTGTGTGTGTGTGTGTGTGTGTGTGTGTGTGTGTGTGTGTTTGTGTGTGTGTGCTGATATAAATGAATATATACACCTATCTGTATATTTGGATTGTCATGTATGATATCTATTTAAATGTGTGTTCTACAAAAATGCAGTTTATGTTTACGTTGTATGAATTCTTGCCTAAACTTGAATAAAAAAATTTTAAAAAACAGAAAAAACACCTAAACCGTTCACTCCACCTTTTATCCATCAGTGTCCTAAACTATCAGCCATGACGACAAAACAGAAACGTAACCCTTTGACTTCCACAACCTAGCCTCAAGCTTCCGGCATTATCAGTTATGATAGCAAAGCACACACAAAAATTAAAATTAACCTTTCATTCTCTAAACCCATTCACCATTTACAGTTAGAAGCTATTAGATAGGCGAGGAAGTCACAGGGTTAAGAAATCTGGTGGCTAGGGTGAGGGAGTCAAAAGGTTAAAGGAAGCTGGTAGATAGTGTGAGGGAGGCAAAGGCAAAGGAATCTGGTGGACAGGGTGAGCGAGTCAAAGGGTTAAGGAAACTGGTGGATAGTGTGAGGAGTCAAAGGGTTAAGGAAGCTGGTGGATAGTGTGAGGGAGTCAAAGGGTTAAGGAAGCTGGTGGATAGTGTGAGGGAGTCAAAGGGTTAATGAAGCTGGTAGATGGGGTGAGGGAGGCAAAGGGCTAAGGAAGCTGGTAGATAGGGTGAGGGAGTCAAAGGGCAAAGGAAGCTGGTAGATAGGGTGAGGAGTCAAGGGTTAAGGACGCTGGTAGATAGGGTTAGAGAGTCAAGGTTAGGGAAGCTGTAGATAGGTGAGCGAGTCAAAGGGTTAAGGAAGCTGGTAGATAGGGTGAGCGAGTCAAAGGGTTAAGGAAGCTGGTAAATGGGGTGAGGGAGTCAAAGGGTTAAGGAAACTGGTGGAGAGTGTGAGGGAGTCAAAGGATTAAGGAAGCTGGTAGATAGAGTGAGGGAGTCAAAGGGTTAAGAAACTGGTGGAGAGTGTGAGGGAGTCAAAGGGTTAAGGAAGCTGGTAGATAGGGTGAGGGAGTCGAAGGGTTAAGGAAGCTGGTAGATAGAGTGAGGGAGTCGAAGGGTTAAGGAAGCTGGTAGATAGAGTGAGGAAGTCAAAGGGTTAAGGAAGCTGATGGACAGTGTGAGGGAATCAGGGAGGATAATCTTTTTGCATCTGGTGAAAAGGGTGAGGAAATCAAAGGGTTTAAGGGTATAAAGAGATTGATGGCCGATCGCTGATCAGGCAGTGAGTGAAGTGATCGTCAAACACGACAACACAGTTCTGGATGCTTAGCAACTAATTGGTCTCTGACTGTGTTGGTGCTTTGGGTTCTTGTGATGCTGTAGTCATGATGCTTGTGTGTGTGTGTGTGTGTGTGTGTGTGTGTGTGTGTGTGTGTGTGTGTGTGTGTGTGTGTGTGTGTCGTGTGCGTGTGTGGTGTGTGTGTGGTGTGTGTGTGTGTGTGTTTGTTGTGTGTGTGTGTGTGTGTGTGCATGTGTGTGTGTGTGTATGAATGTGTGTGTTCGTTCGTTCGTTCTTTGATTTAACGTCTTTTCACTATGAGTGATATTAGACGATTGTGTGTGTATGTGTATGTGTGTGTCTGTGTTTGTGTGTGAGTGTGTGTGTATATGTGTGTGTCTATGTGTGTATGTGTCTGTCTGTCTGTCTGTGTGTCTATGCTTGTTTCTGTGCGTGTGTCTGTCTGTCTGTCTGTCTGTGTGTCTATGCTTGTGTCTGTGCGTGTGTGTGTATTTGTGTCTGTGTGTGTCTATGTTTGTGTCTCTGTGTGTGTCTATGTTTGTGTCTGTGAAAGAGAGAGAGATAGAGAGTAAAATAATGTAAGCTGAAGAACTGATATAGCAAAATATAAATATGAATACGGAAGTGAATAGCGAAAAATCCCAAAACGTGATTAGTCCAAACAAATATTCCTTTACATTTCATTTATGTAGCCAATTATTTTGATCGATTTTTACATATCGTTAAACACAAGTGTATGTGTGTATACATACATACATACATGCATACATACATACATGCATACATACATACATACATGCATACATACATACATGCATACATACATACGTACATGCATACATACATACATACATACGTGCATACATACATACATACTACATACATACATATACATACATACATACATACATACATACATACATACATATACATACATACATACTACATACATACATACATACATAATAACATACATACATACATACATGATACACACACATGCAGATAGATAGATAGATAGATAGATAGATAGTAGATAGATAGATAGATAGATAGATAGATAGATAGTAGATCAGATTAGATCAGATCAATTAGATCAGATTAGATAGATAAATAGAAGATAGATAGACAGACATACAGACAGGTAGACAGACAGACAGACAGACAGACAGACAGAAAGAGAGAGAGAGAGAGAGAGAGAGAGAGAGAGAGAGAGAGAGATGGCAGTCAATTTTATAGAAAGTGTTTGATAATGATAATGATTACTTGTACAGGGCTTTGATGGGGCATGATAGGCAAGTGTGTAAGACGGCGAACTTTCATTCGGAAGGTCAGTGTACCTTCCACTAAGTGGTCAAAGGGGAGATTACTCCAAACTCCCGGGTCAGCATGTGAGCAGGCGCCTACACACCCTTCATGTGCGTCATCATCATCAAGTGCCTTGCCACATGGCGTTGGCGATCATGGCCCTCCATATGTATCTATCCCTTGTTGCCACAAGCACATCTTCCACCCTCTCTGTCCTCAGCCACCCTGTAAGTCCGTCCAATATTTTCTCCCTGGGTCTACCTGGTGCTGTCTTTCCCTCCAGCTTTCCTGTTATGACCAGATGCTCCAATTCCCCTTTCCTCTTAAAATCGACCTATAAATGTTGCCTGTCTTTTCCTAATCTTCCTTATGAATGATCTTCTTGTGTCTGCCTCCATCAAAACTGTCTCGTTTGTTTTCTTTGCTGTCCATGGAACTCTCAACATTCTTCTTAGAAACCACATCTCAGCTGCTTCAATCTTGTTCTGGCTTTGCGTGTTGACTGTCCACGCCTTACATGTATAACCGTACAACAGTATCAGTTCTACCTAACATTCAACAACTGTCTTCCTAATGTTAATTGATAGGCATTGTGTTCGCATGCAAAACGTCGGCTATGACCGTTATCGATCCTGTCAGTCATGTCACTGTCCGGTGGTTTACGGAAACACGAACACACCTTCCATTCATGTCGACCAAAGGGACAGAACATGCAGACTGTGCAGCAATACACAGAATGCGTAGCGTGGGCAAAACAACGTGGATACATACATCCGGGTAAATCGATTTACTTCAACAAAAAAATCACTACAGAAGACAGAATTAACGAAACGAGATGTGGTGAGCTAAACCAAGCGGAATGGGGATATTGTGGAGACCCAAAATAGTTTGTGTAGGTTTACATTCTGCGTTGACTACGAAGACCAAAGAGAAAGAAGTGGAGGGGGGGGGGATAAAAGACAGAGAATGCATTTAGCTGGGACGCTGTTGTTGGTTTACGTCTTTATGTATACATTGTTTTTAATGGCAAAGCGCTTAGGAGCTTGCCTACCGGGATGTTGTGCTACATCAATTTGTCATTACTACCGGTATTGTCATTGTTATTACCTTATGGTTGCTTTACCACCAACTATGGCATCATTACGAAGACTGGGACCACACAGTCGAGTCTCATCAACTTTACGGTGTCATTCAGAAGGGTGCTCCACTATCCTGGCCAACACTTCAGGTGTCTGTATTTCTTGGGCCTGGTGGACGCCAGAATAGATTAAGAAAAAAAAGCGTAAGGTTCAGTCCTGTCACGCTTGTTTCAATACACAGTGGAACTCTACAGCATCATGATCATCATTCCTATCGTCAGGCATCATCATAGCGTTGTAAAACATTGCCCCAGACTGTGGCCTCCAAATGGCAGAGCAAAATGTGACATGAAAAAAAATACATGCAATAGTTTTGAGGTCACCATGACCAGTTTATGGACTTTGACAAACTGTCATTAAAATCCCATAAAGTCCCTGATGGCAGGACAGCTTGTTATAATATGATGTGTCCATAAAGTGTCTTTGGCTTGATGGCCACAGTGGTTGAGTCGTCTAATAGTAAACACGCCTGTCTAGGACACGAAAGATCCCAGGGTTCGATTCCCAATCTGACGGGGATTTTTCTCTCCCTCCCGTCTCCTCCCCCTCCACTTGACCTTGAGTGGTTGCCTGGGTGATCGTCATTTCAATGAGACGATAAACAGATTGTGTGGGAAGTTCACATTGGTGCATGGCAGAAATCCCTACGACCTTACAAGAGTTGTCTTCGGCAAAAGTCTGAAGAAATAGCTATTTTCATAGATACATGCATAGGGAAGAAGTGGACGGCGCCATTATATGGCGGCATAGTTTCCTTTATGGGACAACATGCTATCAATAAAATGAATAGATTTCTCTCTCCTCTCTCTCTCTCTCTCTCTCTCTCCTCTCTCTCTCTCTCTCTCTCTCTCGCTCTGTCTCTCTCTTTCGCTCTGTCTGTCTGTCTGTCTGTCTAAGTGTCTGTCTGTCTCTGTCTCTGTCTCTGTCTGTCTGTCTGTCTCTCTCTCTCTCTCTCTCTCTCTCTCTCTCTCTCTCTCTCTCTTTCTTTCTCTCTTGTGGTTATGTCAGAAGAGAATAAGGGTAAGGGAGTAAACCCTGAAAGAAAAATCACCGCTACTGCCTTGTAGGTTGTCGTGGGAACGACGAAGGCTGATGGAGAGTCCGTGCACAAACCGATTGAAGACAACGGGAAACCACCATCGTATTCTCCCAAGAAAATTCATGGCAAGCCAAAGCAAGAAAATTGAGGACAACGACGTAAATAGGGGCTCCTATGGAGCACCTTCGTCCGGTAGAGACCGTCATGCTGCGCGGGTAACACCAGACCATCAGCAAGCTATTGCGATAAAACAAAACAAAAAATACAAAACTTGCAACGTGGAGATTGAGATGCAAAGGCTTAATATTACTATTTTGGGACTAGGGGAAGTGAGATGGAAGGGGGCAGGCATGATCACATCAGGCGAGCATACAATAATACATTCAGGCGGAAACACACGTGAAAGAGGAGTAGGCATAATAATTGACAGGGACAAATCAAAAGCAGTTAAGGGATACTGGGCTGTGTCAGACCGAGTTTTGCCGGTTACATTGGATGGCAAGCCATTCGATAACAACATAATCCAGGTGTATGCACCAATATCCGCAATTAATCAGGACGAAATTGACAACTTCTATGAAGTATATGAGATGGCCAAGGCTCAATGTAAATCACAGGAAGTTACAACAACAATGGGAGATTTTAGTGCTAAAGTGGAACAGGATAGTGTGGAGGATATAGTTGGACTTCATGGCCTTGGTACACAAAGTGAGAAGGGAGAGAACACTTGCGGACAGGAAAGCTGGAGGGAAAGAGGGCACCAGGTAGACCCAGACAGAAAACATTGGACGGACTTGCAAGGTGGCTGAGGACGGAGAAGGTGGAAGATGTGCTTGCAGCGACAAGGGATAGATGCATACGGAGGGCCATGATCGCCAACGCCATGCGGCAGGGCACATGATGATGATGATGATGATGATGATGATGATGATGATGATGATGATGATGATGATGTCTGTTGTGGGGTGTTGTGGTTCATGTGGTTATGTTTGTGTATGTCTGTTGTGGTTCATGTGGCTATGTTTGTGTATGTCTGTTGGGGAGTGTTGTGGTTCATGTGGTTATGTTTGTGTATGTCTGTTGTGGTTCATGTGGTTATGTTTGTGTATGTCTGTTGTGGTTCATGTGGTTATGTTCGTGTATGTCTGCTGTGGTTAATGTGGTTATGTTTGTGTATGTCTGTTGTGGTTCATGTGGTTATGTTTGTGTATGTCTGTTGTGGTTCATGTGGTTATGTTCGTGTATGTCTGTTGTGGTTCATGTGGTTATGTTTGTATGTCTGTTGTGGTTCATGTGGTTATGTTTGTATGTCTGTTGTGGTTCATGTGGTTATGTTCGTGTATGTCTGTTATGGTTCATGTGGTTATGTTTGTGTATGTCTGTTGTGGTTCATGTGGTTATGTTCGTGTATGTCTGTTGTGGTTCATGTGGTTATGTTTGTGTATGTCTGTTGTGGTTCATGTGGCTATGTTTGTGTATGTCTGTTGGGAGTGTTGTGGTTCATGTGACTATGTTTGTGTATGTCTGTTGTGGTTCATGTGGCTATGTTTGTGTATGTCTGTTGTGGTTCATGTGGCTATGTTTGTGTATGTCTGTTGTGGTTCATGTGGTTATGTTTGTGTATGTCTGTTGTGGTTCATGTGGCTATGTTTGTGTATGTCTGTTGGGGAGTGTTGTGTTAGGTGTATGTGTGTTGTGGTTCATGTGGCTATGTTGTGTTGTCTGTTGTGGTTCATGTGGCTATGTTTGTGTATGTCTGTTGTGGTTCATGTGGCTATGTTTGTGTATGTCTGTTGTGGTTCATGTGGCTATGTTTGTGTATGTCTGTTGTGGTTCATGTGGCTATGTTTGTGTATGTCTGTTGTGGTTCATGTGGTTATGTTTGTGTATGTCTGTTGGGGAGTGTTGTGGTTCATGTGGCTATGTTTGTGTATGTCTGTTGTGGTTCATGTGGTTATGTTTGTGTATGTCTGTTGGGGAGTGTTGTGGTTCATGTGGCTATGTTTGTGTATGTCTGTTGTGGTTCATGTGGCTATGTTTGTGTATGTCTGTTGTGGTTCATGTGGTTATGTTTGTGTATGTCTGTTGTGGTTCATGTGGCTATGTTTGTGTATGTCTGTTGTGGTTCATGTGGCTATGTTTGTGTATGTTTGTTGGGGAGTGTTGTGGTTCATGTGGCTATGTTTGTGTATGTCTGTTGGGGAGTGTTGTGGTTTATGTGGTTATGTTTGTGTGTCTGTTGTGGTTCATGTGGCTATGTTTGTGTGTCTGTTGTGGTTCATGTGGTTTTGTTTGTGTGTCTGTTGTGGTTCATGTGGCTATGTTTGTGTATGTCTGTTGTGGTTCATGTGGTTATGTTTGTGTGTCTGTTGTGGTTCATGTGGTTATGTTTGTGTATGTCTGTTGTGGTTCATGTGGCTATGTTTGTGTGTCTGTTGTGGTTCATGTGGTTATGTTTGTGTATGTCTGTTGTGGTTCATGTGGCTATGTTTGTGTATGTCTGTTGTGGTTCATGTGGCTATGTTTGTGTATGTCTGTTGGTGAGTGTTGTGGTTCATGTGACTATGTTTGTGTATGTCTGTTGGGGAGTGTTGTGGTTCATGTGGCTATGTTTGTGTATGTCTGTTGTGGTTCATGTGGTTATGTTTGTGTATGTCTGTTGTGGTTCATGTGGCTATGTTTGTGTATGTCTGTTGGGGAGTGTTGTGGTTCATGTGGCTATGTTTGTGTGTCTGTTGTGGTTCATGTGGTTATGTTTGTGTATGTCTGTTGCCTCCTTCAAGTCCGCTCTCAAAACTCACCTTTTCTCCTCTGCATAAAATCCTAACCTCACTCAACCCCCCTCTGCAGCCTGTCTCCGCTCGGAGGGGAATCACTTTGTTTTAATATATAATTGTATATGATGTGCTCTCTGTGGTTTTCCATTGGTTTTATTCTTGCTTTTATTGCTTTTATTCTTTTCTCCCCATTTGTGGCCATGCATGTGTGTGTGTGTGTGTGTGTGTGTGTGTGTGTGTGTGTGTGTGTGTGTGTGTGTGTGTGTGTGTGTGTGTGTGTGTGTGTGTGTGTGTGCGTGCGTGCGTGCGTGTGTGCGTGTGTGTCTTTTCGGCGCTTGGATTTGATTTTGTCGAGATTTGCGCTATATAAATATTGTAATTATTATGTATGCATGTGCGTACGTATGTATGTATGTATGTATGTATGTATGTATGTATGTATACGGTTAGATTTATGTATGTATGTATGTATGCATGTATACGCTCAGCTTAGATTTATGTATGTAAGTATGTAAGCATGTATGTATACATGTATACGCTCATATGTATGTAGGTATGTATGCATGTATACGCTCAGCGCTTAGATTTGATTTTGTCAAGATTTTGCGCTATATAAATAAAATATATTATGTCTGTTGGGGAGTGTTGTGGTTCATGTGGCTATGTTTGTGTATGTCTGTTGGGGAGTGTTGTGGTTCATGTGGCTATGTTTGTGTATGTCTGTTGGGGAGTGTTGTGGTTCATGTGGCTATGTTTGTGTATGTCTGTTGGGGAGTGTTGTGGTTCATGTGGCTATGTTTGTGTATGTCTGTTGTGGTTCATGTGGCTATGTTTGTGTATGTCTGTTGGGGAGTGTCGTGATTCATGTAGTTGTGTTTTCACGAACCTCATTTTTGTCTTGAATTAATTGAATGGTGCGTTCGTGTGTGGTTTTGTTTGGTGCTGGTGTATCTGTCATCTATCTCTATGTATCTGTCCATGTATCTATTTATCTATGTACCTATCGATCTATTTGTCTATCTATCTATCTGGCTAGGTATGTTTCCATTATAATTTAATATCATATAATATATATTATGAATATAATATCATATATTATCATATATTTATAATATAATATAATATAATATAATATAATATAATAAATATATATAAATATAATATAATATAATATAATATATTATATTATATTATATTATATTATTATATTATATTATATTATATTATATTATATTATATTATATTATATTATATTATATTATATTATATTATATTATATTATATTATATTATATTATATTATATTATATTATATTATATTATATTATATTATATTATATTATATTATATTATATTATATTGTATGTATGTACACAAAATCCATCTACTCTACCTTTCTATCCATCTGTCTGTCTGTCTGTCCGTCCATCCGTCCCGTCTGTCTGTCGATGCATGAGAACAGGGAACATTATAACATGCACGCATTAATATTTTAATCGTGTGCGCAGTCTTCACACTTCGCTGGTAGCTTTTAGATATCATCTGATAGTCGGACTGTACAGCACGTGCCATTGCCCCCCCCCCTCTCTCTCTCTCTCTCTCTCTCTCTCTCTCTGTCTCTCTCTCTCTCTCTCTCTCTCTCTCTCTCTGTGACTCTCATTCTCTGTGTATCGGTCTCGGTCTCTCACACTCTCTCTATCTCTCTCTGTCTCTCTCTCTCTCTCTCTCTCTCTCTCTCTCTCTCTCTCTCTCTCTCTCTCTCTCTCTCTCTCTCTCTCTTACACACGTACATACACGCACACAATTAGCCTAATGCAATGTGTGTACACACACTTACCTATTTACTTGCTTACTTACTTACATACTTACTTACTTACTTACTTGCTTGCT
>JAPXFY010000024.1:39091499-39096499 GCA_030674185.1 Monoplex corrugatus
TCTACAGCCTCTTTCTATAGAGAACCAATTTGTAGTTTGGCCGTTAACAATAACTGTTGCTTTTATGTTTTTGTAAAACGTTTCTATCCATTTACAAATATTTTACAAAATAGAACTTTGAATAGAAATTGCCAATCCAAGGAATCAAATGCTTTTTCAAAGTCTAAGCAAAGTAAGAGTCCAGGTAGTTTTTGTTTTTGTTTTGTTTTGTTTTTTTTTGTTTTTGTTGTATCTATGTAACTAATTAAATCGTAAATTAACACTGCATTGTCTCCAATGTCTGTTTGCAATAAGCCTGTTCAATCTTCACAAATCAAGTTTGGAAGGATTGTCTTGATTCTATTGGCTATGCATGTAGCCCCAATCTTGTATAATACATTAAGAAGTGAAACAGGCCTCCAAGTTCTTTATATACTCCCTTGGTTTATCAGGTTTGGGGATGCAAGTTATAAGTCCTTGTTGGATTGCTGAAAGTTCCCTGTCTCTAAACGACTAGTTTAAGGCTCCAACAACAAACGGACCAAGTTTTCTCCAAAAGAATTTGTAAAATTCTGCTCCAAATCCATCCGTTCCTGGGCTCTTTCCATTCTTCATGGTATTTTAGTGCAAATCCCGCTTTCTCCAGATTCATGTCCTTCCCATGAGTTTCTATATTCGTTGGATAACTTTGGGTGTTCTTTTATTAAATCTTTTATTTCACATGCTTTTAAATTTCTCCTCGTATATAGCTTTACATAGAATGTATGTACTTCTTAATTTGTTTTTTAGGTTCATCAATTTGAGCTCCACGTTGATCGATAAGCTTGATCATACTTTTATCTATAAAGTGTCGTTTTTCTAAGTTACAGAAATATTTTGTTGTTTTTCCCCTTCAGCAATCTATTTTGTTCTTGATCTTAGTATAATTGTTTGTATTTACTTTTCTCTCAATTGGACCAGTTCTTGGTTTGGGTTTTTTGTTTTGTTTTGTTTTGTTTGTTTTGTTTTGTTTTGTTTTTCTGTGATTAGCTTTATGTGTTTCAGTCCAATTTTCTTTATTTCCATTTGTTCAAGTTCACTAATCAGCCTATTTTCCTTTTGTTGCTTTGTTTTTCCTCATTGTCGCATAAGCTACAGTTTTAGATCTTATTTTCATGAGTAAAAAATCAATATATTTTTCATTATGCTCACAAAGATATAATGATAAAGTTACCATTATCGTCTTTTTCTACTTTGTTGACCTTAAATTCAAAGTTATTATTAAGCAGTATTGCTACTCCCTTTGCATTAGACTTGTACGATGCGAAGAAACATTTATAAATCCATTCTGATGTGACATAGTTATTCTACTTTTGTATTGAAATAAGTGTCTTGCAGTATATACTGTATGATTTCTTCTTAAGAAAATGAAAGACATCTCTTTGCTTTTGAAGATCACCAAGTCCCTGACAAATCAAGGAAGACATTGATATGTTAGTCATTGTAGCAAAAGGTTAAACGATGTCATCAAAACAATCTTGGGTATTGAAATATAGTTCCTTCCCCGATTACATGTCGCTAACAATGCTTGTCTATTCATAATCTGAACACAAATATTCTCATCATTATGTATAAACGCTATCATCCTATACAGCAATACACCCGTTTGAATATTTGTGTGCATATAAACAATGACCACTTATACAAAGATTACCGTGTAGTATACAGCTGTTTTCATACAAGCACAGAATCGTATTTGACCCCATTTCTCTCACACGCACATTGTTTTGCCATATATATGAACATACATAACTTTTGTCCACAATGTTTGCATATAGATACATAGATTTCAGTATAATAGATGAAAACAAGAATGTACATAAATCATCACACCAATGCACACAATCACACAGAAAAACGAGAAGTAAAAACATGATCAGTTACCTGAAAATCTGCTGTTTAGAGCAGCGCACGCAGTTCATGTACATAAAACGATGCGACCATCATAAACATTATAATGATAAATCTGCTGTAATAATCTAACAACAGTGTTATCATCATTATCCTATCTTGCCGACCTCCTGCAGGGTTACAAACCTTCTCGAACGCTCCGCTCTTCTGACACCTCACTGTTGACTGTTCCTCGCTTCTCTCTAGACACCTTTGGTAAAAAGTCTTTCTCTGTCTTTGGCCCGAATGTATGGAACTCTCTACCACTGTCTCTCAGAAAAACTAAGTGTTTCTCAATCTTCAAACGGCACCTGAAAACCCACCTCTTTCAAACTCATCTAACCTGAAGAGCCTTAGTTTGCAAGTCTGTCATCAGACTAATCTCTCCTGCCTGTATAACAGTATTTTGTATAGGGGCCTATAGAGCGAGGTGTGTGTGCGCGTGCATGTGTGTGTATGTGTGTGTGTGTGTGTGTGTGTGTGTGTGAGTGTGTGTGTGTGTGTGTGTGTGTGTGTGTGTGTGTGTGTGTGTGTGTGTGTGTGTGTGTGTGTGTGTGTGTGCATGAGTGAGCATGTGTGTGTATCACTGTATGTGTACAGCTGAGGAGGGGATAGGGGAGAAATTGAGTGGGAAAGAGACTGAAATATTTTAAGAAACTTTTTTAAATTTTTGTTTGTATGTAAATTGTGATGTATGATATGCGAATAGTTTATAATTTGTGTGGTAGGCCTAATTTTGATTGTCAAGGTGTTAATGCTGTAATACTGAAGTTATAATGTTTTTCCTGTATATGAATTAGAATTTTTCTGTTTTTATCTTCATTCAAAATATTGATTATACTTTTATGTACAACTATTGCATGCACAACACAAACACACACACACCGCACACCACTCACACACACAACACACACATTCTTACATACACACGCACACAGCAACAGCACACGCACGCACACTTCACATACACCACACGCAACGCACAAGCACACCACAACACCCTACGCAACACACACCCCGCAAAATAAAACACAGTACGCCTCTTTATTCATATGAAAAATCTGTTAATCTTTCTTCATTACATAAGTCAGTGTTTAAATTTTAATATTCTGTGGTTTCTTATGTGTCTTCTTACTTGTATAGCTTTAATGTTAGTTGTTATCATATTGTGTATGTAATTGTGAACATTTTTTATCACCTTTTGCCTTTCTTGCGAAATGTAAAGCGCTGGTGAGCATGTTTTTATATGGAATATGCGCTATACAAATAAACATTATTATTATTATTATTATTATTATCATTGGAAGTAGCTGTAATAGCAGTAGCAATAGTAGTAATGGTGGTGGTGGTGGTGGTGACATTTTAATGTCTTTCTCTCTCTATTCCATTACACAGTCAAGAGACGTTGACCTGTGACAACGCACTACTAACGTTGATTTGGGATGCCATCCAAAAAGCAAGAACAGACAAGAGAGACATTGACGTAGTTTGGCTTGATCTGGCGAATGCATATGGATCAGTTCCACACGATATGATCCAGCTGGCTCTTGAAATGTATCACATCCCAGAAAACATCCGAATAATGCTGAGGAAGTATTTCCAAGGGTTCTCAATGCGGTTCTCTACCAAAGAATACACCACGGACTGGATAGACCTAGAGGTGGGCATTGCAATGAGCTGTGCAATCTCTCCCATACTGTTCGTGTTGGCAATGGAAGTCATCTTGAAAGCTGCAATGAAGAATTCAGGTCCAGTGAATCTGGGAGATGGATACCAGATGCCTCCTCTGAAAGCTTTCATGGATGACACAACAGTCTTGTCCACGGATGAGGAAGAGACACACCAAATCTTAAAGCAGCTGGATGAGCTGGTGGCCTCTTCAAGAATGAGGTTCAAACCAAAGAAATCCCGAAGTCTCTCACTGCGAAAAGGAAAAGTGGCAGATTCAGTCAAATTCATGGTAGCCAACCTAGCCATCCCCACTGTCACAGAAGAGCCAGTAAAAAGTCTCGGAAGATGGTATGATGACTCCCTGAAAGACACACAAAGGGGATGTGAAACCAAGCAAACAGCAGAAGAAGGCCTGAAGAAAATAGATAACTGCGGACTGCCAGGCAAATACAAAGTCTGGTGTCTACAGTTCATGCTGATACCAAAGCTGCTGTGGCCACTGCTAATCTATGGCATTTGCACCAGCACAGTGGAAGCAATGGAAGCCAAAATCAACAAATACACAAGAAAATGGCTCGGTGTCCCACCTGGTCTCACTGATGTTGCATTCTACTGTCGTCAAGCAATGCTGAAGCTACCTCTCAAATCCATAGTGGAGGAATACAAAGTTGGAAAAGCAAGACTGTTGAGCATGCTGGAGGAATCGGAAGACAATATCGTGAGATCAGTTCAGCCAAAGCTGAGAACTGGCAGAAAATGGAAAGTCCAAGAGGCTGTAAACAATGGCAAGAGAAACCTCAGCATCAAAGAAATAATTGGACACACGCAAACCAACAGACAGGGACTGGGAGCAACAAAAATGCAGTGGTGGTCCAAAGCCAAAAGGAAGGAAAAAAGAGACATGATCATACAGGAGTTGAAGAAAGAAGAAGATGTCAAAAGAGTGCAGAAGGCAGTCCAGCAAGGTCAACAGGGGCAATGGACAACATGGGACAGTGCACTCCAAAGAAGTCTCAGCTGGAACGATATGTGGCACATGGCTCCTCTAAGGATAAGCTTCCTCCTCAGATCTGTATATGACCTGCTCCCCTCGAATGCAAACTTAGTGAAATGGGGGAAATCAGATGACCCAGCATGTCCGCTCTGTCAGAAGAAACAAACAGTGGAACATGTCCTAAGCTCTTGCAAAGTAGCGCTAGCCCAAGGAAGGTATACATGGAGGCACAACCAAGTTCTGAAAGTGATCACAGACGTGGTTAGCGAAAAAACCATGACCCCAAACGCACCAATTGCTATGACAACGTTCTTCAAAGCAGGAGGGAAACAGGTCTGGCCCGAAATTGCTATGACAACCAGCACATTGCCAAAGGGTCTTATGGATGGAGCAGTCGACTGGGAGTGTACAGCAGACCTCCCAGAGT
>JAPXFY010000024.1:39106499-39216499 GCA_030674185.1 Monoplex corrugatus
CGCACACACACACACACACACACACACACACACACACACACACACACACCACACACACACACACACACCACACACACATAATTATTCTATTTACAAGTGCAAGAGACATCAGTTTCCACTTCTCAATCCCATCGCTTGAAATAAATATTTGTCACTGTGTTTTTGTACAGTAATAGCGGTATTGAAAGCTGGAGGGAAAGAGAGCACCAGGTTGACCCAGGGAGAGAATGCTGGACGGACTTGCAGAGTGGCTGGGGATGAGGAGGGTGGGGGAGATGCTGGGGGCAACGAGAGATAGAGATGGTTGGAAGTCCATGGTCGCCAACGCCATGCGGCAGGGCACCTGATGATGATGATGAATAGCGGTATTGGTCCTGTTGTCTTCCTCCTCACCCCAACCCCACCTTCCATTAAAATATATGTCTGTGTTTCAGTTGGAAAATAATATAACAAAATGTTCATTGGGTTAACACGAGACAAAAAGTGCTTTAGCGTGTGTGTGTGTGTGTGTGTGTGTGTGTGTGTGTGTGTGTGTGTGTGTGTGTGTGGTGTGTGTGTGTGTGTGTGTGTGTGTGTGTGTGTGTGTGTGTGTGTGTGTGTGTGTGTGTGTGTGTGTGTGTTAGGGTATGTATTATTTTTTCATTTGATTTTCAGATTTCATTTACTTTTATTTCTTAATCTAATTCTTTTTATTTTACTACATTTTATTGTTTCTTTAATGTTTTTGTATTTCATCAGATACATGTTTTGCGGCTGACATACTGGAGTTGCAACGACACATAAGTGTTTCCTTAGTATCAAGAGGTCACCATATGGTTCCAGAGTCAACAGCATCTTCCCACACACAAACATCCACACCAGTGATGAGAGCCTTCCAGTTATTTAAAAGAGAGAGAACGACGAAAAGAAAGAGAGAGAGAGAGATGCAGTTTGACTGTTCGCATTTTCTGTTCTTTTTATTAGTGTAAGGAAAAGCATGACATGGACAAGAAAGAAGAGATTTACAGTGTTTGTATTAATGAAATAAAAAATATAACATTTGTGAACTTGCTACTTTTCAGCTGTTGTACTCTATATCTTGACTATATTTGAAATAAAATTTTGTCATGATGTATACATGAATAGTGTCAGTGTATTTTTGTACAGATGTAACTGTGTGGAAAACCATCAAGACCCAATTACAGTACATTGCCGTTACAAAGTACATTCCATGTATTAATGAAAATAAATGACAAACATACTACGTACGTACATGACAAAAGGTGCATTGCCTGTTTTTGGCTATGTACGTATTTGGATGGTTTTGAAAATTGTAGTTTGTAGCCCGTTTGGAGGTACAAAGTTACTTTACAACCTCTTTGTGTAAAGTTATAGCCAGTTAAGGTCATTATACACTATTCATTCTATTTTTAGTCAGAAGATTTGGAATTTACAACAGCACCAGAGTGCACTCTTGCAATTCAATCTCGCTTGAACTGTTCTTTGACTGTCTGCATTTCCATTGGCTGCTACATCTTTAGCGTCATCTTCCATGTCGTGGCCAATCTGGGACAGGCACTCTGTTGTAGATAGTAATGTTATATAGCACGATGCAGGCCTTGATAATCTGGCAAGCTACTGTTACTGGAGAGTGTCTGAAAATACAAAAAAGATGTACACAGTAATTAATCTTCAGGAAAAAAAAGAACAAGGAAAAGCAAATAGATGGAAACAGAATGGGAAGAAAAACAAGAATTCAAGTTCCCTTAGTTTTCTTTTTTACTTCATCTTTTTTTCTCTTTGTTCCTCTTCTGAGTCATCATCCTTACTTTGTTTCATGTGAGATGTTCGTTCAGATGTTTTCACTAGCTCTTGGTTAGAACATTTTGACTGACATGGTGGCACAATTGTGTGTCAGAGAGAGAGAGAGACAGACAGACAGACAGACAGATAGACGGACAGACAGAGAAAAAGACGTTAAAAGAAATAACGGAACGAAACACACACACACACACACACACACACACACACACACACACACACACACACACACACACACACACACACACACACACACACACACACACACACACACACACACACACACACACACACACGTGGTTGTGGAAAAGCAATGTTGGGAACGTCCGTCTGCTGAGTGTCGAGACAATAGTAACGGAAGGAGAGCTGGCAGCTTTGAGAGCTGTCGGCTAGGCAAGCTGTACACGGAGAGATGAAGGCCCATAATATAGCGAGAGAGTGCTCTCCCATCCTTTCTTGTTCCGGTGGATGGCCTCGACCTGGTTGGTGCACATTGTGTGGCTATGTCCCGGGGGTTGTCATCTCCCCACCTTGCCATTCGGTTTGTAAACAAGATAACTGATGATGTACTGGGTCCGATTGGGTTCATACAACGCATGGACAGTCCCCCCCTCAACCACCGCCCTTGTGTGTGTGTGGTGTTGTGTGTGTGTGTGTGTGTGTTGTGTGCGCGCGCGCGCGCGCGCGTGTATGTGTTTGTGTGTGTGTGTGTGTGTGTGTGTGTGTGTGTGTGTGTGTGTGTGTGTGTGTGTGTGTGTGTGTGTGTGTGTGTGCGAAATGGCTGCAGTGTGGCCTCGGGAACTCGGCACTGATTGTTTGGAGTGTGGCGGGGCATTGATGCTCTGGGTCTCATCCAGCACCCTTGGGTGTTTTTAGATTATTTAAATCTTCACCGTCATCATCATCATCATAATCATTAAAATAATGATGATAATAATAATAATAATGATAAAGATTATTATTATTGTTATTATTATTATTATTATTATTATTATTATCATCATCATCATCATCATTATTGTTGTTGTTATTTGTTGTCTTTTACGCATAGAAGGTATGTAAATCTTCTGGCCCATAACCGTGTCCAGCCAACAGCTACAGGTCCAATGCAGTCCAGAGAGTATTAGCTCCATCATCAAGACAAGACCATGCATATGGATTGAACACATCACCCACAGACAGCAAGGTAGCATCACCTGGACTTGCCCTTCACTGCTAACCAGAAGGAAGACATAAGAAAGTAAGACCCAAGAGAAACTGGCAACGAACAACAGAATAAGGCCCCTCATCATCATCACGTGCCCTGCCACATGGTGTTGGCGATCATGGCCCTCCATATGCATCTATCTCTTGTCGCCGCAAGCACATCTTCCAGCCTCTCTGTCTTCAGCCATCCTGCAAGTCCGTCCAGTACTTTCTTCCTGGGTCTACCTGGTGTTCTCTTTCCCTCCAGCTTTCCTGTTGTGACCAGGTGCTCTAATCCCCTTTCCTAATAAAATGGCCTATAAATGTTGCTTGTCTCTTCCTAATCTTCCTTATCAATGACCTTCTTGTGTCTACCTCCATCAAGACTATCTCGTTTGTTTTCTTTGGCTGTCCATGGAACTCTCTACATTCTTCTTAGAAACCACATCTCGGCTGCCTCAATCTTGTTCTGGCTTTACAATAATCAGAAATATTTACTGGGAACAAACAGCAGCAATGAGAATAGAAAACAATCTTAGCTCTTTCCAAAATATCAAAAGAGGAGTCAGGCAAGGTTGTGTTCTGTCACCAGATCTGTTTTCACTTTACAGGGAAACCATCATGAGAAACCTAGAAGAATGCCCTGAGATAAAGGTTGAAGGAAAAATGATAGACAACATTCGTTACGCAGATGACACCGTGCTAACTGCAGAAAATGAAAGGGACCTACAAAACCTTGTGAATATAATAGAAATAGACAGCAAAAATAAAGGGTTGGAGCTAAATAGCGAGAAGACTGAAGTCATGGTGATCAGTAAAAAATCATGAAATTCCCTCGTGCAAAATACATGTAACAGCAAACGGCACAGCCCTGAGACAGGTTGAGAAGTTTAAATACCTGGGAACGGTCATCTCAACAGACGGCAGATGCACATCAGAAATAGCCAGCAGAATCGGCCAAGCCAAAACAGCATTCAAGGAGATGAAAAGCGTTCTTACCAACAAATGCCTATCAATTAACATCAGTTCTTGAGTGTTATATGGAACCGATAACAAAGCCCCTAGGCCGCTGAAAGTCGTGTACTACACAGAGGCTGGCGAAAGAAATGGGGAAACCTTTCTTGCTGTTCCACATCATCATTTTATCATTATTATTGTTTGTTATTGTTATTTAAATCGCAATCATTTCAGGGCTATAACCGCCTCTCAAAATTACACAAGGTCATTGGAGAAAAAAAAAGGCACAGAAAATGAATACACATATCAGTGCATTTGCATACATGATCTGAAGATGTTCCCTGACATTGACCATGCCGTCAAATTTATCACCAGGGAAGGGGGGTAGGAAAAAACAAACCTATATGAGTATGTAAACATAACTAAAGACACTAAAACGTACATAGAAACTGGACTCAATTACGTAAAAATTTCTCCTGCATATCACCTTTCCTTTGAGCCAAAAACGTACCTAATTCACACACCCAGTTACCAATCCGAAGAGAAAGCATGTAAAGTTTTATTGAACACATACAGGTAAATGGACCAGCCAGACAAAAAATGGTAGGAAGAGACTACAGAAAGCAAAGGAACTAGGCAGAACAAAGACGGTGACAGAAAAGAGGACATTTCTAGCACAGAATTTCCAGACGCTGGGGATAGTATTTATACTGACAGATCCCCCCGGTATGCCCACTAGGGAGGGAGTGTTGCCACACATGCTAATGGTATAATGGGCGGTAAATGAATAAGTAAGACACAGAAAGCAGAGGGTCAGGGGAAAGCAAGTTGTCCACAATGTCAGAGACACCGAATTATTGTTGAAGATGATCAAGGGGATCATTTTGTGCTCGATCGTATCGAATGATACAAGGAGGTCGGGGAGTGGGGGGTGGGGGATGAGAACGGACAGTTAACCAGTGTCAGGGGCCACAGAAAGGTCGTAAAGTGCTAGGAGCAGTGCAGTCTCGACCCCAGATGAATAAATCATCTATTGGTCGTGTGCTCTTGGTTCCGGATGGGCGCTAATTGTATCACAGGCCTGTGGCTCTGTGCCTATGTTTACTGCCACCGTCACGATCATTGTGAGGGTAGGTTTCGATCCACGGACAGCTGTTGTGTATCCCCGTACGGTAGATACTGGCCGAGCGGTCCAGAGAATGAAATGTTATCAAATATACTGTAAATCGTTCTTGTAGTGTATTATTCTCGCAAATTTGCACCCGTTGCGCGAAATTCATGATCAGACGGTTTAGTGGAGCACGGAGAACTCAAGCTGTTAAGTGAGCTGACCACACGCCACTGTGTTGTTGCACAGTCTGTGCCTTTGGTAGGCCAGCAAGCTGGCTGTTTTCAGGTTTCTGTATGAACGCCACTGAAAATGAGTTACAGAATCTTTAACGTGCAGGTTGATGTTCTGCATGTCTGAGCACACGAACAAGGCAGTGGCAGGCCTGTACACATGTTGACCTGGGACAGATGGGGAAAATCTCCATCGTTGAGCCACAAAGCAGCGAATCAAACCCAAGATCTTTTGACTGGACGTTTTCCCACTTCACTACGGCATCCTGAAATATGAAACTTGGAAACACTTCACTGGTCAAGGATAGTGACGTTAGGTCCCATTTGGTCTGTCTTATACTGTTACTTGTTGTTGTTCTATAAGGTCCCATTTGGTCTGTCTTATACTGTTACTTCTTCTTGTTCCATAAGGTCCCATTTGGTCTGTGTTATACTGTTACTTCTTGTTGTTCTATAAGGTCCCATTTGGTCTGTCTTATACTGTTACTTCTTGTTGTTCTATAAGGTCCCATTTGGTCTGTCTTATACTGTTACTTCTTGTTGTTCTATAAGGTCCCATTTGGTCTGTCTTATACTGTTACTTCTTCTTGTTCTATAAGGTCCCATTTGGTCTGTCTTATACTGTTACTTCTTGTTCTATAAGGTCCCATTTGGCCTGTCTTATACTGTTACTTCTTGTTGTTCTATAAGGTCCCATTTGGTCTGTCTTATACTGTTACTTCTTCTTGTTCTATAAGGTCCCATTTGGTCTGTGTTATACTGTTACTTCTTGTTGTTCTATAAGGTCCCATTTGGTCTGTCTTATACTGTTACTTCTTGTTGTTCTATAAGGTCCCATTTGGTCTGTCTTATACTGTTACTTCTTGTTGTTCTATAAGGTCCCATTTGGTCTGTCTTATACTGTTACTTCTTCTTGTTCTATAAGGTCCCATTTGGTCTGTCTTATACTGTTACTTGTTCTATAAGGTCCCATTTGGTCTGTCTTATACTGTTACTTCTTCTTGTTCTATAAGGTCCCATTTGGTCTGTCTTATACTGTTGCTTCTTGTTGTTCTATAAGGTCCCATTTGGTCTGTCTTATACTGTTGCTTCTTCTTGTTCCATAAGGTCCCATTTGGTCTGTCTTATACTGTTACTTCTTCTTGTTCTATAAGGTCCCATTTGGTCTGTCTTATACTGTTACTTCTTGTTGTTCCATAAGGTCCCATTTGGTCTGTCTTATACTGTTACTTCTTGTTGTTCTATAAGGTCCCATTTGGTCTGTCTTATACTGTTACTTCTTCTTGTTCTATAAGGTCCCATTTGGTCTGTCTTATACTGTTGCTTCTTGTTGTTCTATAAGGTCCCATTTGGTCTGTCTTATACTGTTACTTCTTGTTGTTCTATAAGGTCCCATTTGGTCTGTCTTATACTGTTACATCTTCTTGTTCTATAAGGTCCCATTTGGTCTGTGTTATACTGTTACTTCTTCTTGTTCTATAAGGTCCCATTTGGTCTGTGTTATACTGTTACTTCTTGTTGTTCTATAAGGTCCCATTTGGTCTGTCTTATACTGTTACTTCTTGTTGTTCTATAAGGTCCCATTTGGTCTGTCTTATACTGTTACTTCTTCTTGTTCTATAAGGTCCCATTTGGTCTGTCTTATACAGTTACTTCTTCTTGTTCTATAAGGTCCCATTTGGTCTGTCTTATACAGTTACTTCTTCTTGTTCTATAAGGTCCCATTTGGTCTGTCTTATACTGTTGCTTCTTGTTGTTCTATAAGGTCCCATTTGGTCTGTCTTATACTGTTACTTCTTGTTGTTCTATAAGGTCCCATTTGGTCTGTCTTATACTGTTATTTCTTGTTGTTCTATAAGGTCCCATTTGGTCTGTCTTATACTGTTACTTCTTGTTGTTCTATAAGGTCCCATTTGGTCTGTCTTATACTGTTACTTCTTGTTGTTCTATAAGGTCCCATTTGGTCTGTCTTATACTGTTACTTCTTGTTGTTCTATAAGGTCCCATTTGGTCTGTCTTATACTGTCACTTCTTGTTGTTCTATAAGGTCCCATTTGGTCTGTCTTATACTGTTACTTCTTGTTGTTCTATAAGGTCCCATTTGGTCTGTCTTATACTGTTACTTCTTCTTGTTCTATAAGGTCCCATTTGGTCTGTCTTATACAGTTACTTCTTCTTGTTCTATAAGGTCCCATTTGGTCTGTCTTATACAGTTACTTCTTCTTGTTCTATAAGGTCCCATTTGGTCTGTCTTATACTGTTGCTTCTTGTTGTTCTATAAGGTCCCATTTGGTCTGTCTTATACTGTTACTTCTTGTTGTTCTATAAGGTCCCATTTGGTCTGTCTTATACTGTTATTTCTTGTTGTTCTGTAACGTCCCATTTGGTCTGTGTTATACTGTTACTTCTTGTTGTTCTATAAGGTCCCATTTGGTCTGTCTTATACTGTTACTTCTTGTTGTTCTATAAGGTCCCATTTGGTCTGTCTTATACTGTTACTTCTTCTTGTTCTATAAGGTCCCATTTGGTCTGTCTTATACTGTCACTTCTTGTTGTTCTATAAGGTCCCATTTGGTCTGTCTTATACTGTTACTTCTTGTTGTTCTATAAGGTCCCATTTGGTCTGTCTTATACTGTTACTTCTTGTTGTTCTATAAGGTCCCATTTGGTCTGTCTTATACTTTTACTTCTTCTTGTTCTATAAGGTCCCATTTGGTCTGTGTTATACTGTTACTTCTTCTTGTTCTATAAGGTCCCATTTGGTCTGTCTTATACTGTTGCTTCTTGTTGTTCTATAAGGTCCCATTTGGTCTGTCTTATACTGTTACTTCTTGTTGTTCTATAAGGTCCCATTTGGTCTGTCTTATACTGTTACTTCTTGTCGTTTTATGTTTACATAAGTGTGCGATCATAAACCCGAAATGCATTAATGAAAAGTAGAGAAATATAATAAAAGCAAACTGTGAATGAATTATAATTATGCAATCGATAGAAAGAAGAATGAAAAACAAGCATACAAGCATTGGAGGCTCCACCACCATTAACAGCAACATTAAGAACAAGGTGGTGGGTGGGGTGGTGGTGGTAATCAATGGCAAAAATGGCCGCCGGTTCAAATGGTTAGCACCCACATGAAATGTTGATAGATGTTGTTGACCCCTAAACCGCAGTAAGTCACTGCGGATACAGAAATGAAGGAAGGTTGTGTCCTGTTTTTCATCTACATGAGCTGTCTAGTTTGCTTTCAGAACAGTTAGGACTTCCTCTTTCGTGTCATGCTGTCTTTTCCTCAAAACAGTTTCTTATTTCAGCCGTCCAGATCATTCACCTTGTATTTCTGCCTAATTCTGTCCTTAGCTCCCCAAACACGGAGTATGATTGCCTTTAAGGCGGAATAAAGAACGGTCATAACACAAAAATCCGCTCCCTCTGTTACTTAGGTAGATGTGTATGATTTTACGTGCTTAAATTAAGGAGTGCTCGTAGGCTTTGTAGCTTGCTAAGACGAAAAAAAGTTGACCCTTACAAAATCTTCGTGTGCAGATTTCTCTTTCTTTTTAGCATTATGACTTAGGTGTGACAGGTTATGATACGTTTCCGACACTACTTACGAAATTCTTAGTCTTTTGGGTGAAACATTTCCATAACACAAACCCTTACTAAAGGGAGGGGGCGGGGGGGGGGGGGGGGAGGCTGGACAACCTTTAAGCTAAGAAAGCCACAAAGTTTTACGGCATGATCTTGTTAGTGATAACATAAACTAACAGTTATGTACTAAGGCCTCCTTCATGCACGGTGATTGCCTTTTTGGTCCTATTTCACATAATTTCAAATTCCAAATTGACAATCATCTCCTTGTAAAAAAAAAGTTTTGAACTGTTTGGCATGTCAGTACAATTTGGTAAACCCAGACATAGCAGGCAGATTCTAAAATAGCAGGGGGTTTTAGGGGAAGTTTCACACCCGGAGCACGAAGAGGTTTGCTATCTGAAACAGACTGACCCTTAGAATGACCATGGCATCTTTAACATTTTTTTAAGCCCCGATTCTCCTCGGATACGTGTACGCAGGTTGTTTTGCCTACACTGTGCAGGCGGTGTGCTGGCCAACAGTTTGCAGTCTCCGTCTTTGGTCGGCGTGCGTGCTGGATATTTCCGTATTTCCGTAAGCACCCGGGATACTGGCATGATTTACAGGATCTGTGGCGTGAATATTTGATGTTCTGTGTGTGTGTACACACGCAAAGGGCTTAGGCAATACAGGTGTGCACACAGGTGGGAGGTAGCTAGTCACGATCTATTATGATGTTGACACCGCTTGTTTTAAACGTGGCCTATATTTTTGTGGCCTCATTTCTTTCGTTCGATTGCATTCTCTTCTTCTGTAACGGTCAACTTGGAATTTTTCTTATCCAAATTCAAGTTGCTGCCTTCCGGCAAAGGTAATTACTGTTGTCCAGCGAAGTTTTTACTGTCCTCGGGCAGCAGAGTTTTTTGCTGTTCTCTGGCAAAGTTTTTGCTGTCCTCTGGCAAAGTTTTTTGCTGTTCTCTGCAAAGTTTATTGCTGTCCTTGGCCAAAGTTTATCGCTGTCCTTGGGCAAAGTTTATTGCTGTCCTTGGCCAAAGTTTATCGCTGTCTTGGGCAAAGTTTATTGCTGTCCTTGGCAAAGTTTATTGCTGTCCTTGGCCAAAGTTTATTGCTGTCCTTGGCCAAAGTTTATTGCTGTCCTGGGCCAAAGTTTATTGCTGTCCTTGGCCAAAGTTTATCGCTGTCCTTGGCCAAAGTTTATCGCTGTCCTTGGGCAAAGTTTATTGCTGTCCTTGGCCAAGTTTATTGCTGTCCTTGGGCAAAGTTTATTGCTGTCCCAAGGAAAGAAAGTTTTCGTTTTCGCTTACCTCTGGCAAAGTTTATTGCTGTCATCTGGCAAATTTTATCGCTGTTACCTGTCAAAGTTTATTGCTGTCATCTGGCAAATTTTATCTCTGTTACCTGTCAAAATTTATAACTGTCATCTGGCAAATTTTATTGCTGTCACCTGTCAAAGTTTATAGCTGTCATCTGGCAAAGTTTATTGCTGTCACCTGTCAAAGTTTATAGCTGTCATCTGGCAAATTTTATTGCTGTCACCTGTCAAATTCTATTGCTGTCATCTAGCAAAGTTTATTGTTGTCATCTGGCAAAGTTTATTGTTGTCATCTGGCAAAGTTCATTGTTGTCACCTGGCAAATTTTATTGCTGTCATCTGGCAAAGTTTATTGTTGTCATCTAGCAAAGTTTATTGTTGTCATCTGGCAAAATTTCTGGTTGTCACCTGGCAAATTTTATTGTTGTCATCTGACAAAGTTTATTGTTGTCCCCTGGCAAAATTTATTAATGTCATCTGGAAAAGTTTGTTCTTGTCATCTGGCAAAGTTTATTGCTGTCGTCTGACAAAGTTTATCGCTGTCCCTAGCAAAGTTTATCGCTGTCCCTGGCAAAGTCATTATGTTTTCAGTCTTTATTGACAAGCTGTTCATTCTTTGCTATTTTAGTTTCTCAGCTGCATCGAGTTTTGCGATGAAAAAAAGCGTGCTCTAAAAATGTTGTTTGATAGATCTTTTTTTTATCAAAAAATATAAGATACTGTTACAGTGGTGTGACAATCGTGTATAGGAAATTTGAAGATCTTCTTCTCCATTACCGCCATAAAGAGACAGTGGGGTGCCCCACTAAAGAACTGTTTACTAGTTTCCTCCGGTTCTGTTAGTTGTGTTCCACAGCCTGGGTATGTGCAGGTGATTTCTCTGTTTATTCCGCAATGTTGTCTGTCCCTCATTTTTGTCGGTGATGGTTATGGTGGTGGTGCTATTTTTTTCTGTCTTCCCCTCCGTCTCCCTCCCTCATCAGTTCCTCAGAGGATTGCTTTTTAGCAAGGTCATTGAATCTTGTTACATGGTATACCAATGTCTTTCACGGGTGTTCTGTGGGTTTTTACCCCGCAGTAGCATATTTTCCGCGTCTGCCCTGGTCAGGTCGACAGATGGAACGGTCATTGACACCGAATCTTTTGACCATACCGCCACAACACACACACACACACACACACACACACACACACACACACACACACACACACACACACACACACACACACACAACACAACAACACACACATGTACACACAAACACACACACACATACACACACATATAGACACACACATATACACATACACACATATATACACAAACACACACACACATATATATATATACACACATACACACGAACATACACATACATATATACACATATACACACACATACACTCACACACATACACACAAGCACACACATACACACACACAAACACACACATATATACACACAAACACATATACACACAAACACACACACATATACACACATATACACACATCAATATACACACATACACACACATACACTCACACACATACACACAAACACACATACACACACAAACACACACATACACACATATATACACACAAACACACATATACACACAACACACACATATACACACATATACACACATACACACACATATACACAAAACATACACACATATAACACAAACATACACATAAACACACACACACATACACACACATATACACACAAACACATACACACAGACACACACACACAGACACACACAGACACAGCACACACACACACACACACACACACACACACATATATATTATATATATATATATATATATATATATATATATATATATCCGTGCCCAGGCTACGACCGATCCAGTATGACTCTGTATTGTTTTGTGTGTCTTGAGCAAGTCGAACCTGGCTAACTCCATTTTTCCTTAACCTTTTGACTCCCGCACCCTATCCACCAGCTTCCTGCAGGAAGGTCTGACTTGTGACTCATTTTGTGTGGTACAGCCTCGTTTGAGAAAAGACAACTGCGTTGGAGTTCTGGTGTATGAAAGAATGACTCGGAAATATTACCACACACACACTCTACTCTCTCTCTCTCTCTGAGGAGAGAAGAGAGAGAGAGAGAGAGAGAGTGTGTGGGTGTGGTGTGTGTGTGTGGTTGGGTGTGTGTGTGTGTGTGTGTGTGTGTGGTGTGTGTGTGTGTGTGTGTGTGTACATATACCCGGGCATCTCTCTCTCCTGCCTGCACGGATGAGCGTGTACATACATTTGGGCCTCCCTCTCTCTCTCTGTCTCACTCATTCACTCTTTTTGTCTCTATCTGTTTGATCTTTTTGTCTGTCTGTCTGTCTCTCTCTCTGTCTCTCTCTATCTCTCTGTCTGTCTGTCTCTCTCTCTCTAAGCATGTATGAGCGTGTACATACACCTCGGCTTCTTTTACTGATATGGATATATGTGTGTGGTGTGTGTGTGTGTGTGTGTGGTGTGTGTGTGTGTGTGTGGTGTGTGTGTGTGTGTTGCGTAAGTGTGTGTGAGTGTATGAGTGGTGTGTGTGTGTGTGTGTGTGTGTGTGTGTGTGTGTGTGTGTGTGTGTGTGTGTGTGTGTGTGTGTGTGTGTGTGTGGTCAAAAGATCCGGTTCAGGACAATGAAGAAGGACCTTGATGGCTTCCGAGCGGCAGTCGCGCGTGACGGAGTTGTAAGGGTGGATGCTGATCGAGTTCTGCACTGAGTGTGTGTGTGTGTGTGTGTGTGTGTGTGTGTGTGTGGTGTGTGTGTGTGTGTGTGTGTGTGTGTGTGTGTGTTGTGTGTGTGTGTGTAAGGGGGGCTGCAATGTGTTTGTATGTGTGTATGTATGAGGGGGTGCTGCAGTGTGTATGTGTCTATGTAAGGGGGGAGGGCTGTAGTGTGTTTGTGAGAGAGAGAGAGAGGGAGAGAAAGATTGTGTTGTGTTGTGTGTGTGTGTGTGTGTGTGTGCGCGCGCGTGCGTGTACACATACGTAGATATATATTGTTCGTTCAGTTTGAGTTCTTTTCATTATATATTAGGTGGATATATGCATTGTGATTTTCGTTGTGTGTCTGCGCCTCTCTCTCTCTCTGTATGTGTATGTGTGTGTGTGCGCGCGCCCGCGAGCGTGTATTGCCATCAGCAAGGAAGGAGAACATGGTACTCTCCAGGCTGATGGATGTTTTCTGTGTGGTTGAGATACGGAAACCTGACATGGAATTATCAGCGCAACAAAGACTAAATGTAGGCCTACACACTACTCATATTTACACCATACATGGATGACACCGTAACTAAGTCTTTAATAAAGATATGATAAACAAAAAAGCTTGTGGGTGATTTTCGGATGTAGGAATCAGGAGTTTGCTCGAGAGGGATTTAGTTCTCTTGGATAATCCCATAGATGCTCCACCCAAATCTGCAGGTGGTTTTCTGGAGGACGCCTTGAGCCGGCGCAAGACCCTATGCGTTGGGGGAGAAAAAAAAACATACGAGAGACTAAGCTGACAGCACCAGAACGATTGGAGCATTAAGGCGGGCGGCCATTAAGCCAGTTTGTATGTTGCATGCTTGGATTACACTCGAAGGCGGGCCCCAGTAGCTCAGTTGGTTTGAGCGTCGGATCCACAGGCTTAAGGTTGTGGGTTCGAATCCCGGGGAGCGCTACATTAAAACTGGCCTTCTCACTGTCCCGTCTTAACATCATTGTTGTTCTGGTGGTGTCAGTATAGGATTAGATAGGTCTCCCTTCCCCCACTTCCCTGGGATGGTTATCCCCGTCGGCCATATCACCTGAGGTGGGTGCCGACGTAAAAACTGAACCAAATCAACCAAAAAAACAAACAAACAAAAATTCAGATATCAGAAGTAGAGTCCAGGGCTCTATTAACACTGTGATCAAGCCAGGTGTCATTGTTTAAACAGCGCCATGGATTCAACAGCTGCTGTCCCAGTCATCAAACCAAAACTGGCCTTTTCGCTGCCCATGTAATTGTGTTCACGAAAGTATGATTTTAAGTGGCTGAGGGCATCAGTTTTTCCAATATGTAGAATTCTTGTCGCAGTGGTTTTACTAGCAGATTTGTCGATATGTTAATTTCGGTTACATCAGCGTGTCCAGATTACAGATCCACTTGAGTAGATCCACGTAGATCAATACTGCTCATGGCGTTGTGTCAGTCTGTAGTTCCCACGAGCCATTTTCCACTTTTTGAAGTAGGTTCATCGAGTTAATCAGGATGAAGACTTGGCTCTCTTTTATCTCATCGTCTAGTGAAGCCAACCGTTTTGGAGCACGCGTGACTGCCTTAATTTGCATTGTTAGACTAGAGGTTATGATACTGTATGTCGCAGTTTCTGCCTGTATGGTTTTTCCCCGTTCTATTTGACGTACGTTCAGAAAAGCGAAAAAGAACTGGATGACAAAAGAAATTATAGGGTTGGTGGAAGAACGGAGGAAGGCAAATGGAAAAGAGGAAGGATACAAAAAGATAAACAAGGAAATCAGGAATAGGTGCAATGAAGCTAAGGAAGCTCGGCTGGAAACAAAGTGCAAAGAAATAGAAGACCGACACAAAACAGATCCTCAATTTATGTACAGAAACATTGAAGAAATTGTCCACAGGAAAAAGACATGCACATCAACTGGTTGCTTACAATCGAAAGATGGTGCGCTTCTCATGGAAAAGACAAATATTAAACAGATTGGGAGAGTACATCAAAGACCTTTCTTTTAACGATAACAGAAACGTAGAACACATTATAAGAAAGAATGTTGAAGGACCACCCATAATGAAAGATGAAGTTAGAGCAGCACTGAAAATGATGAAACCGGGAAAATCCCCAGGACCAGACAACATTACTACAGAGATGACAGCACCAGAACGATGGAGCAGAACGATGGAGTATCTTCAATATTCAGCCTAAGGTTAAAGACGAAAGTCACAAAATTGGTATTGAAAAAATACAGTCCTCCCAAAGGAAATTTGTGACACCGGAAAAATCCCAAACAGTCGACATGATATTTGCTGTAATACAGATCCAAAAGAAATGTAAGGAACAAAATATGGATCTCTACATCCTCTTTGTCGACCTCACCAAGGCGTTCGACACAATGCACGCCCAGGACTGTGGAACATACTTCCTTGAATTGGAGTCCCTCCCAAGATGGTAAAAATAATCAGATGCTTTCACGATGGCATGAACGCAAGATTAGTCAACGGCAGTGAAGATGATGAGTTCCCCGTCACTAACGGAGTCGAGGAAGGATGTGTTCTTGTTCCAACACTTTTCAGCTTCCTTTTCGGCATGATGTTTCTCTCTGCCTTTAAAGACTCGGATCCAGACATCCAGATCACACACAAGACAGATGGAGGCATCTTCAATATTCAACGCCTGAAGGTAAAGACGAAAGTCATTAAATCACTTGTTCGTGACCTCTTGTATGCTGATGACTGTGCTATGTTGCCCACTCGGAGGATGACCTTCAAACAATTACAGATTCTCTGTCTGCAGCCACTAAGCATCAAGAAAACTGAAGTGATGTTTCAACCTCCAAAGGGATCAATGTGCAGCAAACATGCCTGAAAGAAAGGTTGACGGCAAGGTCCTTAACAATGTTGACTCCTTCACCTATCTTGGTAGCAGTCTCTCCTCTTCCAACAGTCTTAATAAGGAGGTATCCAATCGCATCGCCAAGAGAGTATGGAATGAAAGGGGGCTTGAAACTGGAGACGAAGTGCGCAGTATACAGAGCAGTAGTCCTGACTGCATTGCTGTAATGGATGCGAATCCTGGACTCTCTACCATAGGCATGTCAAGCTACTAGATCAATTTCACCAGCGCTGCCTCCGACGCATCTTAAACATCAAATGGTAAAACAGAGTCAAACATGAATTTACTTTTGTAAGCCCAGATGACAAGCATAGATGCACTGACAACACAGTCTTAGCTAAGATGGTCTGGGCATCTTGTGCGCATGCAGGATAACAGGCTTCCAAAGCAGCTCTTCTACGGTGAACTGACAAAGGGCCAACTACCAAAAGGACGGCCAAGGCTTCGCTACAAAGACACCCTGAAAAAATCCCTCCAGAAATGTGACATTGATGAAGAACAATGGGAAATCATGGCCACATAAAGGTCTGAATGGAGGCAAGCTATTCGCAAGGTAACAGAGGCTTATGAACATGAAAGACGAAGCAGCCAAGTGGAAAAGCATGCAGCAATAAAGGCCAGAACCAGCTCTGCAAATCGTTCCATTGAGTGTCCAGTATGCGGCCTCCTGTGTGCATCAGACTTTGGCCTGAGATCCCACATGAGGGTACACAAATAAATGAAGCGTCATATTGGACTTTATCGACCACGATAGTTGACCATCTATCTATCTATATATATATATATAATATATTATAAAAACAAACACACATAAACATACACATATAAACACACATATAAACACACACACCACACACAATATATAATATATATATATATATATATATATATATATATATATATATGTGTGTGTGTGTGTGTGTGTGTGTTGTGAGGAAGAGTGCCATCAAGGAACTGACAATACCAGTTGACGCTTCCTTTTGGTCATGTTATATTTTAAACAGAGGTAGGAAAAAAATTTTTTCCATAGCCCCCGAACTTCCGAAAAATTTGACTTCACTGAACTCTTACATACCACTTATGATGTGTTTTGAAGTTGTCATTTCTTCACTGAAGAGTTCACATATGCTATTGTTTTTTTTGTTTTGTTTTGTTTTGTTTTGTTTTGTCAAGAACTGGGAAAACAGATGCTTGCAGTATGGACAGCGCCAGCAGTGGCTGCTGCCAGGAAGGACAGTCTAGAGGAAGCATCCATTTGTCTCACTAGGGAGAAGTTCCTGAGGTAGTAAGGATTAATGATGGGGTTGTCTGAATATTTTTTTTTTAATTTCTAGTGATTAATGAAGGGGTTTCTGATCTTTATCTTTTTTCTTCTACTTCTTTGTATCAAAACGGATGTTGTCAGTCTGATCGGGCCATCTCGTGTTTTCTTTTTTCGTTGTTGTTGTTGTTGTTCATGTGTGACCCTTGTGCAGCCTAGGTTAAAGCTAAACAAAGAAACTAAAACAAACGAAGATAAAAGAAAAATATAATGCACCCCACAGTATCAGCACAACATTCTAACCAACAGAGTTAATGGACCTTATCATGTTATTTGATGGTTTCCATCTCTAAATTGATTGCAAGTGGTTTTTAAGAGGTGTGTGTGTGTGTGTGTGTGTGTGTGTGTGTGTGTGTGTGTGGTGTGTGTGTGTTGGTTGGTCTCTGATTTAATGTCTATTCACTTAAGCGATTTCAGAGAACAACAACAACAACAAAATTTAGATGAGGAGTGAACAGGATACTTGAAAATAGTCGATCTTCAGAAAAAAACCAAAAAACCAAACAGAAAACAACTGTGCCGAAGATGGGAAGGAAAAACTAACAACTGACGTTATCATAATTACGATTTCAACAGTAAAACTGGCTAACCATAACAGCGAACATGTGAAATAACGGCGTGCTAAAGATGATTCGCTATAGGACTTTTTGACAGGCTACGAAAATTTTAAGGGATTCTCTGTGTACAAATAGCTGAGTAGTGTGTGGGTCTGGTGATAGAATAATCACCTACCATGTGGATGATGTGTTTCCAGTGCTGAAATATCTTGATTATGTAGGTGACCTAACACTGGTCTTCTGCACTCACCAGCCCATGGTGAGAGAAAACATCCTGTTTTAAGTCTTCGCACAAGCAGTCCTAAAGATCAGCTGCAATGGAGACGAAAATATAATGGCGCTGAACATCCCAAACCTGTGTCCAATCCGAGTAGGCCCAGATGGAACAGAACTACCCGCAACTGAAGATTTCAATTACGTAGGCAGTACTGTCAGACACGACACAGATGCAGTCAACGACATCAAGAGTCATCCTCAGCAAAGCCAGAAACACCTTCTGAACGCTGAACAATGCGTGGATGACCTCCCTGTGTAACACCAACACCAAGCTTAGACTGTACTAGTGCCGTGTCCATTTCACCTTACTGTACAGCTATGAATACTCGAGGATAACAAAAAGTGACCTGAGCAAGCTATCAGTCTTACACACACGCGCGCGCACACACACACACACACATGAGCAAAACACCTAAGCCGTTCCCTGCCGGCAGAATTATACAATCCCTTATGTATAGGTGGAAACTTGATGCATTCAAAACAAAATACACCAGGAATATAGTGTGTCTGTGTGGAAAGAAGATAACACATAAGTCATACTCTTTCA
This sequence comes from Monoplex corrugatus, assembly GCA_030674185.1. Taxonomy (NCBI): domain Eukaryota; kingdom Metazoa; phylum Mollusca; class Gastropoda; order Littorinimorpha; family Ranellidae; genus Monoplex; species Monoplex corrugatus. Next base: position 39,125,034 of record JAPXFY010000024.1, read on the forward strand.
TGTGCTCGGGTAACACGACATATTCCTACGCTCTCTACGAAGACAATTTCTGACATATTTGCCTCACCATCCTTATGGTGGGGATGTAGACTTTGTTAATTAGCTTTCAGCTGTCTTTAGAGGTCGTGAATCCTGATGCTTGAAGGCTGGCTCAGCTGATAATGCAAAAGATTCATTATCTGGTGTCTCGTGTTCAATCCTGGCCCATGACACAAAAACATGCCTGTTTACTACCCACTTTTATGGTCCAATCATTCTGGTGGTGTCAGTGCTTCTTGGGATTCGTTCTCCCCCCCCCCCCCTCCATCCTTTCAACATTTCACAATCTTAACAACAGTTTAGTGCAAGCCCAAGAAGTCTTACTTCACCTCATACATGTACTGGTCGTGTCTTCATTCCAAATGAGACACTCAGCTATCTGTCCCTCACATTTCTGCTTTCATTACTTTCTGTCATGGGTCAGTGCTTCATGTAGAGCTTATGACTGTTGTCGTTTCCACAAGATTTGAATGGAATTGAATGCATTCCTTCTTTCTTCCCTATAAAGCTGGTCTCGAACAAGCAATCTGCAGTTTATTACTCGCAGATTCGGGTTGAGACCGAGTGCATATAGAATTGTCCAAGCGATATGAAAACCTCAAAAATAAATAAATAGATAAATAAATAAATAAACAAATAAATAAAATCCATACTCCGAGCAAGAGTCAAGCCGAAAGATCATGACAATGAACGGTTGTAGAGGGACAGAGATGAATGAACACTAACACGCACAATCTCTCTTTCTCTGGTACATGTGTGCACACTTTTTCTCTTTCACACACACACACACACGCACGCACGCGCGCACACACACATACACACACACGCACGCAAGCGCACACACACACTCTCTTTCAGTAGCCAGGCGCTGTATCATCATTATTTGTCTTACACTTATCTAGATTATCAAGTCCTAAGGTGAGTACATTTCTACCAGTATTTTGTTTCGACTTTTTATATGATCTGCAATCGCTTTTTGTTGTTGTTGTTGTTGTTGTTGTTGTTTTGTTGTTGTTGTTATTTTAGCTTAAATATCGAGCTGATTATGGTAACAGCAAACACTATTATGCCATCATCTACATCGTCGGAAAATTAAGATCACACACACACACACACACACACACACACACACACACAACTATCTGCCCCCAAAAAACACGCTTCATCCATTTTTTCCATCATCATTTATTTTGTCATTATTGTATATTTTGTTCAGATGACGAGCAACGAGAAGAAGAAAATGTGGGTATGTGGGGGAGCAAAAAAAAAAAGGTATGCAAAATCGTTCGTGCTACAGTTGATGTCTAAGTTACCACACATCCACATATAGATTTGTACGTGTATACACACACCTGGACAACACACACACACAGACACACAAACACACACATGCTATGTTTAAGTACACACACTATCATACATCTTAAGTACATACAGATATACACTCAAGTCCACACACACACACACACACACACACACACACACACACACACACACACACACACACACACACACACCACACGTTAAATACATTCCTACAGATCATGCAAAAATGAGGATTTTTCCTTTAATAAGCATACTTACCAAATCAAAAACGTAGCTAACCTGACCTGTTTATTCTCTTGTCACTGGCCAGAATTCATGTAGCTGTCTATGGCTTCTATGAGAGAATCACATGTGATCCACTTTGACCAGTCACTGGTCCCTCCACTCACAGTGCAATCAATAGTTCTATCATTCCTCGTATTTCTAGCCCTCATGAGATCCTTTGTAAGAATCACAGCAATACAAGCAATGCTGTACCTCCATCATAATTTCATTCCTCGTATTTCTAGCCCTCATGAGATCATTTGCAAGAATCACAGCAATACAAGCAATGCTGTACCTCCATCATAATTTCATTCCTCGTATTTCTAGCCCTCATGAGATCCTTTGCAAGAATCACAGCAATACAAGCAATGCTGTACCTCCATCATAATTTCATTCCTCGTATTCTAGCCATCATGAGATCCTTGCAAGAATCACAGCAATACAAGCAAGGCTGCCCACTTTTTGCCATTGATGGGTTGATCTGTCGGCCATGTGTTGGCCTGCAAACAGAGCTGGGTCAGGGCAAGAAAACCTTGATGAGGAGCACCCAACTTCCCCTGGTTTGCTTCTGGCATTTGGCTGAAAGGATCCTGCGGTCTCAGACTAAGTACGATCATGATGAAAAGGATCAAAGATGTTGAATTCGGAGCACAATCGTTAACATGTGGTGGAATTGGTTTTGTGACCTGTCAATCTGACATGGTGGGCAGTACTTGTCGCATATCAAGATCAGAGGTGTAAAATCAACGTGATGCTGGTTCAACCCACTCATAATAAACAAAGATCAATGAAAAGATGGAGAATGAAGGCAGAGCTAAATTTGCATACGGAAAAAAAATGTGTAGAAAGAAACAGCCAAGACAAAGTCAACTTGCATGAGTCCATATCAGCCAGCTTCGTGGCCAGAATGAATATGGAATGAAGGGAACTATTCAGCGCTCAGTGAGTGGCAGGACCACTGAATAGTCAAAGCAGATACTATGTGGATCATGCTGGAGCCATGGACAGCTACATGAAGTTTAGATGATGAGCAGGAGCCAAACTGGTTAGGGTAGCAAAGGGTTTTGATTTGGTGTACACAATATTGAATACAGGTTTTCCTGGACAGCACGTATACATAGCCATATGTATACACAGCCACTACATTGTGACCATTGGTTATACAGCTGCAGAACCAAGAAATCTTGGAAACAACAACAACAACAACAACAACGCAAACACACACACACACACACAACACACACACACACACACACACACACACCACACACACAGCTCACATACAAAAAAACACACCCTTGTTCCATCTGCCATTAATTTCACAGTGGCACCGAGTCTTGTATGATACAAAGACATACCCATACATAACAGGATACAAATGTACACATCAGTTACCTTACATGATACAAAGACGTACCCATACCTGACAAGATACAAATGTACACACTACTGGTTACCTTATAAATACTTCACAGATTGCAGAAAGATACACATGCATACTATATTACATACCTGACATAGCACAGATAAATAACTCATGTTTACATGACATATACCCGAAATAGCTCGTATACACCTGGTTTACACATCACATTATTACAGCTGCACATGCATAAGTTTGAAATGAATTTGAATTGATGCACACACTGGTCTGAACTGAAACTGAATTTGTTCTATAAAAAAAAAGGTGTGTTCTACTTATATCCGCCAGAGAGATTCTTTGAGCTTGCGCAAAACCCTATGGCTCACACATCACTTATTATACACATTTCAGTTTCGCATTGTTACAAATACCACATAAAATCATATCCAAGTAAATCATTTACACTCAAACACACACAGTCTGTAAAAAGAGTATGAAGTTTTTGTCATGGTGACGTCAACAAGAATGAGGTTATGCAGTGGTGGATACATTTAACAGCTGACCCTTTCATTCCTTCATCCTGACCACTTGCACTGTGAGGGAGTGAAAAGGTCCAAAGACTACGAAGTTTATTCATGCAGATCATGTGAAGAACATTGACAAGTTATGCCGTGTTTAGTAAAATCACTACTGTTCAAAAGAGAAGAACACTGAAAAGTTATGATGTGTTCAGTACAGTCACTACCGTTATAAGAAAAGAGTGATATAAAGGTAATGCAGTGTTAAGAACAGCTGAAAGAGCAAAACGTCTAGCAGTACATGATATCACCCTCAGTCTGTCTGAAAGCACACAGTCTCCAGCGAGTAGAGCTTTACAAAACATTACATGTACTATAGCTTTACAAAATACTAAACACACTTAAAACACACAGACACTGTCTTAAAAATAGTTTTAAAGTCCACTTTAACACAGTGCGATCCAGTTTTTTTTCAAACCTGCTCCTTCTTCAGCATTCTTTCATTAGCATTCAGTAATCCAACATTTTAATTCTGATTTGCCAAAGGCCCATAGGCTAGAACAGCTGTGTCAAGTGCTGTTCAAAAACTGTGCCTCAATCTGTATGTCTGATGTTTTGTTTGGGCCTGAAGATTCCCATCATTTTCAGTGTGTGAGAGCAAAGCATTAGAGATCAGATTGAGATTAAATGTTCTTAGCTTATCTGACATGTTGAGATCAGACTGAACACCAATGGCCATTTCATTACCGACAGATTCTGGCCATCTTGAACGCTGCATGGCTTTCAACTCACCACGTTTTTCTGCCTCCTCCCCCACCCCCTAAAACTCATCACACTTATTCCGTCTCACACACTACAAAAACCAAGTTCATTCCACCAATGTCCTAGTGCCAGATAGCCTGCAGAATTTATCAGTTATCAATTCACATGAGGCCACCACATGAAGAAAAACACCACTGTTGTAAGGTCGTATTTTACACTTCAGTCATGCCTGTTATGATCCGATGTACTTTATACTAAGCTGCCTATAAATAATGATTACTTAATCCTGGAGCCAGACACGAATACAGCCAGCCTTCTTGACCTGACACATATGTACATGAATACAAAGACAGCCTCTCTCAGTCTTCTTTTAAGCATACTGACATGAATACCAAGGCAGACTTTCTTACAGCATGCAGACTGTTTCCCCATGTACACTGAGTATTAACAGATGTATTACTTCATCATATTATGAAATGTAACATAACAAACACAACATACTGTGAGAATACACATGCGAATACAAGTATTACATACTATTCATATCCTGATATGAGTGCAACAGCCAAGTTGGTTACAATGTCAGACTTCAATCAGAAGGTTTGAGTTTAATCCTGCTTGGGTACTGTCTGGAGGGTGAAGGGCGGACATTTGTCTGTGATCCCAGGTCAACACATGTACAGACCGGCAAATGCCAGGAACCTCTCCATGTGCACATGTATACAAATGCAGAATATCAAATATGCACATTAAAGATCCTGTAAACCATACCAGTCCAAATGGCTTATGGAAAGATTAAAACATCCAACACACATGACTACCAAAGTGTACAGACTATGCAACAACATGATGCCTGCACAGTTTGGGCCAAAGCAACAGGCATCACACATGCACACCCAAAAACCAGAAACCTCTATCCATCAATGTGCAATTCTAAATTTTCAAATTATGTAACCTCTCTAGTAGAAAAAGTGATAGGGGTGGGGCCTCAAAAGACTGACCTATCTCTTAGCAAGCACAACATGGAAAACTGTGGTTATCTCAAAGGACTGATCAAATATGTTAACAAGTATGGCAAAGACTTGGGTTGCTGACACACACAGCTGAGGATACTGTGGACACTAAGGTAGAAAAATAACTGCAGAGCACAGATTGTATGCATGTCCTTTCAAGAATAGGGCAGACATGAGGACCCACACTGGCACAGCTAGTGAGCTGAATGATAGCTGTCAAGGATTGCAGTGTGCATGTGTAATCCTTATAAGCAAAAACAATTCATGTTATTCCAAACCTGTTTCTCTGTTGGAGATAACTTATTCCTACATTGCTGTCCAATACACAATCAGACAAAGAAACTAAACCTGTTTCTCTGTTGGAGATAAACTTACTCCTACATTGCTGTCCAACACACAATCAAAGAAACTGACATAAACAAACAGATAAACAACAGTGGATAGACAAAATTGGAGGAGGGGTTGTTATTTTGGGCCACATTCTTTATATCTTCTTTTCACTACTGAACATAACAGCAAACTGAAAGACAAATGAGGAACTTAAAACAAACTAACAATAGCAGACTGAAGAAACTTCAGTGTAGGTTATATAGAGCTATACTATTTTTCTATGTTGGACATATCTTCACTCCTGCTGCCTAGACATTATTCCAAACAAATAAATAAATGAATGAGGAATTTTGAAACAAACTGACAACAGTAAACAGAAACTTCAGTGGTACGGCCATCACAAGGTACTCTAGAAAACAGTAATCCCACACCAAAGTGCAAGACAAACAGACACTGAGGCAAAACAAAATGAGGGTGAGTAACACCTAAGAACAGACTTGGATAAAATTTGCCACAACCCGAATTATGTCCAGAGATCATCTGAAATGAAGGGCATCACTGCCCCAGAACTCATCTGTGAGGCTTCCATGACTTTGAGTGAAAGAACAGAGTCCAAGAACTCATCTGTGGGGTTCTACGACTTTGGATGAAGGATGAGTTGGAAAAGCCAGAATCCATCTGCAGGGCTTTATGACTTTTGGTGAAAGGATCAATCAACGCCTGACTCAAAGCACAAACAATCGATGCTCACAATCATAAATGAAGACAAAGATGCACAAGTGATTAATGTTAACAAGAATGTCATTCATACATGAAGAATGCATACAAAAACGCACACAATTAAAGACCTGATGCAGATCAAAAGAAAACTAAACAAACAAGAAAAAAGCAACTGTCAGTAACACAACCACTATTACATCAAGTATTATCACTAGTACCATCAAATATTGACTACAGTATCATCGGTCATGCATCCACCTGGAGAAAAACAAAAAACAAAAAAAACAAAAAAAGAAAAGAAAAGAAAAATGTATCCCAAAACAAAAATACACACACACACGCATGCATGCACGCACACACACACACACAGACACACATACATACACAGAGAAAGTGGATGACAGCTCCCACAAGTTTTGACATTTCTGTGTGGTGGACTACTGCTCAGTGCTATGAAAGTACAAAAATAGCAAAATTATTACAAACTCAATACACAAGGCAATTTCAATATTTAACAACGAAACACAATGTGAAACCAAAGTATAACTGAAAGGCAAATCATAATATATACATACGACTGTAATGTGAAATAAGAAAAAATTTCTAAAACAACACGAAATAAAAAACATTATCTAAAAAAAACAACACAGCTGGACAAAGAAGGTAATTCATAAATAGAAGCAACATAAAATACAATCAAATACAATCTGCAAATTAACACAACTCAAAATACACAGCAATTTATATAACACTTATACATTATACATATATATAAACACACAACCCAACAGGCAAGGCAGTTGATACACACCAAAAACTACAATATAATCTGTACAAAATAACATTGCAACATAACAAGGCAACCCTTATTAAAAAAAAAAAAAAAAAAAAAAAAAAAAAGAAAAAACCAACAACTAAAATTAGATACATAAACTACAAGTAAAACGACTAATTGAAAAACATCACTACAAATATGAAAGTAAAGTAACACAATGTAAAACCAAACATGCAAATATAAACAAAATGATGGAATTTAATACAAGACCAAAAGCATGACACAACTTGATGATAGTCCTGTGCGAACAGACCAGACTGTGGCATGTAGAGATCAAAACATGCACAACCATGTTTACATTATGACCGTCACTGACTCCAGTCACACCACAATTCTGCTTTCTTTTGTGTGTCTAACGGCACACATCACAGACAAATGGACACATCACACATCACAGACAAATGGACACAGCACACATCACAGACAAATGGACACATCACACATCACAGACAAATGGACACAGCACACATCACAGACAAATGGACACATCACACATCACAGACAAATGGACACAGCACACATCTCAGACAAATGGACACATCACACATCACAGACAAATGGACACATCACACATCACAGACAAATGGACACAGCACACATCACAGACAAATGGACAATCACACATCACAGACAAATGACACAGCACACATCACAGACAAATGGACACAGCACACATCACAGACAAATGGACACAGCATACATCACAGACAAATGGACACAGCACACATCTCAGACAAATGGACACAGCACACATCTCAGACAAATGGACACATCACACATCACAGACAAATGGACACATCACAGACAAATGGACACATCACAGACAAATGGACACATCACAGACAAATGGACACATCACACATCACAGACAAATGGACACAGCACACATCACAGACAAATTGACACATCACACATCACAGACAAATGGACACATCACACATCACAGACAAATGGACACATCACACATCTCAGACAAATGGACACATCACAGACAAATGGACACATCACACATCACAGACAAATGGATACATCACACATCTCAGACAAATGGACACATCACAGACAAATGGACACAGCACACATCTCAGACAAATGGACACAGCACACTTGACAGCTTTCTCTTGACTACTGGGAACTGCAGTACATTTCTTTGCCACATGATTTGGCCACTACTGCTGAAGGAAACTGTACGTTCCATTGTAGGATTGAAAATTTAGTAGAAGCCAATAGAAGGCTTTTTCAATGGCTAAAAGTATGACAACCTGTCATGCGAGCCATTACCAGTTCTTTTTTTAATTCTAATGACTAAAAATATAACAGCTATTTTTTCTTTTCTCTGCTCTGTGAATTGTATGATGCTGCAGGATATGTTATATTCTACTGCAGCAACTGAAACGGAACATAACAAACCATTAGAACGTCTTTAAGTATAAAAGTATAATGCTCTTGATTGTGATCATGTCTTTTCCTCACTCTGCGAATTTTGTGGTAATTGCTGGAGCAAACCATAGGCTCTTCTCTGACAACTAAAACATCAAAGAACAAGTCATTTACAGTGCTAAGACTTCTGAGGCTTAATTTCTTTTCTCTGCTCTGTGTTTCGCAGCATTTGTTGAAGAAAACATTAGTTCTACTGTGGCAACTGAAATGTCACAGAACAAGCTGCTTAGGACGCTAAAAGTATGACTACTGATTGTGATTGCTTCGTCCTTCTAGGTAGTATTAGGAGCACATCTTTTAACACTTGACTGCGGGGATGAAGCAGCTTGGCATTTATTCAAGAGAGAATCATCCAATTTGTCATCTGTTACTGAGCAGACTCCTTGTGCCTGCACAAACCCCCATGTAATACCAGGAAATGGACAAATGAGGATTTTTTTCATATAGCCTACATAAAGAGCAATGAGCATACTTTCTTCACATGGACTGTTCGTGCTATACAAAATGGAATCATCATCATCATCGTCATCATAAGCTGACCCAACCAAATTCTGCAGTCAAGGAACAAGCTGAGTGTGCTACAAACCACACAGTGCGCAGGGAGGAGGAGGGAGAGGGGGGGGGGGGGGGTACAGACCTAGCAGGAAAAGGAGAGGAGACAAGGAAAGTAAAAGGTTCACAGCAACTGAACAAAATAGATATACAATCAAACAAAACCACCAGAACAAAATAGATATACAATCAAACAAAACCACCAGAACAAAATAGATATACAATCAAACAAAACCACCAGAACAAAACAGATATATAATCAAACAAAACCACCAGAACAAAATAGATATATAATCAAACAAAACCACCAGAACAAAATAGATATACAATCAAACAAAACCACCAGAACAAAATAGATATATAATCAAACAAAACCAACAGAACAAAATAGATATACAATCAAACAAAACCACCAGAACAAAATAGATATACAATCAAACAAAACCAACAGAACAAAATAGATATATAATCAAACAAAACCACCAGAACAAAATAGATATACAATCAAACAAAACCACCAGAACAAAATAGATATACAATCAAACAAAACCACCAGAACAAAACAGATATACAATCAAACAAAACCACCAGAACAAAATAGATATATAATTAAACAAAACCACCAGAACAAAATAGATATACAATCAAACAAAACCACCAGAACAAAATAGATATATAATCAAACAAAACCAACAGAACAAAATAGATATACAATCAAACAAAACCACCAGAACAAAATAGATATACAATCAAACAAAACCACCAGAACAAAATAGATATATAATCAAACAAAACCAACAGAACAAAATAGATATACAATCAAACAAAACCACCAGAACAAAATAGATATACAATCAAACAAAACCAACAGAACAAAATAGATATATAATTAAACAAAACCACCAGAACAAAATAGATATACAATCAAACAAAACCACCAGAACAAAATAAATATACAATCAAACAAAACCACCAGAACAAAATAGATATATAATCAAACAAAACCACCAGAACAAAATAGATATACAATCAAACAAAACCACCAGAACAAAATAGATATATAATCAAACAAAACCACCAGAACAAAATAGATATATAATTAAACAAAACCACCAGAACAAAATAGATATACAATCAAACAAAACCACCAGAACAAAATAAATATACAATCAAACAAAACCAACAGAACAAAATAGATATACAATCAAACAAAACCAACAGAACAAAATAGATATATAATCAAACAAAACCAACAGAACAAAATAGATATACAATCAAACAAAACCAACAGAACAAAATAGTATAATACAATCAAACAAAACCACCAGAACAAAATAGATATACAATCAAACAAAACCACCAGAACAAAATAATATACAATCAAACAAAACAACATAACAAAACAGATAGATATACAATCAAACAAAAACACCAGAACAAAATAGATATATAATCAAACAAAACCAACTGATCAAAATGGATATACATATAATCAAACAAAACCAACTGATCAAAACGGATATAAAATCAAACAAAACGTGTGTGTACACAAAGTTACATGCTGCAAAACAACACAGAACTATAAAATCATCAACCATGCAGTAACGCACCAGATATTTTGTACATTCAAATTAAAGCAAGGGTATAAATTAAGACAAAGATCGCTGTATCCTCACAATCAAAGTAACATGTGTAAGCCACATCTTCACAATCATAGTATTAAGTATAGGCACAGGATTCACAATCCACTGAACACAAAATGATCATAAGAAGCACAGGACCCTTACAGTCAACTGAAAGTTACACAGCAATCCTTTCACTCATACACCCTGTTCACTCAGCTTCTTGCTGGGGGGTGGAATTTGGACTTTGTACAAGAGGGTTCATCACAATCCACCCAAATCTGTCAGCAATTATCTGGCAAAATCCTTGATGCTGGTAAGTTTTCAAATGAGAAGGGATGGGGCGGAAAGAACCTAAGAAACACTCAACTGACACTCCCAGAATGATTGGACTTTAATATTAAGATGGGCAACAAACAAACCAGATTTTATTTTGCCAGCTAGGATTGAACTCCAGACATCAGGCCTTGAGTACATGGCTCTATCTACCTGTGGGAACCTGATGGACAAGGTGAGGGAGTGAAAGGATCAAGCACAATATTTTCAAAATCAACTGAAACATGTAAGTGTGGGAACTTCATCATCAATTTAAAAACATACCACAGGCAAGGGAACTTCACAATCAACCTTAAAGCAATACGTATATACTTAAAAATCCCTGCATGCCTCACCACAAACAACTATTAGCTCCAGCAGTAAGAGACTACTGACTCAAGGTGGCAAAGGAGAACTTTCTTTCAAGTTTATATATATCAATGCTTTCACTGCACTCATGAACTCTTTCAGTGTTTCACTCCCTCATCCTATTCACCAGCTTATTGCTGGAATATGGTGAGAGAACGCCAACGGTTAATTCCAGCAGTCAACTACTTGTCTCCACTCAAACATTGCACAAGTCCATTAAGCTCGTAATGAATGCTACCACAAGGACAACACCATGAGTGAACAGCATCTCTCCTTATTCATTGATTATAAACAAACACTTACTTCATTTCCTTCAAATCATGTCAGACATATCATGGGAAATTCAGACAGCTCTCCCTGGGGACAGATGGGCACCACAATGTAACTCCACCCGTTTCTTCCATTTTCCTATGAGTATACATTTTCTTGAAGCGAAATCTATGTTTCCATTTTCCTGTGAGTATGCATTTTACCTTGACTTATGAAAGTGGAATTTACATCAGAGGGACTTTCATATCCACCATTCCTCCTGCTCAGCAAAACATCAGGAAGGCCTTGCTGCTGTTTTTTCCTTCACATTCTGTGACTTGTTCTATGCTGTCTTTGGTGTACGCTTGACAGACCAGTTGGCCGAAAATTTACATTTGTTTCATTTTGTGTGTTAAGCGTGTCTCAGTCTGTTTTCATGTTCCTGGTTCCTGTGGAAGTGGATTTCTCCACAGAATTACTCCTTTGTTGCCTCGAGTTCTTTTACAAGCACAAAGGACCTCAATATGTCTTTAAAAAATCAGAACCGAGGCCATCACCGGCAGTCAAGCGGAAAGGGGAGAGGGATTCTAGACAAATCTCTGTCTTCCCAGGAAATGAAACTGAAACTTTCTTTCTGCCAATATGCTTCAATAACACAAGAATAACAAATGGACTTAAATGATGAACATTTTTTCATACATTGACAATCATTGCTGCTTTCCCACTGCTGGGTCTGTGACAATGTACACACATTTACTTTACTGGGCAATGCTGTTCCTGGCAGTCATTCTCTTTTTATGAATCAACTGAGTATATCAAATTTCTGTTTTTGTAATATACAGTGACAACCTTTTTCAATATTTCATGTCAACCTAATTTCGAAATTATTTTCGAAGGCTATACATCATGTTCATGTGTAGATATTCAACAGCATCAAATTAGATCTGCATGAAAGGAGATATTGTGATGTTTAAAACCGATAATGTTTTATCTTTTTCCCCCTTCAATCACAATTGCAAAAAAACAACTCTACTCACAACAACAACAACAACAATAACAAAAAAAGGGAGAGGACCTTGAAATTGTTACTGTTGAGATTGTTCGAGGGAAATGCTCCAAACAGTGCTCAGGGAGATTTACACAGAAAAGAATGTGAATGTTACATTAATCAAGCAATGCAGAAGTACGGTGGGTGGATAGTCGATTAAACTTGAACATAGTGTAATGTATGCATCCAAATCTTACACAATAAAAATGATTCCTTTCCTGAGTCACTTTATCTCACAGAGCAACAACACTGCAATCTCTTCCTGAGGCTACTCAGCTTCATCAATTTCAAGAACAAACTTGAAATTAACATGAAATCTGTGTGTGTGTGTGCATGTGCGTGTGTGCATGTGCGCGTGCATGTGTGCCTGCGCACGCTTGTTTTCTGTTGTTTTGGGGTTTGTGTGCATGCTGTGTGTTTCTGTGTGAACAACAGTATGCGTCTGGATCTTTAACATGTGTATCCAATGACCTGCGTGCATATACACACGACAGGGGATCAGACACTACAAATCTGCAATACACTGATCTCGGAGACTGGAAAAATGCCCACCCTTTATTCACCAGGCAGGACCCAACCAGGTTTGAACCCAGACCTGCCACTTGTAATACCAGTGTCTGACCTAGCGGCTAAAGCACCTACCTACACAGGACATAAGAAATCCGGGTATGAATCACAGACCAGACAAGGACTTGTCTCCCCTCCTTCACAAGATCTTAAGCAACAGTCTAGGTTAGTCTTTCGAATGAGATGATAAACCTGGGTCTCATACACAACATGCGTTCAATTCAGCGCATGCATGTTAAAGGCCACACAGCAACAACGGAGTTGTCCAAGGCAAAATTCTGTAAACTAAAGAACCTGCTTTCAGAGGTAAACAGAAATACACACATACAGAGGGAAAAAAGTGGATGACATTGCACAGCAGCCGTATACTCTTCCCAAGGAGAGCAGCCTGAATTTCACAAGGTAAAATCCACCATGACAAAAACAAACAAACAAACAAAAATCTGCCTGTCATCAGGAGTTTGGAGTTTGTTCAAGTCAAGGATTCATTATTCTCAAGACAATTCCATATGTGCTCCACCCAAATCTGCCAGCAGTTATCTGACAGACTCCTTTAGTCTGTGCAAAACCCTATGCACTGGCAAGGTCTTGAAAAGGAAGGGAGCGGGGTGGGGGTGGGGGGGAGGGGGAACCAATGACACACTAAACTGACACCATCAGAAATGATAGAAACACTGTCTGCCCAGCTATCACCTGAATCTGGTAAGGATTCACTTTTATCATATACAGAATGGTGATGTAGGATGTCACTCTGCATTCCATTCCTCCACTTACAGACTACAAATCTGTATTATCTATATCACCTCTAAGGAAATATGTCCAGAATATACAACAACAAAAAACCCAAACTTTTTCTGCATAATACAGTTATGTCCTTTCGAAGTCATTGTGACCTTAAAAACAAGTATGGCATGTGTGACCTTTAAAATATGAGTCAAGTCCATTTTTAATGTTCATCCAATAAATCTTTCACTTTATTCCACAAAACAGGCCTTTACTTTATTTCACCAAAACTGGCCCTTTCATTCATACAAAATATCTTCGGAATAAAAACAGAAAAAATCACAAAAAACAAAACAAACAAAAACAAATAACAATCATATTCAAATCATAATACTACAAAAACATATCTAAAACAACCAAGAAAAAATCCAAACAACATCAATAATCTTAAAACAGTAATATTACAAAAGCATACATATTAATTTAAAAAAGCAACAATTTAATCAACCGGATTCTCAAGTGGGCTTCTTAACCCTTTGCCCTTCTCACTGTATCCACTAGCTACCTGGAAAAAAAAAGCTACGGACAGGTTGAGGGAGTGAAAGGGTTAACCCAATATGGCAACATACTTCTTGGAAAAAAAACCCAACAAAAGCCATGAACATTTTTCAAAATAAAGAAGACATACACACATGTGCATGGACCTAGTGGTTGCTATATACACTTAGTACTTTCATCTCAAAAACCTTAGGAATTAACTGACCATATGACCCCAATATACCATATGTCCCACTGTTTGATATTGGGATGCAGCGATTAAGTTATATAAGGGTGGAAACGATGGTGAGGAAGGTGGAGGGGGGAACACTGACAACAGACAGGCTTGATAAATAAGTAACAGTATCCATTTTGTGCCATAGAAGTATTACTCATCTATCAAGTCTGGATAACTTTGTGACATTAGGATGTCATTGTCGTAAAATAGAGGGTACAAAAGTCAGTGGTGGATTTCAAGACAGACTGCATGACAACAATTAACTATGACTGAAAATCTGGTAAAGTCATACACTGCATCAGTCTGTTTGTCAAAAAGGTAACATCAGAATGTCGTTCACCCTTTGACTTCCCCACCCTACCCCTAATTTCCCCATGGTTATTCAAATAAGATATGTTTTATAAAACTGAACTGTCAATTTCCTACATCTTAGCATTGTTATTTGCCAGCTGCAAATTCACAAACATCTCCAGCTACAAATAGTAACAAGACTTTGTAGCTGATAAAAATAATTCAGCAGTGCAAATGGCAGAACTGAGGAAATGGTATATATATATACTTTGCGGTTCATACTATATGCGTTCATACTATTACTTGTTTTATTCACTGAAGAAAATTCCATATTATGTTACCATTTTCTAATGTAAAATTTCAATGTTGTCATTTGTCTGTAGCAATTTAACATTCTAAATGTCAAAGCTGGAAAGCAACTTGTAATCTTTCATGTTCTGTGTTGTTCCACCCATGTGCAATGATGCAATGAAAGCTTTGGAGGTACTGGTGAGGTTCACATTTTATCAGTAAGTACTTTTTCTTGTTTTCTACTCTTCTCTTTGGTCCCACTCATGTTGAAAAATATTCATATTACACAACAGTAAAATTTTCCAGAAAAAAAACTGGAAAAATCTGAAATGACTTGCATTAAAAGAAGGCTGATATGACATGATAGGAAGGAAAGGTTTTAAGCAGACGTACACAACAGAAACGTTTACTCAAAATGTATACAAGAGGGCAAAGGGAAGTTGAATCAAACCACAGGGTATTAAATATAAATGTGGGTGAATGGGGATGCAGATATCAGAACACCATCACTCCTTTTTAGAGGTACCACACAGGAATCATAATCAACGAATAACTTCATGGGATAACCCACTAAGGCCCCTCCCCCCATTCTCCATTATGGTCCAAATTATTTTTTACTAAGAAATCATGCAGCTATAGCAATAGTACTAATATCATATCAGAATGAAAAATACTATTGTGGTCAATAAAGAACACAACACACAACTCAATAACCACCAAGAAATAATTCATATACATATAACCTGAAATAATTCATATTTCATTCATACCACAGGTGTACATGCATATTTGTGACCTCCCACCACCAAATCAGTCTTAACTCGCAGTCAGTCAAACAGCACCAGGAGCTGAAAAGGTGACTGAGGGTCTATCTGGGGTGTTTTGACTTTTTCTCAAAATTGATTTCTGTAGACTACTATCCCCCACAGAAATTTTTTCTTGAAAAAATATTATTAATCAATTTAAAATGGTATTTAAATGCACTGATCGCAGCAGAAAGAACGCAATTTCCTATCAAAAGTACCTACTTTTGTCTCTTATTATGAACCGTAGCCTGTACAGTGCCCCCACATGTACTATACTGACGGAAAGCTCTTTGGTGCACCTTTCAGATGATGACAGCTAAAATTAGAAACAAACTGGGTCAAAGCCACAAATAAAGAAATTTAAGGAAAATGTGTAAAAGAGTACATAAAAACTTTAGAGGCCGTTTTCTCAAATTGGCCGTCATATAACTTAATGACTTTAAACATACATAACTTCTACATTTTTTTTTTTAGTACAAGCTTTATTCAAGTACCAAAATAATCAGCAGAATGTACACTTTCCAGTGATATGTATATCTCAAAACACCCAAAATGCTAGTTAAGACTGATTTCGTGCTGGCAGGTCATATTTGTGTAATGCTGGTGGTCTCATTTCTATGCTGTATGAGATGAAAATTGTATTGGGAAAAGCAATCACTGCAGCACAAAATATCTGTTGAGACACACAAAAAAGTGTGATATTTCCATGCATAAAGCTACCATACTAATAAAACTGTGAAGTGTGAACATATGCTCACGTGCATAAGCATTTGATGATACAATTTTTATGAAAAACTATCGCTTATATTCATCAAGGAAGAGGAAAAAACATACATCTGTCATCCAGACATGATGTCAACTTAAAATATTCCAATGATTAAAGATCACAACCACCCTCTCACACACAGAAGTCAGCACAGTGGAAAATGGTCACTGTACATCCAGCACTTTTCCTTTACACAAAACATCACAAATAATCTGCTTTCACCCACAGCAACTTACATAATATGCATGTCAAGATGTCATCCTTACCACACACACACACACACACACACACACCAACACACACACAACATTTTCTTTAAACTGTCACCCTGATTTTATAATACACAGATTGAAGATCACTCTACACATGTTAAATAATCATCACAATTACTGGTAAACATATCACCCTGGGGAAAAAAGACAATTAATTCTGGAATTTCACCTCCATATACTATCCTCTTTCTCTTCAACAGAAGCTTATAAAAAAGTCAATACAAAAAAAATGCGCGCACACCACACACACACACACAATTCTGGAAACATTTTTACAATACTGTGATGATTCATGAGAAGGGAGATGTTGATGACAATGTTACGAATTCTGTTTTTGGATTGAGACTACATGAGAAAGCTTTACCCTTCCCTTGCTTTCAGAATGTTATCTAGAAATCTTCCAAGCCTAAGTAAGCACAGGCACTTGAAGAACAGGTCAGGAAACTTGAGCAACACATTCACTGATGCATCTGCAGAACAAACAAGACTCAGCTGCATGGTACCATACGTTAGAATCTCAAGACCTTGCCAGCATGAGCGGTTAATGCACAGGCTTACGGCTTATGTCATAATTTGGGATCTTCTCCATCACATGACATAAAGTGGCGTTAGTGTGTTAGTGCATACACAATTCATTCTGAGCATAAATGTGCTGTCTAGAGAACCTGAAATTGTGAGGTGCTAGCCTTCTCAGCTGAGAGGTAAGTAGTTTTGACAGCCTAGATTGTAGAAATGCCACCATGAGATTCACCCATTCACTCTGTAATGTGTTCACCTGTGAAATTTTACTTATTTATGAAAAATGGAGACTGAAAACACACACACACACACACACACACACACACACACACACACACACACACACACACACACACACACACACTGAAATAAAAACAACAACAACAAAATAACAACAATCATTCAATTCACAAATCCATCCATCTTTATAAAGTACAAGACACACACACAAGCACATACTAATTACTATAACACAAACATATATACACACACATTTAGTGATTCACACTCTTACACTCAATAAACTGTGACAGCCCCAAAAACTTGCAAGTAAAGAAAGAAACGCCACCAGTACCACCAAAACAGACCCTAACAGTAGGACTAGGAGGTCTGCCTTTCTTCCTTTTTGCCACTCTTTTCCTTGAAAGATGGTTGCCATGAGGTCCGTGTTCCTGTTGTGTGACACATGACCAATGTATTTTAGTCTTCTCTTGTTGATGTCTGCTTAGCAGTTTTCTGGTGGTATCAAGTTCTTCCAGGACACTTTCATTAGTTCTTCTATCTGTCCATTTGACACATAAGAGTCTCTGATAAAACCGCATCTCTGATGCCTCAATTCTTCTACAATCAGTTTTTCTCACAATCCAGGCTTTGCAGCCATAGATCATGACTGGCCAGATCAAACATTTTAAAAGTCTAACTTTCAGGCCATTTGGTATGCCTCTGTCTTTCCAGATATTCCAGAGTTGGACCATTTTTTGCTTTGCCATTCCAATTCTTATTCTGATGTCCTTGAAGCAGATTCCATCATCAGTTTTTACAGAGCCAAAATATTTTAATTCCTTAACATTTTCCAAAGGTTAAGATGTCATGATTGTTTTCAGTGTCTTTGCCTCTGATGTGTAGCACTTTTCTTTTCCTGGCGTTCAAATTTAGACCAGCCTTTTTGCCTGCTGCATCTACCCTGTATAGAATTCTTTTTGTGCTGGTCATGTTATCTGCTAACAGCACAGTATCATCAGCATAGTGCAAGTTGTCCAGAAACATGGATGCTCTAAACTTCAGATCTGCCCGACCTTAAACAACACAAAAGGGTAAAAAAAAAAAAGACAAGTCTGTACAAAAATACAAAAAATGACAGAGGCACAAACTGGGCCCCATAACCCTGATGTCTCCTTTCATTAACATTTGTCACAAAGTGTCAACATTTCACTCTGTGGACAAAAACAGTAAGTACAATAATAATACAAACATGCATGTATACTCTCAAACACATATATCAATACTGCGCACACACATATTATACATACACTCATTGGCACATACTGGAATGCACATGCATGCATACATTTCACTGTACACATGTACATTCTGTCTCTGTCATGCACACATGTACACAAGTACAGTTAGAAATACACACCCAATGACTCCTTTAACATGCAATCACAAATCTCAACATACGTCCCATCCCAGAAAAAACAAAACACACAAAATAATCATGCATACACAAACTCACATATTTACATGTATACAGAAATGCATGCACATACACAGCCTTGAAAACATACAAATACACATAGGTACATACACTGAACATATTCATATGCACACACACACACAGAAACACACACAGAAACACACACACACACACACATATGCACACACTATTTTTCATCTTGACCAAGCTCCATACCATTCTGATATGCACAATAGGATGATTATGGGATAAAAGCTACATTCTAAATCTACACTAGTAGATCTTACTAAATAACCTGTTAAGTATATCACAATAGTAAGATAATTAAGAATAGAACAAAAACTTCCAAACTAACCAACTTTTCCAGCATATACTTATGACATTTGAATTGTGAGAAGAACTGTGAAAATGATGAATTAATTCTGTAGTGCAATACATGGATAGATTCTGTCCAAAACCACACGGCAGATTTATCTGTACTGCGGACTCTCTTGGCCAATAATCTAAGTGAGTGAGTGTGTGAGAGTGAGTGAGTGAGTGCATGCGTGCGTGCGTGCGTGTGTGAAAGCACATACACGCTAGCGCATTAAATGACAGTTATACTTAAGTTGGTGACTGATTTCACTTTGCAGTGTTGAAACCCTTATGAAGATGTTTTAGATGCCTGGTTAGATCACTGGTAGGGCACAGAACTCTTAATCCCAAGGGTGTGGGTTTGTGTCCTATCAGAGGCGATAATATTGGTGGCAACTCATCAGTTCTGTCAGTTAGAGTACCATGCTGGTAACGAGAAGGTATCGAGTTCAAGTCCCATGTTGGCCACACAAATGGCATTTTAGAATGAATTGTGTGGCTCTGCTAACATAGTTGTAGACTCAGTATCTGTTGTCTTGAGTTCAAACCCAGCTTGTGACATAAAAACGTGTGTTCTAATCATTCTGGTGGTGTCAGCTCAGCGTTTCTTAGTCCTGCAATCCCTTCTCTATTTCAAGATTTTACCAGCGCTCAGGGTTGTACACAGGCCAAAGGACTCTTGCCATGCAATTACCTGCAGATCTCATGGGACATATGTGGAACTGTCTGAAAGAATACATTTTCAACAAACTCCAAACTCTAACCCAATGAAGGATGCTGGGATCGGTCAGGCAAATAAAAAATGATCACTGTAATAATCATTCCTATAGTGTACTAATCTACATCTCAGATTATTTCTATCATTGCTGCTTCAGTAATAATGATGATACTACCTTCATTGCTGCATCAGTAATAATGATGATGATGATATTACTACTACTACTGCTACTAGTGGTACTGATAATGAATTGTCTTGAGTGTGGAGCAAAATCTTGTCCCTCCTGACAACAAAGTCTGACACACACACACACACTCATGCATGTATCACATACACATGCACACACTCACAAACACACACACACACACATTTTCTCTCACTCCCTGTACCATGACACTACCATCACTCATACAGTAACAATCCCTTCGTCCATCAGCCTAAAAACAGAAATAGGTGCGGTACTCAAGCATCTAGGTGTCAGACTTCCAATCAGAATGTTTGGGATTCGATCTTGTCTGGGTACCTCCTGCCTGGTGAGTAAAGGTGGACATTTTCCATTCTCCAAGATCAACATGTGTTAAGACCTGTTGGTGCCTATACCCTCGTCATGTGTACACAAACGCAGGGCATCAAGTATGCATGTTAAAGATTAAGTCAGCCATGTCATATCTGGTAGATTGCGGAAACATGAAAACACCCAGCATGCCAAGCCCGTCAAGGATGGTATATGCAGACTGTGCAGCCACATGCTGCCCCACCTACACAGTGCAGGCACAGCAACATGCACACATGCAACTGAGAAAAATACCTTTCCCCCATCTGCCTAGATATTTGAATCCTATTCTCCTTCACTCACTCTATAACTCTCTCTCTCTCTCACACATACACACACAAACACACACACACACACACACATACACACACACACACACACACACACACACACACACACACACACACACGATTTTCAGCAGCAAAAGAATATCTCTTTCTGTATAAGTTGAAAAAGAGGTTAATTTGTGATCCTGAAAAAGATGTGGAAAAAAGTACGTTTTGTGACAAACTTCCATGCGTCTACAGTTTACAAGAGTTCAGTAACTCTCCCCATCATTCTAAATCCATCTTTTTACTATTTGATGCCCTTCAAGGTACAATCGGTGGTTTCAAAACCTTTCTGTCGCCAGACACATTCATGAATCATTGAATGTGAGGCACAGCAAAAATGAAAGGAATGGGAAGAAAAACAGCGATAACAAAACAATAACCAAAACAACAAAAAACCAATAACTGAAACTTCAACACTTTGTCGATAAAAACATACAATAATACTATATGTGAACTTTATGTATAAAACAACTGAATAAGAATATCAACTGCACTAACAAAACAACGTACAAGTTAATGAGAATGCTTGCGTTTGTGAACAAAACAACATACAATTCGAGTGCCTTTCCTCTTTTGGTTCATTTTGATTTAAATAAATCATGATGACAGAACATATATATCATATGGCAAGATTGTCGGCTCTCTCGCCTTCATGAACAGAATGTAGATCACGATATAAAACTTGCACATTCTTTTGAGTGTACTCATGAGATGCAATGAACTTTAAAATATTCTTCTACTTGTACATATGCTCTTCTGTGAAGATGTTTAAGAAAAAAGCAAAAGAATCATCATGAAAAGCAACTAAAAACATTCTGTTAAGTGAACATTCTTCTCAAAATGCATTCTTCTAGGTGACTACAAAGAAAGCAAGAGAATTACTGTAACAGTGCAACTAAAATGTCCTAGTCTAGGAATACATTCTACTGTGTGGCTGAAAGGAAATTAAAAAAAAAACTACAAAAATTTTAAAGTGCAATTCTTCTACATGTTCATTCTTCTGTGAGCATGAAAAGAATGTAACTATACCAACAAAGATCACTCCATGTAATAAAATAATAAACCAAACAATAACAAAACAATAACATAATCTGAATAGCAAAAACAAAAAAACAAAAAACAAACCTATAAAAATGGCAAATGCCCTCTTATCTGACAAGTTAAACAAAACCAGGATGAAAAGAAATGAATGTTACACACACTGAAAGAGGGGAGAGCGAAAGTTTTTCCTCCTCCCAGCTATTTCCTAAACAAAAGAACAAAACTGGGATACTATTACACTTGAAATGAAGGATGACCACTGCTTATTTTACTGCTACACAAAACAAAATCAGGAAAAAGAAACAAATGTATACACAGGAACACTCATCAATTGCCCATGTAAGAGCTCAACAAAACAAACAAAATTCACTTCACCTTACATGGAGATTTATCTTTACTGACTTTTGAACAACAAAACAGAATCATTTACAAATGAAACCACACTCCCTCTCAAAATCTACTCACCAGGATGAGTGCATATTTTCTAAGTCACCAGTTTACGTGTGTGTTGAAAACAGATGGTTTAGTCACTATGCTGGCAATGAGAATGGATACTAGTCACAACAATAAGAGATATCGAGATCTGAAGACCATCAGCTGCCACAGTATTACAATTCATGATCTTAAAAAGCTCATCATTTCCACTGACTTGATTCTGTAGCCTATCTGAGTATCTCTGGTTTGAGGGTTAGCACACATAACACAATTTTGTGGTGATATAACATTGTATGGCAAACTCCCATACAGAAAATGATTGTATGTCATTCTACTCCACAATATGAATTCGTTATCTCCTCCAACTTGACTCTGTAGTCTTATATGAGTATCTCTAGTCTTACAGGTCAGTAAACATGTCAACTAATGATGTATGGCAAACTTGCTTTACAGTACTTGTAATAAAAAAAAAACCACACAAACAAACAAAAACAAAAAAAACACACACACATTATAATCATTCCAAGATTCCACAATATCAGTAATTGATTCAATTCATTTTATCCACCAGCTTAACTCTGTGACCCATCTGAGTATCTGTCTAAGTTTTAAGATAGGTGCATATAACAATATTTTGTTGTCATGCAGCTGTTGCAGCATGGCAAACTTACAAACAGAAACCACTGCACATTATTCTCAGACACAATGATTAACTTCACACATGTACAGAGAATAAAACTATATTATCTAAACTGACCCCTCCCAAAGCATGGCACCTTTTTTCTATTGGACTCCTAAACTGGTCTTGAAGCATGGCTGTATCAAAAACAAATTAAAGGAAAAAACGCATGACCCTATCATACCCAGACCTGCCAACCCTGACTTTTAAGTTGGAGTATTTGTCCAGGAAAAATGGAGTATTTTTGAAAATATTGGTGTATTCTGAGTGCGCAGCGCCGAAGGCGCAAGCTAACTAGGGGGGTCCGGGGGCATGCCCCCCCGGAAAATTTTTAAAGAATTGGTGCAAATCTGTGCAATCTAGAGCATTCTGAGCCCAAAAATTCACTTTCTAATGGTACTTGATTTTTTTATCTTTAATTTTTTTTTCGTCGTATTTTTTATTAAGTCGGCGTATTGGTCGTATTTTGAGTAAACTGGCGTACTAAATACGCCAAAATCGTATGGGTTGGCAGGTCTGCATACCGTACATAACTGGCTACGTTACCACTGCTGATTGATTTAGGATAACATCATTGAGTATAAATGCATCTCATGCACCTATAACCATGGCAATTGTATTCCATGTACATATGGCTACCAATGATCTATGATGAAGCTAAGGTATGACCACTTTACCTCCATTTAACATTCACAAACAAACACACTGCTGTGTACATTATGCAGAGGCAGACTAGGCATTTTAGTCTCAACAGTAAAATCATGACAACTGTGCAACTAGGTGCTCCATGTGCCTAACAGTGTTAAAAAAAAGCACAAGTAGTAACTCCTAAATGTTTTAGCCCTGCAAGGCTTACAGCTGGAAAGCCATTCCGGTCTGACTGTTTTGACTATGCTGCTTGCAAAACAAGAGTGCTTCACTGAACTTCTGATAACTCATAAATCATTCCAGTGCAGTACACAATATCTCTGAGAGTCAACTGTGATCACCTATGTACGTACAATTAGGACCAAAATGTTGAAGGTACATAGTGCACAAAGAGCTATGGCAAGAGTGTTCTAAGCATCTTAATGTCACCATGACATGACTTACAGTTTAAAGCTACAGTGTTGGTGGATGTCAAGCTATATTACTAGTTAATTTAAATTACTACAACCATTTTGCTACTATTACCATGTTTTGCTTCAATGTTGCATCTTTTGAGCTGATTGCTTTTTACAGAATTTTATGTTGTGTCACAGTTTAATCCTATCCCCTCCATACCCCTTGTACGTTACTCACCCATTCCAAAACTTTTTAAGAAGCAAAAGACCACTGGTTATAGCAACAAAGAAAACTTAACTGTAGCTAAACAGATGTGCTGTCAGCCTTCAGATGCTTCACCTACCAGAACAAAGCATTCACATCTGATGTGCGAGTGAACAGAAGCCATGTCTGAATACTGTCAGTTAGTTCTGGTGTCTGACAGTGCCATTAGTTAACTCTTTGACTCCCGCTATCTATCCACCAACTGTAAACACTTTACCTTTTGATTCCCTCACCCTATCCAACATCTTCCTGCAGGAAGCTGTGAATAGGGTAAGGAAGTCAAAGGGGTAACTTTTTGTTTTGTTAGCATGATTGACAAATGCAGGATGCTAACAGTTCAGATGGAGCCAAAGCATTATTTATCATTACCAAAAATTCTATCATTCAACATTAGTGAACATCATAAACTAACATTGTTAACAGTAATAATTCTGTTGTCTGCCACTGGGTGGTATGGAATGAAAATACATGACACTATCAACTTTCTGTGTTAAATCTGGGCCTTAAAAACAGCCCCTTACACATATACATGGTCTTGGCATACACAAAAAAAGCAAACCAGCACACACATTCACATACAACTTCAATGCGAAACAGAAATAGAAACATGTAAAGAACATTGCATAAGTGATCACTATGTGTCTCCTCCTAGGATGATGATACCTGGATAGTACCGAGTTTGCAAAAAATCCTTCAGCAAAGTGATACAGGTCTTGTCAGTCTATCCATCTGTGGAAATAAAAGGGCAGTGGTCTGTCCACACACCCAGTCACAAAATATGGTCACAAGTCTCTTCACAGAAATGAGTGGTCAGCTCATGTTAGCCTACACACATACTACACCCACACTACCATGAATCTCTTCAGAGAAGCTTCATAATATGACCAATCTCATGCCATGCGGTATTCTCATGGCCCATGATGTCTTGAAATCCTGTCATCACCCTGACATTGGATGACCATTTCACATGCCAAACATGCACTTAAAGACCTCACCCATTCCCTTCTAATTTAACTATTTGTACCAATATGGCATGTCCCCACCACACTAAATTCCAATGGTCTGTTGAATCCTGAAATCCTGTTACTATGATGACTTTTGATTCCACATTTCTTGCACTACCACTCAGTTTATCAATTCCTCTACGCTTTGACCACCTGTCTCTTGCCTAATCAAATTCTGAAGACCTAAAGAATTCTGAAACCCAGTTGCTACACTGGAGTTTTTGAAGAAAGACAGCTGAACATTTCAAGATCTTCATATATCCATTCTTCTCTGCTTTGACCATTTGTTGCAATACTGTCAGTCTTTCTCATCACACCAAATTCTCATGAATTTTTGAAACTGTGTCATCATGCTCTTACACCAAATGTGCAGTTTAAGACATCACACATCCATTCCAACCCTCTCCAACTACATATATATATATTGTGTGTGTGTGTGTGTGTGTGTGGTGTGTGTGTGTGTGTGTGTGTGTGTGTGTGTGTGTGTGTGTGTGTGTGTGTGTGTGTGTGTGTGTGTGGTGTGTGTCTGTGTGTCGTCTGTGTGTGTGTGTGTTGTGTGTGTGTTGTGTGTGTGTGTGTGTATCTGTGTGTGTGTGTGTGTGCAGACATGTACGCACATGGAAGCATGTACATGAATATGTGTGGGTTATGATTTTTTCTGATGTGATTATATTATTCTTTTCTTTTCTTGTTCCTTCATGTTATGCTTATATCTTATGACTGGTTTCCAAGAATGTTGCACTACTTAACCATGATCAGTATTGCCAATATATATTATACCAGTAAGAGTGACAATCCTTTCAGTTATTATCCAATATACAACCTTATTCTTGGCACACCTCAACACAACCTTTGTTATTACATATTCTGTAAAATCCTTTACATATGTTGTAAAATCCTTAGTATTTTCTCTACTTCATATACAACCCTGGCCTTAAGCACACTCAAACATGACATCTTTCACACACTCCAAAAACCCTGTTACTTTTCTCAACTAACACAAAAGTACATACTTGGCCCAAACCCTGGTTATCTCAACACAAAATACTGCATTACACCGGTGCACTATGCACAACGCTTGCTGTAGCCACAAAAACAGTTCTGTTGCTCTGACAGAAACAACATATTTGCTTTTTTTTGTGTTTGTTTTTGTATCTCAAGAAGAAACAAAAATCATGAAATGAACACAGTGGTTATCTGCCCTGAGAGAGGGTAGGTAACTTGCTGAACAAAAAATAAACGTTGTCTGCCCAACTGACCTCACCATTGCTAAACCAGGTCAGCTACACTGCAGGACAGGACAGAACAGGACCCTGACTGATTCATAACTGTTGCTCCATCACGGACTGTGTTTTTCTTTCATGCAGTTCAACGTCTGTCTTTCAGGCAGTTCAATCTTGTTTCTTAAGATTCATACCCATATATCACTATGGATATCACTCCCATACACACAGTCGCCAAGTCTTGTCTTTTCTTTCCATTCACTTAGCCAAGTCTTGTCTTTTCATTCCATTTACTTAGTCCTCTATGACAACACATAAATAAATAATATCATTAAAAAACATCTGGCCATCTGTGGTGTATTTTGCTGGTGCCAGTGACTGGGTCCTGTGGTTGCTGATCTGTAGTAAGAGTACATATGTACTACAACCTCTCCCAGTCCTCAGAATTGGTACGTAATTACCACCACCTTTTCCAGTCCTCAGCACTGTAAGTCCTCAACCCTAGTATATGGGTACCAAAAATTCTTCTGGAACTTTGCACAGATAGATGGGTATTAGTACTATTACAGTCTCTCTGTCAATTCTCATGATTGGTACACATGTACTGATTCAAGTCTTCAATGCAGGAAGTACGTGGATGACCATTTCTTATGCCAAACATGCACCTAAAGACCTCACCCATTCCCTGCCAGTCTTTAACACAGATGCATGAGTACCAATACATTTCTGTCTTTAACACAGTACACGTGCACTATTCCCATCAGTCTTCAATACAGATACTCTGTCCTCTTTGCCAGTCTCCAACACAGGTACCACAACCTCTCTTCCAGTCTCTGACATGAATGCACACATCCTACAACCTCTTCCCTCAAAGCAAACACACAGGGTCCTCTCTCTTCATGTACACAAGTACTACAAACTCTGTCAGCCCCAGCCCCGTCCCTTTTCAACCGAGATCAAAATGGCTTGGAGTTGTCGCTCGTTTTCCGAACAGCCGTAGGCGTGGGAGATGGGGCAGAGATTCCTGAGGTCGTCTCCACAGCGACTGCAGTTGTGCTGATGGTGGTGGCAGAGGAGGCTGCCGTCGGGAGATTGGTGGCACGCCTAGCGTGTTGCGGGGAGGGCTGGGAGAAGGGATCTGCAGAGTTACCAGCACTCATAGCGATGCCCATCTCTGCTTCCGGAACCCCTGCATGAGCCCCAACTGCTGCTGCCGCCGCTTCCTTGTTACGGAATTTCTTGCGCCATGATGGGGCACGACGCAGCTTGCCCCCTTCTCCCTGTCATATGCAAGCACATACAATGATTAATTCATTTGCTTCAACAGATCAAATCTGTCATTATTCTGTCATTATTTATCTCCATTATTACCAGCCCCTTCCTTTTCCTTACGTGGCATGTGTGTGTGTGTGTATGTGTGTGTGTGTGTATGTGTGTGTGTGTGTGTGTGTGTGTGTGTGTGTGTGTGTGTGTGTGTGTGTTGTGTGTGTGTGTGTGTGTGTGTGTGTGTAGTGTGTGTAGTGCGTGTGTGTGTACGGATGAGTGTATGCATGTGTGTGTGCATGTATGTGTATGTGTGTATGAGGGAGAGAACATGTGAGTGTGAGAGTGTGTGTGTGTGTGTGTGTGGTGTGTGTGTGTGTGTGTGTGTGTGTGTGTGTGTGTGTGTGTGTGTGTGTGTGTGTGTGTGTGTGTGTGTGTGTGTGTGTGTGTGTGTGTGTGTCTGTGTGTGTGTGTGTCTGTGTGTGTGTGAAAACAACACGCACACACACACATAAAGCTACTATAAGCAAAAGACTCAAGACTCAAAATAGTTCTATGTGTTTGGTCATTGAACTTCAGAAAAGACTAAATACACAAATAATTGAAATAGGACAAAATATTTCTTGTGGATTTTTGTTTTAAATGTGAAAGCAATGTCTTAATTTGAAACCAAAATATTTATATTTGCAAAACATTTTATGCATTCTTTTTTTTTTTTTAAAAAAGAATGAGACCTCAGCAGCATAGGGAGTAGAGGGTGTTGGGCTGGAGCGGGGAGGGGGGGTGGATTGGAAGGTGTGGATTGGGATGTACTGAGTGTGTTCTTTGTGGAAGTTCTCTCTTTACTCTCTCTGTCTTTCTGTCTCTCTCAGTGACACACACACAAGCACACACACACCATCACCAACACAAACATCAATACACACAGAGGGCACAAACTACATCAGGGGTGTTGGGGTGGATAAAAAACACGAGAGTAATGGAGATGGATAAAAGTGTGTTGTGCGACTTATCAACTGGAATTTCGTCTCAAATCCTGTGTTGGCAAGGCCTGTTTGGTATAGAGTCTTGATAGAGATAGACCTCACATCTTGCAATTTGACAGCTTATATCTGGCTCCATGAGCACAGACACTCAAAATGATTATGGAATTAGAGTTCACTGTGCGTGTTCGAATCCACTTGGGTATCACCTGGTGGGTAAAGGGTGGGGATTTATCTATTCTCCCAGGTCAACAAATAAACAGACCTGCAAATGCCTGTATCCCCTTCATGTGTACACAGACAAAGAACATCAAATACACTCGTTAAATATCTTGTAAGCACATGTTAAAGATCCTGTAAGCCAAGTCACTATCTGAGGGCTTATGGAAACAACATGCAGCATGCACGCACACCAAAGACGGAGTATCATGTATCAGGGCTCCCACTGAGGAAAAGCAAAAATCTCTGAAAATCAGGGGGGGGGGGGGGGGGGCTTGCCCACCTGGAAAATTTTGAAAATTTACGTTTAAAATGGCGCAATCTGACACATATCTGAACTTAATTTATAGTTTTTTATAGTTGTTGGTTTTTTTTTCGTGGAAAAAATATTTTCTCGCGGATTCTCACTCTCGGTTTTAGCGGAAATCCGCGAATTCTCGGAAAAGTGGGAGCCCTGATGTAGCAGACAGTGCAGCATCATAATGCTTGCACAGTGGGGGGTGTAAACAAAATATGTACATGCACCTGAGAAAGAAAAGCAGCATTGCTCTAAACAAAACAAACAAAACCTTGGTGCAAGCAGCCTCTAGTCCACCCATTCCAGCTATGAAGTGTACCTGGCCCTCTCCAAGGACAGAGAAGGCAGAGTAGCAAGGGAGAACAGATGGGCACTGCCCTTGTAATGCTGGTCTCAAGAGAAGTTGTGGTCTCCACCATCCCTCCCACTCCCCAACAACCACTCAGGTTGTGGGAAGACCTTGAACCTTTCACCAGCATAACCAGACCATTGGAAAGGGTTCTGAGTCAAATGTGTCATTGTGTGACATGACAGTTGAGAGGCCTGGACACTTGTCTTCTTACTAAAAAGTCTGGGTTCAAACCAGGTTGATAAAGGATGGTGATTTCTCCTCCTCTTGGGCCAACAGGACCGCTAGTGCATAACCCCCCTATGAATGCAAATGCACGCAGAATATCAAGTACATATATTGAAGATCCTGTAAAGCCTGCAAGTGCTTATGGACACACACACACACACACACACACACACACACACACACACACACACACACACACACACACACACACACTCCCCAAAACCAAACATGCAAACCCCCCAAAACAGGGTAAGATTGCATAAAAAGTGGGATAATAAAACAAAACAAAACAAACACAACAACCACCACTGCCACACACACACACACACACACACACACACACACACACACACACACACACACACATGCACGCATGCGCGAGCTCACACACACACACAAACAAAACAAAACAAAAACAAAAAAAACAGCCACACATGTGAAAGCCTACTCATATATTTGACAGCACAATGCAGTTGCTGCCCAAGGAGAAAGAAAGAAGGAAAGAAAGAAAGGAAAGAAAGAAAGAAAAAGGAAGAAAGAGAAATAAATAAATAAATAAATAAATAAATAAACAAGTGAATAAATAAATGAATAAACCCCATGTGACCAAACGATAACACAAAACAGTAAGATATCAAGTAAGCAGCAACAGCCAACACTGGAAACATGAAGGGGACACAATGTTGGGTACCATCTGTTGAAAGAACACACAGACATGTGAAGGATACACGCATATGATGGGGAAAACAGTGCTGGTTGGGATACAGGAAAAAGTTAAGACTTTAAGGATAACCTACCGGGTCTGACCTTTCATCTTTCAAATAATCAATCTGCAGCTAATCAAAATCATTTTCTGTTGTGTTTGCTCAATTATGTACACAATGTTTTTCTTCTTTGCTCATTTCCATTTTACGTCGTTTGCTCACAAAGGCATCAAAATTTGCACAGATGGTTGAATTTGCATACAAAACTGAATCTGGCAATATTTGGAAATTCAGTTACAACCCATAAAGAAATCTGGTTTGGAAGGTTTTTAACTCTGGCTCCATCTTCTTTGAATTTTGATGTCAGCAGACTCCATTGTGTGTGTGTGTGTGTGTGTGTGTGTGTGTGTGTGTGTGTGTGTGTGTGTGTGTGTGTATGTGTGTGTGTGTGTGTGTGTGTGTGTGTGTGTGTGTGTGTGTGTGTGTGTGTGTGTGTGTGTGGTGTGTGTGCGTGTGTGTGCGCGCGTGCGTGCGTGCGTGTGTGTGCGTATGTGCATGTGTGCGTGTTTGTGCGCATGTGTGCGTGTTTGTGCGCGTGTGTGCGTGCGTGCGCGTGCATCTGTGCATGCATACATATGTCCATGCATGCATGTGTGTATGTGTGCAAGTGCATGCATGCATGTCCATGTGTGCATGTGTGTGTGTGTGAAACAACTTTTTAGCTGCATGTAAAACGGTGACTACCCACCCAAAGGGAAGCACACTGCCATCCGTTTTATTATCCGTTTCTCCAGTCTCTGTTTACTTACTTCAGTAGACTCTGAGTCATAAATGGAACTGCCAGAATTCAAGTACACAGAACACAGAAACGCACAAAAAGAGAACATATATTTCATAAGGCCCCATTACCACAGCTGGTTAGAGAACTGTGCTTGTAATGCAGGAGTTCACAAGCAGGATGTACTATTTTTTTTCCCAGGTGGGTTTGTATTGCTCAGTTGGTAGTGCCATGGACTCAAAATCAGGGATCCCTAGTTCAACACCATCAGGTACAATAAAAACTGGCCCGTTTGCTGCCCATCTTAATTAATGCTCCAATCATTCTGGTGGTATCATCTTGATGTTTCCAGGCTGGGTAAGAGAAGAAGATAGTTTCCTCTGAAAAATGGTCCGGGTCCAGGGGCAACGTCCCTTCTGAGGGGTAGCCCCCCCAGAAGCTGAAGAATTTCTGTAATTTTGAGGCATTATGGATGCATTTCCTGATGGCAAATACAATAATTCAGTAATATTTCCTCTGAAAAAATTTTTTTTCCCTCTGAAACTAGGAGTTCATCCGCTGAAATCAGTGGATCCGCTGAGAGTTACCCAGCCTGTGTTTCAGAGGTTCCCCCTCCCTGCTTCTATTTCAAGACCTTGCCAGTGCATATGGTTTTGTGCTGACACAAGGTGTCCACCAGATTACTGCTGGCACATGTGGATGGGGTGTGTACAGAACTGTCTTAGCACAACAAATTCCACTTGGAACATATTCATAGAGAGGGAAATGGGTGATGCGGGTAAGAGTTCAGCTAAAAAGGTGTGAATTTGCTCAAGAGTACACAAACTTTAAGAAGGGAGAAAGAGAAGGAACAGAAAGATAAAAAAGCACTAACCTAAAGGTTACCAAATCATATGGGAGAAGAAAAGAAGTAGATCTGCAATTTTTCAGAAAACTGTACTGGTAAATGCCGGCGAAGTACATGAAGCAATGATAAATTCAGGCTTTGAGCAGTACTAGCTCTAGACAAGCTACAAAAAAAAGTATGCAAATATATATACGAGGGTTGTTCAATTTAAGATGTCACCACCCCCTTAAAAAACGTACCTCTCATCTCAGCAACTTGAAACTTTTACATCCCCTCGAAGTATTCTCCGTTGGCTAGGATGCAAAGTTCAAGCCTCCTACGCCAATTCTCAAGCGCCCTCTGATAGTCGGTTTTAGGCAGACCAGACAACTCTGATCTTACGGCTTTGGCGAGGTCTTGTACCCGGTCAAACTTACGCCCAGCGAGCTTTTCCTTCAGAACAGGGAACAGCCAGAAGTCGCATGGGGCCAAGTCGGGGCTGTAGGGTGGGTGGTCCAAAACTTGGATCCCTTGCTCGCTCAGGAAGGTTGTGGTGACCTTCGCCTTATGGGCACTGGCATTGTCATGCAGAAGAAGGGTCCTCTGGGTGCCGACGGTTGGGCGCTGCTCATGGATTTTTCCTACAACTTTGGGGAGCACAACTTGGGTATAGTAGGAGGCAGTGATTGTTGATTTCTCAGGCAAAATGTCAATTGCCACAAGGCCTTGCGTGTTGAAAAAAATAGAAAACAGTCGCTTGCGACTCTGGAATCCTGGGCGAAGAACAACTGGTCGGTCTCCGTCAGGGTCAACCCACATGCGGTTGCAGGTGTTTTTGTTGGGGATGCCGTAGAATGTGAGCCAACTCTCATCTCCCGTCACTAAGTCACACAGTCGTTTTGGCCCGTTGGGCTCAAACTCATCGAGCAGTTTGCGTGAACATGCCACCCGCTGCTGCTTCTGATCATCACTTAAGAGATGTGGCACCCATCTTGCAGCCAGTTTTCTCATGTGAAGGTCTTTGTGCAGAATGTTGTTAATGGTGCCAATTGAAAGCTCACATGCCTCGCTTAATTCCCGCACAGTCGAATGTGGATCCTCCTCTATCAGTCTTTTCACATATGCAATGTTTTGTTCGTTCCGAGCTGGTAAAGCTCGCTCTGCACGATTACCCCAATCAGATGGCACTCTACCTGCTCCTAATTGTTTGACCCACCTGCAAACTGTGCGGTAAGACACACAATCCGTTCCGTAAACAGCTTGCAAATCTGCGTGTATCTTCCTACAATCGTCACCAAGTTGTAGCCTTGTGTAAGTGTAGAAACGAAATTGCTCATTGGTGACGTCCATTTTTTTCAGGCTCAGCTATTTGAAACACATTTGTAATTACGTCATACTCCGAGTTGCGTCATGATGTCAACTTTATTTTCTGCATGCTAATCAGGTAAACTTTAAAGTTGTGTTTGGTATAAACATTTTTCTGTGCGTTGCTTCGTTTTCAAACGGCAAGCCTAGTGTCATCTTAAATTGAACAACCCTCGTATATATATATATATTATATATATATATATATATATATATATATATATATATATATATATATATATTATATTATATATATATATATATATATATATATATATATATATATATATATATATATAAAAGATATATAAAGATAGATAGACAGATCGACAGATAGATTGATACATAGATCGATAGATAGATATGGATATATATATATACACCTTGTGAGCACTTGCACCTGAAATTGTAAGTGTTGACCTTTTAGGAAGAATTCACTCAAAACAGCTGTTATAGTTTCGCCCATTATGTTGACAGCCCATACATGTGTATGCATGTGTGAGTGTGGGGACATGCGTGTGTGTTGTGTGATATGGATACGCGTGTGTGTGGTGTGTGTGTGTGTGTGTGTGTGTGTGTGTGTGGTGTGTGTGTGTGTGTGTGTGTGTGTGTGTGTGTGTGTGTGTGTGTGTGTGTGTGTGTGTGTGTGTGTGTGTGTGTGTGTGTGTGTGTGTGTGTGTGTGTGTGTGGTGTGTGTGTGTGTGTGTGTGTGTGTGTGTGTGTGTGTGGTGTGTGTGTGTGTGTGTGTGTGTGTGTGGTGTGTGTGTGTGTGTGTGTGTGTGTGTGTGGTGTGTGTGTGTGTGTGTGTGTGTGTGTGTGTGTGTGTGTGTGTGTGTGTGTGTGTGTGTGTGTGTGTGTGTGTGTGTGTGTGTGTGTGTGTGTGTGTGTGTGTGTGTGTGTGTGTGTGTGTGTGTGTGTGTGTGTGTGTGTGTGTGTGTGTGTGTGTGTGTGTGTGTGTGTGTGTGTGTGTGTGTGTGTGTGTGTGTGTGTGTGTGTGTGTGTGTGTGTGTGTGTGTGTGTGTGTGTGTGTGTGTGTGTGTGTGTGTGTGTGTGTGTGTGTGTGTGTGTGTGTGTGTGTGTGTGTGTGTGTGTGTGTGTGTGTGTGTGTGTGTGTGTGTGTGTGTGTGTGTGTGTGTGTGTGTTGTGTGTGTGTGTGTGTGTGTGTGTGTGTGTGTGTGTGTGTTGTGTGTGTTGTGTGTGTGGTGTACTGTGTTGTTGTGTGTGTATGCATGCATGCATATATGCACACACATTAGGCTGTATGTTATCAAGCAGAAATTAAGTTTGAACATACTTTGATACTATTCAGTCATATTGTATATTATTATCATGCGGATCTCCATAAGACTGTACATCACTATGTTACAGCCAAAGTCAGGCTGCACATTGCCATATGGTGAGCCATGCATTAATTACAATGCAGTCACTATGTCAGACTTTGATATCATGTAGTCGTTACTTACTACTATACAGAAGTTAATAATTATTGTGTAGTATTTATGTTATCATGGAGTAGTTAACAATGACTATGCAGTACCTACACTATCAAGGAGTAGCTAACAATTACTATGAAGTACCTGTGTTATATACAATACTTAACAGTTAATACCATGGTTAACAATTATTATGTGGTACTACCACAGACTGGTCAACAATTATTATGTGGTACTACCATGGACTGTTATTATGTGGTACTATCATCGACTGGTTAACAATTATTATGTGGTACTACCATGCACTATTATTATGTGGTACTATCATGGACTGGTTAACAATTATGTGGTACTACCATGGACTGGTTAACAATTATTATGTGGTACTATCATGGACTGGTTAACAAATATGTGGTATTATGTGGTACTACCATGGACTGGTTAACAATTACTCTGTAGTACTACCATGGACTGGTTAACAATTACTATGTGGTACCCATGTTACCACAGAATAGCTAAAAATCACTATGTAGTTATAATGCAGTACCATGTTACCACAGACTAGCAAAAAACATTATGTAGTGTATATATATGTTACAAATGTAGTAGTTAATTACTATGTAGTACCAATGCTATCATAGATGAGTATATAACAATTGCAAAGTGTTTATAACCATGCTGTAGATAAAAATATTCCTGTGTCAGGCTGCAGAATGCTGCGTTTTTTGGCTGCATATAACCATGCGGTAAATACAAATATTACTATGTCAGGTTGAAGATTGCCATGTGCTTTTTACCATGCTGTAGATAAGTGTCAATTATGTCTGGGTGTATATTTCATGTACATTAAAGAGAGCTCAAGGCCCTGAAACATACTGGGGGTACCATACAGAGGCTAGAGGCTAGAGGCTAGCCCAGAACAGACAGATGTGGAGAATTGTTTGCTGCTCTACATGCCAATGGCACCATGGGCAGTCAGTAGGTAAAGAAGTATATCTACCAGTGACAGTGTTGTCTGATAATTTACTATAACATGCTTTTCTTTTTTTTTTCCATATGGCCTCATCCTCACTTTGGTTTTCAAGTTGTAGCATGCAGTCACAGCAAAAATCAAGCGCGCATGTAAATGAACAAAGCAGAGAAGAGCGCAGTGCGTAGTACCAGCAGATCACAAAGATCCCAAAATGCTGAGATCCAGCAACATGAGTCAACAGCAGAGACAGACGCCAAGACAGACAGGCGGGATACAGTACAGCTGGAAATCCATTCACATGATCATAGGATGGCAACATAGCAGCCATCAAGGAAATGGAAAATGTCAACTGTTGGAACCCATTACTGGGGTATGGTACTGACGAAGAAGAAGTTATCCTATCACATCTTTTTTTGTCTTGTCCCCCCCCCCCCCCACCCCCCCAAAAAAAAACAACACTGGACATGTTCTTCTTTTTCTTCCTTCTGTTCTGTTCACACAATGCGTCACCATTTTTCATCACTAAAAAATTCTCTTCCCCCCCACCCTTTTTTTTTTTTCCTGCATGCAAGTATTTCTGTTTACTGTAATTCCCCTGGTGCTGGGGGTTTGTTCACATGTCTTAAAATGCATGCTTCACAAAGGCCCACTGTTTGTTGTCCTTGGGTAGGTTGACATGTCTTAAAGTCTACACACAGGGAAACAGTTTGTTGTCCTTGAGTAGGTTGACATGTCTTAAAATCTACACAGAGGGCCCCAGTTTGTTGTCCTTGAGTAGGTTGACATGTCTTAAAGTCTACACACAGGGCCACAGTTTGTTGTCCTTGGGTAGATTGACATGTCTTAAAATCTACACACAGGGCCACGTTTGTTGTCCTTGGGTAGGTTGACATGTCTTAAAAGTTTACACACAGGGAAACAGTTTGTTGTCCTTGGGTAGGTTGACATGTCTTAAAGTCTACACACAGGGCCACAGTTTGTTGTCCTTGAGTAGGCTGACATGTCTTCTTAAAGTCTACACACAGGGCCACAGTTTGTTGTCCTTGGTAGGTTGACATGTCTTAAAGTCTACACAAGGGAAACAGTTTGTTGTCCTTGGGTAGGTTGACATGTCTTAAAGTTACACAGGGCCACAGTTTGTTGTCCTTGAGTAGGTGACATGTCTTCTTAAAGTCTACACACAGGGCCACAGTTTGTTGTCCTTGGTAGGTTGACATGTCTTAAAGTCTACACATAGGGCCACAGTTTACTGTTCTTGGGTAGGTTGACATGTCTCTTAAAGTGTGCACAGAGGGCCACAATTTGTTGTCCTTGAGTAGGTTTGACATGTCTTCTTAAAGTCCACACACAGGGCCACAATTT
Organism: Monoplex corrugatus; assembly: GCA_030674185.1. NCBI lineage: Eukaryota > Metazoa > Mollusca > Gastropoda > Littorinimorpha > Ranellidae > Monoplex > Monoplex corrugatus. The sequence continues at coordinate 39,162,933 of JAPXFY010000024.1, forward strand.
GTTGTCCTTGGTAGGTTGACATGTCTTCTTAAAGTCTACACACAGGGCCACAGTTTGCTGTTCTTGGGTAGGTTGACATGTCTTAAAGTCTACACACAGGGCCACAATTTGTTGTCCTTGGTAGTTTGACAGTCTTAAAGTCTACACACAGGGCCACAGTTTTTGTCCTTGAGTAGGTTGACATGTCTTCTTAAAGTCCACACAGGGCCACAGTTTGTTGTCCTTGGGTAGGTTGACATGCTTTAAAGTCTACACACAGGGCCACACTTTGTTGTCCTTGGGCAGGTTGACATGTCTTCTTAAAGTCTACACACAGGGCCACAGTTTACTGTCCTTGGGTAGGTTGACATGTCTTAAAGTCTACACACAGGGTCACAGTTTTACTGTCCTTGGGTAGGTTGACATGTTCTTAAAGTCTAACACAGGGTCACAGTTTGTTGTCCTGGGCAGGTTGACATGTCTTCTTAAAGTCTACACACAGGGCCACAGTTTGTTGTCCTTGGGCAGGTTGACATGTCTTAAAGTCTACACCAGGGCCACAGTTTGTTGTCCTGAGTAGGTTGACATGTCTTCTTAAAGTCTACACACAGGGCCACACTTTGTTGTCCTTGGGAGGTTGACATGTCTTTAAAGTCTACACACAGGGCCACAGTTTACTGTCCTTGGGTAGGTTGACATGTCTTCTTAAAGTCTACACGCAGGGCCACAGTTTGTTTTCCTTGGGTAAGTTGACATGTCTTTAAAGTCTACACACAGGGCCACACTTTGTTGTCCTTGGGTAGGTTGACATGTCTTAAAGCCTACGCACAGGGCCACAGTTTGCTGTCCTTTGATAGGTTGACATATCTTAAAGTCTACACACAGGGTCCACAGTTTTTGTCCTTGGGTAGGTTGACATGTCTTCTTAAAGTCTACACACAGGGCCACGCTTTGTTGTCCTTGAGTAGGTTGACATGTCTTAAAGTGTACACACAGGGCCACAGTTTACTGTCTTTGGGTAGGTTGACATGTCTTCTTAAAGTCTACACACAGGGCCACGCTTTGTTGTCCTTGGGTAGGTTGACATGTCTTAATGTCTACACACAGGGTCACAGTTCCTTGTCCTTGAGTAGGTTGACATGTCTTAAAGTCTACACACAGAGTCACAGTTTTTGTCCTTGGGTAGGTTGACATGTCTTCTTAAAGTCTACACACAGGCCACACTTTGTTGTCCTTGAGTAGGTTGACATGTCTTTTAAGTCTACACACAGGGTCACAGTTTGTTGTCCTTGGGTAGGTTGACATGTCTTGTTAAAGTCTACACACAGGGCCACACTTTGTTGTCCTTGAGTAGGTTGACATGTCTTAATGTCTACACACAGGGCCACAGTTTGTTGTCCTTGGGTAGGTTGACATGTCTTAAAGTTTACACACAGGGCCACAGTTTGTTGTCCTTGGGTAGGTTGACTGTCTTAAAGTCTACACACAGGGCCACAGTTTGTTGTCCTTGGGTAGGTTGACATGTCTTAAAGTCTACACACAGGGCCACAGTTTGTTGTCCTTGGGTAGGTTGACATGTCTTAAAGTCTACACACAGGGCCACTTTGTTGTCCTTGGGTAGGTTGAATGTCTCTAAAGTCTACACACTGGGCCACGCTTTGTTGTCCTTGGTAGGTTGACATGTCTTAAAGTCTACACACAGGGCCACAGTTTACTGTCCTTGGGTAGGTTGACATGTCTTAAAGTTTACACACAGGGTCACAGTTTTACTGTCCTTGGGTAGATTGACATGTCTTCTTAAAGTTTACACACAGGGTCACAGTTTACTGTCCTTGGGTAGGTTGACATGTCTTAAAGTCTACACACAGGGCCATGCTTTGTTGTCCTTGAGTAGGTTGACATGCTCTTAAAGTCTACACACAGGGCCACAGTTTACTGTCCTTGGGTAGGTTGACATGTCTTCTTAAAGTCTACACACAGGGCCACAGTTTACTGTCCTTGGGTAGGTTGACATGTCTTAAAGTCTACACACAGGGTCACAGTTTACTGTCCTTGGGTAAAGTCTACACACAGGGTCACAGTTTACTGTCCTTGGGTAGGATGACATGTCTTAAAGTCTACACACAGGCCACAGTTTACTGTCCTTGGGTAGGATGACATGTCTTAAAGTCTACACACAGGGTCACAGTTTACTGTCCTTGGGTAGGATGACATGTCTTAAAGTCTACACACAGGGTCACAGTTTGTTGTCCTTGGGCAGGCTGACATGTCTTCTTAAAGTCTACACACAGGCCACAGTTTACTGTCCTTGGGTAGGTTGACATGTCTTAAAGTTTACACACAGGGCCACAGTTTGTTGTCCTTGGGTAGGTTGACATGTCTTCTTAAAGTCTACACACAGGGCCACAGTTTGTTGTCTTCGGGTAGGTTGACATGTCTTCTTAAAGTCTACAGACAGGGCCACAGTTTGTTGTCCTTGGGTAAGTTGACATGTCTTAAAGTCAACACACAGGGTCACAGTTTGTTGTCCTTGGGTAGGTTGACATGTCTTAAAGTCTACACACAGGGCCACACTTTGTTGTCCTTGGGTAGGTTGACATGTCTTCTTAAAGTCTACACACTGGGCCACAGTTTGTTGTCCTTGAGTAGATTGACATGTCTTAAAGTTTACACACAGGGCCACACTTTGTTGTCCTTGGGTAGGTTGACATGTCTTAAAGTTTACACACAGGGCCACACTTTGTTGTCCTTGGGCAGGTTGACATGTCTTAAAGTCTACACACAGGGCCACAGTTTGTTGTCCTTGGGTAGGTTGACATGTCTTAAAGTCTACACACAGGGCCACACTTTGTTGTCCTTGGGCAGGTTGACATGTCTTAAAATCTACACACAGGGCCACAGTTTGCTGTCCTTGGGTAGGTTGACATGTCTTAAAGTCTACACACAGAGCCACAGTTTGTTGTCCTTGGGTAGGTTGACATGTCTTAAAGTCTACGCACAGGGCCACAGTTTGCTGTCCTTGGATAGGTTGACATGTCTTAAAGTCTACCCACAGTTTGCTGTCTAAGACACTAGCAACTGACCACCATCTGTCTTGTGAAGATGGGAAAAAAAATCCCTGTTCAACCAGGAATCAAACCCAAGACTTCCTCAATTGTCTTTAATCACTGGGTCACCAGGCCACAGGTTGGTGTACATACAAAGTGAAGCATTTCTAGTTACCGTTGGTCTGCTGCTGCTACCATCAGGCTGCGCTAAAACCCTGTTCTCTGTTCTGTGCTCCTACAGGAAGGCTGTTATGTGTAGTCATCATGATAATCTATTTTCAAACAATGCAGTAGATCGTATGTAAGTGACCTCCTACCTGGTCTGGCTCCCTACATGTGAGGTGTACACGGCCCACCACTGTGTGGATTTGCCCTGGAACCCTTGAACCGGCCTCAATGTATGGGAAAATACAATATACGTCACATCAGTGTACCCAATGGATGAAGATAAATTCTCAGCCACTGTGAAGGCAGATGAGTATTGACAAGGATGGAATCCACTGTCTTGTGGGTATATTCAAGAAAAGACATGGTTAAGGAGTAACACAGCAAAAATCAGGAGTACAGCCCCTCAGGAACTGGATGGAATGTAGTAACACTTTCCATCAGCTGCTGCAGCCTAGCTGATCCCAAGTGTATTGCCTAGATTCCTTTGGACATGTCAACCAAAGCAAGGGAGGGGGTGGGGGGTAATGATATCTGAGCAGCCTATGATTGCCATATTCATCACCCAGGCTTGTGTCCCAACGATATAACTTCAGCATTGCTGCACAGCAGCAAAATCAAAACAGGAAGCAGAAGATACCAATTAAGTTGTAAGTCCAATCAGAATGGCGTAAGGTACAAGCACAACAGGCTGCCCCTAAAGCTGGGAGAGGTTATGTCACTGATCAGCTACCGCCCTCTTTAATCCAGTAATCCAGGTAGCCCCCAGAAAATACAGTGCTGATCTGCCACTATCTGCACGCTTCAGTAGATGCTTGCTGCTCCCAATGATCAAAAAGCAGTCTCGTCTCAGATAGCTATCACTGCCTCAGGCAAACCACAGAGAATAAAGAAGAAACCATCGGTCATGCAACTGGCCACCTGGAATGTCAGGACCATGCACCCTAGCCTCTCAAACGATCGGCAGCAGATCAATGACAGCAAGAAATGGCTATCACTGACTCAGAGCTCAGGAGGATGGACATCGAGCAGCACTGAAAAAGAGCAGGCTTGCTGAAAACAACATGCCGTGGGAAGACTAGGCAGACCCCCTGAGAATTCTGCCTGCATAGTGTTAGTCTTGCAACAAGAACAGCCTGCTATCCTTGATAGTCCCTCCCAACAATGGTTCAGAGCACATCCTTTCCCACTGCATTTCAACAATGTCCATCAAAATGAACATCCTGAATGTCTACGCTCCAACGCTATGCTCACCTCATCACCATCATCATGTGCCCTGCCCTATGGCATTGGTGATCATGGCCCTCTATATGCATCTATCCCTTGTCACTGCAAATACATCTTCCACCTCTCTGTCCTAAGCCACCCTGCAAGTCCATCCGATATTTTCTCCTGGGTCTACCTGGTGCTCTCTTTCCCTCCAGCTTTCCTGTTGTGACCAGGTGCTCTAATTCCCCTTTCCTCATAAAATGGCCTATAAATGTTGCCTGTCTTTTCCTAATCTTCCTTATCAATGATCTTCTTTGACATCAAGAAAAAAAGCTCTGATCAACTACAAAAACGACCACCAGAAAAAAAAACAAAAAACAACAACAAAAACCACTCTACACTGAGAACAGCATGGACGATCAAGCACTGTGCAAACAAGCAGTGACAGACCTGTGTCAGAACATCTACTGACAATGTGCTAGGCATCTATGCATGTATGAGGGAATAAAGAAAATCTGTGATCCACTGCTGGCAAGTTCGCTTCACTGATGTCCAAGGACAGCAAAATCATCAAAAGATGATGCCAAGCATATGGTAAGGTGGGCCAAACACTATCAGACCCTGAACTCCATTGAGAACATTATCACTGTGTCATCCCTTGCCAGCATTCCTTCCTTGCCTGTCATCTGTGAGATGGGCCTTGTCAGCAAGGCCACTGACTCACTTCAATGCACCTTGTTTATCCTTCTGTATTCTTCCTCTGTGATGGAAGGACCATGTACCAAACAAGGACGTCCTAGACCAGGCCAGCAAGCTAAGCATGCATGCTCTCTTCACACAAAAATAAATGCACTAGCTTGGGCCATGTCCAGTGCACTCACAATGGCCACATCCCAAAGACACCCTGTGGTGCACTCAGAATGGCCACATCCCAAAGATACCCTGTGCGGAGAGCATGCACATTGGGCACTAACTGCTGTGACACACAGATATCTGCAAACGTGTCCTGAAGTCCACTGATATCTGTGTGGACAACTAGAAAGAGACAGCTACAAATGACTGTGCCTAGTGACAGGCTGTACACACAGGCATTGCCAAAGCAGAGGAGAAACAACTCGACTGTGGTTGCACAGATGAGACAGAAGGAAACCTGGGCAAGTCACAGCCATCAGCATTCATGTGTGTCAGCCATGCCAAGTACTGCCAATGAAGCATCTGCTTGTTCAGACATGTACACAGTCAATGTTGTTCCACATTCAACCGAGTCCTCAACTGGGCACTCCACTGTCTAATCAGACAGATGGAGCCATAGTTGTAGCAGTACCACACAAACCTGAATGAGATCAGTAAGTGGGACTCTCCTGATTCTGGTGTAACATCAGATCTAGTGCTACTGTAAAGTTTTGCTGGCATCAGAGCCTTCAATTTGGACACATATAACTATACTTGTAGGCCTACATGCTTCACTTTCATCACGATCAGCAGGTCATTTACGACCTCCCTTAGTGAAGAAACTGAACAGACACTTGCACTAAAGACATTTTTAAACAAATACTAGTGTCAAGTAAATGGAATAAGTGTACTGTTAGTGGAAAGTTCAAATGCTTGCATTCCAAATATTGTATTATGTGTGATAAAGGAACTGTAAAGTAACTAACACACAGGGGCCAATGCAAGTTTAAGGGGCATCAAAACACTGAACACTTGAATAACACACTAAAATAATCGCTTGACCTTGACATTTTGAAAAAGTCAACACTAAGCATGAATTAGCTAGCAATATGAAAGCTAATTTTTTCCCTAGGTATATTTTATCACTTCAACCATGCAACTACCAGCAACTTCCGCATAACATGTACCTTCTGCGCTGCTATAAAGCCGCTGCTGTGCTATTTTCAAGCCAGCACTGTTCTGCAACCAGACTGCTGCTGTTTTGTGAAGAGACAAATGGATTTCCAACTATGACAGATACGCAGATATAGGCAAAGAACAGGTTTGCAAGATGAGTCAAACACTAGGAGAAGTACGCCAATAACTTAAAAGACAAAGACAGACAGACAGGTGTGTGATGAAGTAGGCAGGTAAATGACAGAAGACCAGAGCTGTTTACCTTATCATGAGTAATCTGTCATCTGTCCCCCAAAATAAAAGACACAAACAAAAATATAACAACAATTTAGTCACAGTTAGACCAGATTGGATCGTTGTTGTTGTGGCCCCTTTAGCTCAGTTGGACCATGTGTTTTACCTTTGGGTAGGCCAACCTTCACGTATAGGTTTTATGCCATAATCATTTTGGATTTATATCACAGGTTTTACTTTTGGGTAGGCCAACCTTCACGTATAGGACTTATGCTATAATCATTTTGGATTTATATCACAGGTTTTACTTTTGGGCAGGCCACCCTTCACGTATAGGATTTATGCCATAATCATTTTGGATTTATATCACAGGTTATACCTTTGGGCAGGCCACCCTTCACGTATAGGATTTATGCCATAATCATTTTGGATTTATATCACAAGTTTTACCTTTGGGTAGGCCACCCTTCATGTATAAGACTTATGCTATAATCATTTTGGATTTACATCATGGGTTTTTCAAATACTTGTCTGAAAATTTTGCATGATCTGTGAACTTTTTAACTACATTTCTCAGTGTCTGTCAGGAACCTGAAGCCCTTTATAAACCTTTATCATTGTATGACAAAGCCCGTTTGAACCTTTATCTTTGCAGCACAAAGCCATTTCTGAACCTTTATCTTTAAATGACAAAGCCTTTTTGAACTTTTATCTTTGCAACACAAAGCCCTTTTTGAACCTTTATCTTTATACGACAAAGCCTTTTTGAACTTTTATCTTTGCAATACAAAGTCCTTTTTGTACCTTTATCTTTGCAAGACAAAGCCCTTTTTGTACCTTTATCTTTTCAAGACAGAGCCGTTTCTGAACCTTTATCTTGATATGACAAAGCCCTTTTTGAACCGTTATCTTTGCATGACAAAGCTCTTTCTGAACCTTTATCTTTGCAACACAAAGCCCTTTTTCAAACCTTTATCTTTGCAACGCAAAGCCCTTTTTGAATCTTTATCTGTATATGACAAAGCCCTTTTTTAACCTTTTATCTTTCCACGGGAAAGCTTGTTTGAACTTTTATATGACAAAGCCCTTTCTGAACCTTTATCTTTGCATGACAAAGCTCTTTCTGAATCTTTATCTTTGCAATGACAAAGCCTTTTTTGAATCTTTATCTTTGCATGACAAAGCCCTTTTTGAACCTTTATCTTTGCAACACAAAGCCCTTTCTAAACCTTTGTCTTTGCATGACATAGCCCTTCTTGAACACAAAGCCCTTTTATGGGGGGACATTTATCTTTTTATGACAAAACCCTTTCTGAAGCTTTATCTTTGCATGACAAAGCCCTTTCTGAAGCTGTATCTTTGCATGACAAAGCCCTTTCTGAACCTTTAACTCTGCATAACAAAGCCCTTTTTGAACTGTTACCTTTGCTTAACCTTTACCTTTGCATAATGAAGAAAGATGCAACATGTTCACGGGCAAGAAAACTGAGTCCTGTCTGCTATTTCTGCAACCTCCAATAAATGTGTATCTTACAAGAGACTTCGTCAAGATGAACACTTCTGTTTGAATGACTGTTCAGTGACTCTACTGGAGGGGATTAAAAAAGGGGGGCGAGGTGAGTGTCATTGCCCATATTTTCTCTCCTTTCCCATAGTTTAAAAATTTCCCAACCCATGATTTTCTGATTTTTCAGAAAAACAAAACAAAACAAAACAAAAACAAAACCAAAAAACATTCTGCTACTTCAGACAGGTAAACAGCTCTGTTAAGGCACTGATGGACAGGCAGGTGATCAGATGCTAAGGTTGGTAGCAAAGAAATATAACACTAATAAGACAGATATAAAGGTAAGGCAATAGAAATAAAATGTTGAGAGCAAGAGAGGTAAGGCGGATGATGATTTACCTTCAGCTGTTCTCACCGAGCCTGGCAGGGGAAAAGAGCAAGAATCCAACATCAACATAAGATCATTAAGCCACAACACGTAAAAGAGAACAAAATATACTTGACCAAACACATCATTTTGACATACAGCACAATGTAGCCACACAGAAAATGTCAGCACAACTTTCTAAAACATTCCTTAATTGTTAGAGACTCTTATTACAACACCATTTTTCTATGAATGTAGGTTGATGCCAATTCCTTCATATTTTACAAAAATGGAAGGGATCCCTTTCTGGACTTTATCAATCCCATAGTAACAGCCAAGCATAATGTTTCCGCCTCTCCTTCTTAAGGCTTTCATCAAGCCAAGTGGCTGGTTGTGTGGCTGGCCCTGTCTCTGCTGGATGAGTGATTATCATGTGGTGTGAGACCCTATTTAGAAAGGACTAGCAGTTCAAATCTGACATCTCTGCTCAGTAATGGTCAGCCCTCCATGATTTCAAACAATTCACTAATTTTACCTTTTGAAGTGATTTTTCAGATGCAAAAATTTGATGATTTTCCATAAAAACTGGTGTCCTGTTTCATAGCAGTGTATATATGCACAAATTTGAATTGTTCTATTGTCTACAAACAAGTCCTCAGGCCACCCACCCATCAGAGAGAGGATTATCGACACAGCCAATTCAACCAACAACTCGGCTGGAAAAGGCTTCCAGAGAAGAAAAAATGTTGCCCGCCTGAAGTTGACTGACTCTGGTATGGGACTACTCATTATATGAAGTATGGAGAAGTCTGGCATCAATCCGCATTCCTAAATCATTTGTTCCATTATTCTAGAACATTCCTGACATTTTTAACCCTTTCAATCCTTCACCATAACCACCAGCTGCAAAAACTTAACCCTTTTACTCCCTCGCTTTATTGTGGGATAGGATAAGGGAGTGGGTTATGTTTTCATTTTGTTATCATGGCTGATAATGTAGAAAGCTGGTGCACATGGTCAGGGAGTTTAAGGGTTAAGAGACAATATTCTATACCATGAGCCTGGTTACGCTAAAACATTCCTCAACCATTAGAAACAATATCTTGGATATTAATATAAAGACTATTATCTGACCTCGCTGTCACAATGAAGAATTCTCTCACCAACAAGATCTGTCTACTGACTAGAGCCCTCATGATTTTTCAGCCCCCTCACCAAGGCTTCATCATGTACTTTCCATAGATGAGTTGGACATGAACTGCCCAACAAGCATCAAGTCATACTTGTGTCATGGATGTGGGACATAAACTCCACAACTCAGTGCACGGGAGGAAGGGCTGGTGAGGAGACTGTGGATTCATGGCCATGCCAGTCAGTAGATGCTGCATGTGAGTGATTTGGTCTTCATGATATGTCTGGTTAGTGTATGACTGTTTCTAACATACAAGCAATCTGCTACTAACAAAATTCTCATTATTCCTAGCATAGCACCATGCCATTTTTACAAAAACCTGGTTCTAGCAATGCTTCCACATCACTCGTAAGCTGTTAATACTGAGCATTTCTGACATGTCATGAGACATCATCTTTCTGTTATTTCAGATTATTTCTGACAATGAAAGCAAGTAGCATCTACCACGTTATTCCAGAACTGATACAGACATTGTCTTTCTCAGGTTACATCACCAGCAATCAAAACATTCACATTAAAAGACAGCCCACAAAAGCACTAGACACAATCATCATCCTAACAGTTCACACACATCTAGCTCTAGTGTTATACCATTCTCCAGCTTCACAAACAATGTATTTCAACATGTATTAAAACAACCTACAACTGAAAGTGTACTGTGACAGTCTGCACAGTTCTCACAGCCTGCTACAGATCTAGTGATAATGTTCCAGTTCACTGTACAAAATGCTGGATACAGATGGGGAAAACAGCAGGCAGTTTATCATGGTCTGTACACTTCTCACAGCTTGGTACATTTCCAGTTCTATTTCAACATACACAATGGTTGATGCAGACAGGGGAAAATAAAACAAGTGTCCCTGTGCATGGTACCAACTTAGCGTTCCAAACTCTCACCATCTCTTTCAAAAGTTAACATAGCTGAATACCCAAACGTTTTGTAATTATAATTTAAAAGGGTTTTAATCTGTTAACGTTTACATCCCTACCCCTCCTCTCCCAAATCTTTTTATTCCAATAGCTTTTACATCACCCCGCAATGCAACAGTAACAAATAACTTTACATATATTTTTTCGATCAACTTTGCCATACATTTATAAATGAATGAAAACAAACAAGCCTGGGACAGGTTGGTTTACACTGATTTTAACATTCCCAATTGTTTTCTCTGTTCACACAAAGCTGAAGCACACCAGTGCTTTTTGCCATTTATCTATCACTCACCTGTTTGAAGCAGTAAATACGGACACACAGCATCATAAGAAAATCTCAAATTCTCTCATATACCTAACCAAAAAATAAATAATAAAATTCACTTCATGTCAAGAAAGACGTAGGCGCATGTAGGACCAGACGGCTAAACTGTATCATGCACATGAGAGAGCATATGATTTTGTTTCCCCTCTCGGCTATACAAGCTCAGAAATTATGTGTATACTGAACAAGGATCTGTGTATAGTGAACAGGAACATATTAAACAAGGATTTGTGAACAAGCTCATCACCACATCAATGAACTAAACTAGTGTGTTCTGGTTTGCTATCAACCGTCAAAACAATAATAATTATGATGATAATAAACAAACAAAATAAAATAGAAGGGTTTGTTATTATCACTTTATTTTTAGTATCAAATGTTAGTGCAGCTTACCCCTTCACACCAAGCCAAAAGCCTGAATTAGTATAATCCTATGACTCATTATAAATTCAACATTGTGAGACTTTTCATAAACATTAGTCATGTTCTACAAAATGGAAAACAAACACACACACACAAAAACCCAAACAAACAAAAACAAACAAACAAAACCAAAACCAATGCAAAGTACTAAAGTGTTATCAAAACTGATATTAAAAACTGTCATAAAAGAAGTACGAGAAAGGTAAGTAAGACCACACTGCACAATGCACAACACTTAATTTCAGGGTAGATGACTATACCACTTGGTCAGGGAGGCAGGGTACAACACTGCATAATGACACAGAGACAGAAGATGTAGCAACTCCAGGATGTCTTTGCAGTGGTTTGATCTTTAGCATCAACAATCATGATACATTTCCAGCACTGACATTTCATGAATTTCTCAAACTTCATGCAAACCACTGCACTCAAACCAATCTTCTTGTTTCCAAAAATAAACATGAATCAGTTGGATGCAGGATATAACCATTAATTGTACAAATTTAACAACTGTGTGCATTTACCATTTAACATTATTTTACATCTACTGATCACTTTGTCTCATTTTTTAACCATTCTGTTATGATTTCTAAAAACATACAGAACCAACAATATTAAAACATGCAGTACTTCCCATCTAGATGAAACAATCCATGAGTTGCAACACCATCTTTCTTTATCTACACAGTCTGACTTTGCCGTATGTGTGCTTTATAATAACTGGGTAGCTTCCTGTTTGAATTGCGTATAACTACATACACAATTCTGCACCAAGTAAGAGCCTGATCAATACACCCTGAAAATTTGCGAGCATTTTTTATACAGCAATTTTCGCACACAGCAAACGCAAGCGATAAATTGCAGTCAATGAAGTTGACCTATTTGAAATTGCCTTTAAGGAGTGGATAGACTACACAACAGCCGCAGACCAAAATGCTACATTCAATGCCAGTTATGATCTGTGTATGTGAATATGTTACGCATAACAGAATATCTCATCCTTGACAAGAGGGTAAGTTCAGTAAGAGGGTAAGTTTTGAAGCAGAAATGCAAAAATAAATGCAGTCACAATGTGCACACTCATTTTCATGCATGCTGATGGCCTAGTTGACAATAGAAGTAAAAGCTCCTCCTGCCTTCCACTCTGTCCGCATAAAATAACGCAAATGAGAATTATCCACGAAGAAAAAATCTTGTGCACGCAGAATCCAGTCCACACAACCATGAATACGTACTTGACATTGTTTAGGGTTGAGAAAGGTAATGCAGCAAGTGAGAGGACAGGGGCATTGCCCTCACAGTGCTGGCCCCAAGAAAAGCTGGTCTCTGCCAACTCACTCCTCTACGACACCAGGCATAATCAGGAGAAAAACCAATCTCTATAGACAACTGCTTCTTTTTCTTTCTTTTTATATTTCTTCTTTTTTCTTTTTTAATGGTATTTATTGATTTTTGTTTTGTTTTTTATCAACAGACTCTGCTGTCTCTTTTCTGTCTCTTGTGCACCATGCCACAAGTCTTGAAACATTGCATTGGATTGTGTTTGTGAGCAAAGCATTTGCCTCTGAATTTGTGCTCAAATGACATCATGGCTTGTGAGAGGGAAAATAGTGAGGTTGGGGGAGCCAGTGTATGGATAAAACTACAGCCACAAGGCAGATATCAGCTTGTTTGCTGTAACTTCACACTACATAAGACGACAGGCAGGCAGTGGCATGCTCCAATCGTGTTCATCAAAAATAATTTGTATTAAAAGCGAGATCTGGCATGGCACTGTGGTCAGAGAAAACAACAGTATTTTCAAGCAGAGGATAATGCTGTCAGTATTCAGAGGAATTACAAGTTTGCCTGGTTAGGGTCCTTGGTATGAGTACAGTTTGTAGTGCTACACAGGTTCAAATCTTTTTGAGCAAGGTTTGAATTACATTTATAATGATGGTTACAGTTACACCTGCAGTCAAGGTCAGGGGCACATTTTCCATCCAAGATCAAGGTTACACTCATATATATCCAATGTCTGGGTTACACTGGTGTTACATACTTTATTGGGAATCAAGTTGAAGGTACAGATTATACTCTCTCATGAATTTAGGTTACACAGTTTTCAATTCCTGGTTGTGTGACCAAGATTAAGTGTAACATGACTCTCAGTACCAAGTTAGGCTTGCTTTGCAGATAGGAACAAGAGTGCAGGTCACCAGCCAGGTTCACATGGCAATGAAGTCAGCAACATCAGGTCAGGGTTACAAGCTCATCTAGTTTAGGTTGTACTGCCACACATTAAGGTGATTTTATATATTGTCAGGTTAAGATTACATGACGGTAAAGATTAGGGTAATATGTCAGCTTTACATGACTGTAAAGGTTATGGGAATATGTCAGCTTAGGATAACATGTTAGGCTAAATTAACAGTAAGATTAGGGATATGGGCCTTTTGCCAGGCTGGCATGACTGATAAGTTAGGGTTGCACTAGTACCAGCTCAAGGTTATGTGACTAGAGGTTAGAATCTAGAGGTTAGAGTTATATGTCAGGAGGTCAGATTTAAGGTTATGAGACAGGAGGTTAGAGTTATGTGACAGGAGATTTGAGTTAAGGTTATGTGACAGGAATTTAGAGTTATGTGACAGGAGATTAGATAGGTTATGTGACAGGAGTTTTGAGTTATGTGACAGATTACAGGTTAGGTTATGTGACAGGAGATTAGTTATGTGACAGGAGGTTAGAGTTATATGACAGGAGGTTAGAGGATAGGTTATGTGACAGGAGATTAGTTATGTGACTGGAGGTTAGAGTTACGTGACAGGGGGTTAGAGTTATGTGACAGGAGTTTAGAGTTATGTGACAGGAGGTTAGAGGATAGGTTATGTGACAGGAGGTTAGAGTTATGTGACAGGAGATTAGAGGATAGGTTATGTGACAGGAGGTTAGAGTTATGTGACAGGAGGTTAGAGTTATGTGACAGGAGATTAGAGGATAGGTTATGTGACAGGAGGTTAGAGTTATGTGACAGGACATTAGAGGATAGGTCATGCGACAGGTTAGAGTTATGTGACAGGTGATTAGAGGATAGGTTATGTGACAGGAGGTTAGAGTTATGTGACAGGTGATTGGAGGATAGGTTATGTGACAGGAGGTTAGAGTTATGTGACAGGTGATTAGAGGATAGGTTATGTGACAGGAGGTAAGAGTTATGTGACAGGAGGTTAGAGTTATGCGACAGAAGGTTAGAGGATAGGTTATGTGACAGGAGGTTAGAGTTATGCGACAGAAGGTTAGAGTTATTAGACAGGACATCAGAGGATAGGCTACGTGACTGGAGGTTAGAGTTATGTGACAGGAGGTTAGAGTTATGTGACAGGAGGTTAGAGTTATGTGACAGGAGGTTAGGGTTATGTGACAGGAGGTTAGAGTCATGTGACAGGAGATTAAAGGATAGGTTATGTAACATGAGGTCAGAGTTATGTGACAGAAGATTTGAGTTGAGGTTATGTGACAGGAGTTTGGAGTTATGCGACAGGAGGTTAGAGGATAGGTTATGTGACAGGAGTTTAGAGTTATGTGACAGGAGGTTAGAGGATAGGTTATGTGACAGGAGGTTAGAGGATGGGTTATGTGACAGGAGGTTAGAGGGATAGGCTATGTGACTGGAGGTTAGAATCAAGGTTAAGTGACCAGTGGTTAAAGTTACATTCCCACAGACCAGGATATCTTTGCAGACAGGTCATGGGTTACAAGAGTACCTGGTTAGAATCATCATAACAATCTAACAATGATGGTGACAATAATGCAGGATGTCAAGACAAACATGATGCCATGGTAGAAAGTGACAAAGTGATGACAAAAAAGGGGGAGACAGTGATGGTGAAAGTGACCACAGGGAGAGGCTGCTTTAGGTCAAGATTACATGGCCAGAGCTTGGGGTTATACAGTGACAAGTCAGGACAACTTAAGTTGTTTAGGTTAGGTCAGGTCAGCATTACAAGATCACCAGTTCAGAGAATCAGGTTATCAATATAGATGACGATGACAAAGATGCAAGATGATGGAAAACACAGCGATGGGGCAGAAGAAAGTAAAAATGGACAATAAAGAGGTCGACAGTGACAAGGAAAGACAGAGATGGCGACATGGAGTTGAGGGAAAGGCTGGGGATGAGGATGATGAACGTCACACCACTTGTGGACATAAAAACAAGCTCACAAATACAAACTTTCCTACTTTCAACAATATAGGATGACTGGGACACAAAGAAAGGTGATAAACTACATCTGTAGGTCAACTGGAATAAACAAACATGACAAAGACTTCATATCCACAGGACACTGGGACACAGTACAGAACATCTCCACATTAGTAGGTCAACTGGACACCATGATAATAAGATGGACACAGGCTACATACAACTGGAATAACAGACACACAGAAAGGTCACATATAAAGCAGTTGCCGTGTTGCAGTGATCAGCGCAACAGACAAGTAACCGGAAGGCAGTGGGTTTGAATTCCCATCAGCCTCTTCAAAAACCACTGTGGGATTTTTTGGCTCCAGCCAGCTCCTATCCAAAGTTGAGAGAGCTATAGCTCTGTGAGAAGACTGGGACCACACAGTCTAGTCTCATACACTTCACGGATGCATCATTAAGACTATTGCTCAAATCTTTTGACCAACTCTGCAGGTGTCAGTATCCCTCGGGCCTGGTTAATCTCTGTGTCATGAAATGTTTAATGTTACAAGCTGATATCTGTGTAATGAAATGTTCAATGTTACATGCTGATCTCTGTGTAATAAAATGTTCAATGTTACATGCTGATCTCTGTGTAATAAAATGTTCAATGTTACATGCTGATCTCTGTGTAATAAAATGTTCAATATTACATGCTGATCTCTGTGTAATAAAATGTTCAATGTTACATGCTGATCTCTGTGTAATAAAATGTTCAATGTTACATGCTGATCTCTGTGTAATAAAATGTTCAATGTTACATGCTGATTTCTGTGTAATGAATTGTTCAATGTTACATGCTGATCTCTGTGTAATGAATTGTTCAATGTTACATGCTGATTTCTGTGTAATAAAATGTTCAATGTTACATGCTGATCTCTGTGTAATGAATTGTTCAATGTTACATGCTGATCTCTGTGTAATAAAATGTTCAATGTTACATGCTGATCTCTGTGTAATGCATTGTTCAATGTAACATGCTGATCTCTATGCAATGAATTATTCAATGTTACATGTTGATCTCTATGTAATGAATTGTTCAGTGTCACACGCTGACCTCTTGTGTTAAACCAGGTGTGAAATTTCTTACAGATGATGAGTGAACTAGATTTGGGATGACAAGCTTCAGCTTTTTTGTATTTACACTGAATAGTAACTTGAGAGGTGGGTGCAGTATGTTTAATGTCTGAGTGTAATTGGTAAAGACTGGTGCAGACCACTTTCAATGCACTGAATTCAAAGGTAAAAAACACAGTGTGACTCAGCTGTTCTCTACCTACGTCAAGGGTATGAATAAAATCTTTTCATTAGGCTCTGCTCATCTAAATAAAAGCAGCAACACTGCCTCTAGAAAATAACTGCTTCATTTTCCAAACATTTGACACACCTAGCAACCACAATGCTCACTTCAAAAATGCCTGAAAAAAATCATGTGATTCTGTGATCCTTGTCATGTACATAAAACCCAGTAGCTGTGACATGTCAACTTTGTGGACAGCCAAGTTTTCACACCTCACAAGTTTAATATTTTGATCATTTCAAGAAATGATGGGTGTGGCAAGAAACAGAACACAACTATGCTGCAAATTTGCACAAACAAGAATTGGCAAGTCTTGATGCAATGAACAGAAAAAATACTGCTTTGCTTCTGAAAAAAACGTGACTGGACAGCAGTGCCTGCTTCACTGCTACAAAAGTGTGTGACAGTAAGCAAGTGCCTGCTTTGACAAAACCAACATGAAGAAGAAAAGTGCATGAAAACAAGTGCCTGTTACAACTACACTGCTCCACCACTACAAATGGATGTAACTGATAGCAAGTATCTGTTGCACTGAAATCAATATGCACCACTTCAACTCTGCAGATGCAATGTAATTCTTAGCATAGGCCTGTGGCAGTGATCACAAACGATGCTGCACCAGTGCCAAGAAGTAAGTGTTAGCATGGGCCTGTGACAATGAAAACAAACTATGCTGTTTCAGTGCCAAATGGTGTTAAATATGGGCCTGTGACAATGAAAACAAACTATGCTGTTTCAGTGCCAAATGGTGTTAAATATGGGTCTGTGACAACGAAAATGAACTACGTTGCTTCAGTGCTAAAAGGTGTTAAGTGTCAGCATGTGCCTTCGGCGATGAAAACGAAAAACACTGCTTCAACACCAAAAAGTGTGTACAATTATCATTATGAGCATGCGCCTATGGCAAGGGAAGGGTTGATGACAAGTTAGCGCTGTGATTAGACAAGAAAAGTGAAAGGAAAAATGTTTAACAATGGCAAAAAGATAAAGAAAAAAGTGAAGATAATATTACGTGACAAACTATGGGGCTTTATAAATGACAGAAGTTGGTTGATTATGTCCACAACAGATGCTACCACTTCTGACAAAAGTGTGAAAGGATGCCATCAAGAGCCATGTGACTGTTTTCTGCTACTGCTGGAAAAGGTATGGGGCACAAGTGACATCTGTGAGAGAAACAGCTAATAAAACTTGACAGGGACAGAAGTGGGGAGGAGTAGTGTTGACAGTAAAGAATAAACAAGAAGGTTGGGGGAAATGCAGAGGATGGCTAAAACAAAATGTTAGACACAGATGTGATTTAATGTCCTCCAAAAATGAACAATTGTGAAAGAAAGAAACAGATGTAAATCACAAATGTTGAAGTCACAAATGTATTAGAATGGAGTCAGGAGCCAAGCGGTGTAGCGATGATGTACAGAGGAGATGAGTTGGCCAGATTTTAATGAAAACTTTATGAAATGGTGTGATTTAGTACTGTACAAACATAATGTCCACTGTGTAGTGGGAAATGATAGCTGTATGAAGTGATGTAAGCAGGAGAGATGAAGGTAAGAGAATTCAGCACCAACCATATTCCCAGCATGACATGATGAAGCATAGAAAGGTCCTAACCAATGTGATGTGAGTGCACACAGCGTAAGGACATGCACAAGTCTCAAGTCAACAAGATGTGTCGACAGACAGAGCACACAGACAGGTCCTACAACAATGTATGGACAGGTACAGAGCATACAGAACAGACAAACAAACATGGACAGGTTCCAGACAATACTATGTGGACACAGGCAGCATACTGAGAGACACATACACACAGACACTAAGTGGACACAGGCAGCATACTGAAAGACACATACACACAGAGTACACACAAACAACACACACAAAGCACAGAGACACACACACACAGATACACACACACATTCATACACACACACACATATTAGCAATGCCGTGCGAACCGAAACGCGACGTCAAATTTGTGGTACCAAAAACTGGTGAAAACCGGGGCCGGCCGCAAAACTGGGGGGGTCTTCGGTTCAATCAAGTATTACTGCCTCTTTAATCAGTGTTTCATTCTTATTTTTTGTCTTATGTGAATAAGAAATGAATAAAGATTTGAATGATTGCCTTTTTATATATTTAGAGCGAAAATGGAATTAGTTATTTGATGAGAAAGTCGAAAATCCGCGCTTCGGGCGCAATCGCGGATATGGTATGCGTTTAGAATCGAAGTTTGTTCGGGATGCTTCACTATTTCGGTCGGTACGGCTATATTTGTGAACCAATCACATTGTAATTTTGCAGCCAATGAGAATTAATGTAACAGAATGATATATCCCGACGACACCTGTGTGTGCCAGTTTCGAACAGAGATCGACGCTTCCGAAGTTTTGCTTTTTTTCATCGGAAAAGTTTGCAGGCAAGTCGCCATTTTTGGAACTTGTCGTCAGCGGGATTCGATTTTACATGCTTTTTTCTATATGCATGTGTAATATGAAATCAATTTGATTTAAAATACGGCTGTACGCCAACTTTTTACATGAGGATCTGTACCAGATCAACGTCGGAATGTGCCGACGCCAGTAGCCTGAGTAGGCCTACAACGCGAAACAGAACGCTGTGCAAGTTTCAGCTCGGCAAGTTTTGCGCTGTCAAAGACTAGATCTAGATCTAGCAATCAACAGATCAAGTTCTGTTTTATCTGTAACATTGTATTTTTCAAGAAAAGGACTACTGCGTTTGAACTTGATTCGGAGTTGTTAGCCGAAGCTGGATTTGTCAACCATTTCCTTCCCGAGGTCATGCTAATTCGCATGTCGCTGTGTAGACTTGCTCACCCCATGACGGGCGAGCTTACTACTAAAAATGCTATGTGATCGACGGGCTTCCCGGGGCTGTGGAAAATGGGTTTGCCCAAACAGAGGGGTAACCCGCGTCCTCCAACTCTCTCTCTCTCTCTCTCTCACTCAAATTTTAAATGAATGAATAAACAGATCTAAATAATTTTTTTTTCAAATC
The DNA here is from genome assembly GCA_030674185.1 of Monoplex corrugatus. Classification (NCBI taxonomy): domain Eukaryota; kingdom Metazoa; phylum Mollusca; class Gastropoda; order Littorinimorpha; family Ranellidae; genus Monoplex; species Monoplex corrugatus. The sequence continues at coordinate 39,182,708 of JAPXFY010000024.1, forward strand.
AACAAACAATTCTGTGCAAGTCAATGTACTTTCCTTGACATGAATCTCTCTCTCTCTCTCTCAGAGAACAAAAAATGAATAAATAACAAAAAATGAATAAATAAGTAAATAGGCCCCAGTACATTCATATCCAAGTCATTGTTAACAGGCATGATCCTCTCTCTTTCTCTCTCTCTCTGACAACACACACACACACACACTAATACACATAGAGATTTAGAATGTCACAAAACAAAATCTTCTGTTCATTGTTCATTGTTATAATATTCTTTATTTAGGTTTTGAAACTGAATAGAAGGCTGTGAGTTGTATTATTTGTAAAGTAGGACATCCATTAGCTTGCATAATTGTTAGTTTCAATTTGTAGTCAGTATCTGGAAAGGATATGCCTATTGTCATTAATTTGTTTTAACGGGAAGATTGCATCTTATTTAGTAGTAGCCTATTATTGATTCGTATTAAAGGGCAAGAGTACACTGGAAACACTTAGCAGGATTGCTCTGCTTTGATGGATTTTTACCAGTAATATGCTAAAAATCAAAGTCGCGAGTTTGGGCTTAATGTTAAAGTAATATTGATGTGGAGACTATGCATTATGGTTTCCTTTCCTTTCCAGTCTCTCAATGAATATATATTATGCAGAAATTCATATATTTCTCTATTGTAGGACTAGGAGTTAAGTGACCTGTTCCTGAATGGCGAGCGGTCCCATATCCTCCCAGAAGTTTTCTTTGGACGCTGGCTGTGCTAAGTGTTCGGGGACTTGACTCATCCACAGTCAGTCAGTCAGTTTTCTAAACACTGATGAATAAAATAAAAATCAAATGTACTGTGCAAAAATCTTGTCTGATATGTTTTCCTCTGTGTGTGTGTATGTGTATGTGTTGTATGTGTATGTGTATGTGTGTGTGTTTAGTTTTTAGTAGAATATTGATCAGATGATATTTTTGGATAGCCTGCAGCATAAAAGCATGCAGTAATTTTTAATATTTCAACTATTTAAGTGATTCCAGAAGTCATTGATTCTCAGATTTCCTTTTATATGTACAGAAACTGATGAAATATTACAAATTATTCATAAGACTACTGAAGTAGCGAGTCGTGACTTTTTTGGTTTAATTTGCAGTAATAAGACACTTGAACGATGAGCAAAATGATTTTATATCTATCTCATGAAATGATATATATCCTTGTTTTGTTTCTAGCTTCATTTTTGTCTGTTATTAATACAATATGGGCAATCATTAATGAAAAACAGATAAAACATGCCAAATATCACATGTTTCCTGTAATAAGACAAAAATGGCTCGTCACAGAGTTACGATAATGGTTTCATTCAATTCGGCATACAAAAATACATCAACGATCAAAATTTTATGACATTTGGTCCTGTCTGTCTCTCACAATTACAAAATGAATGTCATTTCCAGCAAAATCAGCATACCATGCCATTTGATGGGTTTGTTCTGTGACAGCTGGTCCTTCTTTGTCCCACTAAGACGTGGTACCAAAATTTAAGAATTTTTTGACGCTTCAAATTCGAATATCTCGTGAACTAATAGTCCGATCTGAAAAATTTAAACTGCTTTTTACTCAGAACAACAATATCTTCAAAACCATATAAATCTTTTAACTCAAAACCCAATTTCAATTTTTCATGCGGCATTGCTACACATATACATACAAACACACACACACATACACACACACAGAGAACACAAACACGTATACACAAAACACACATATACATATACACAGAACACAAAGGTAGAAACAAGGACAGATCCCAGGTTTGCAGACACACACAGAGAACACAAACAGGGACAGATCTGAAGTAACACTACATATACTGTCACAGATAGCATGCACACACACACGCACGCACACATGCATGCACGCACCCACAAATCCACAGGACAGGTAATTTAAACACTGCAGGACATGTCCAAACCCCAAAGACACATGATTCAATCTTGCAACAAAAGTCAAACCAATTAAAGCATGTAGGTTAGTTATTTCCCTGACTTGGCCATTTTCAACACCAAACTCTTCTTTCCTGCAAATAATGTCATTGTCAGCAGCCAGCTTTCAAACCTCAATTCCTAGATCTTCTTCAGGCATGTGTGTTGACCTGCCTGAGTTCAGCCAGCAAAAAGCTTGCTACTGACAATGGGAAGATTCTACAGGTATGAACAATTTAATGAAGAGCTGGACAAGCAAGAACGTTAAACACTGTGACCAGTTCTCACAAAATCACCAATATCTAGCACTTTGCACATCTAATTTTACACAACAGAAGAAAAATACGTAAGTAATGGTTTATAATAATACCAGTTTATTTCTACAGTTTACAGTGATACCTGCTATATTTCTCTACCGTGAAAAGTGATGGACAGATTGCATTAAAAATCTGTGACCGCAGCATCAGCCATTTGAAAAAACAAGCCGTAAAAATTTTGACCACACAACTGATTAAAATCTTTACAAAAAAGTCTAAACTTCAACAAAACTTTAATTCAATAAGTTTCGGTCTCTTATGTTAATCTATTTTCAGCCATCAAAATTGTAGGACTGAAGGCACCGAAAATAGCAAATTAAGCAGTAAAATATGGAAAATGCGTATTACAAAAATAAATTTTGAAAAAAAGGAAAAACTGATGACTTTACAACTATTCACCTACAACTACAAAAATCCCAGTTTTCACCATCTGCCCCTGATTATCTTTCCATGCCTCTAGGGCAACTTGACCTGTGCCACTTATCAGTGGTTTTATGAGAATGGTCACAAATGAGCAGTGGTGATAGTTGGCATGTGAAATATGGATGATGGTTAGTTAAATACCTGGGTCACAGTCCACCAAAACATGATATAAAACAGAGAGGGAGGGAGGGAGGTGGGCAGATAGGAAAAGAGCAGGAATGACAAGTGGGTGGGGGAGTGGCTGGGAGGAGGAGTCACGGGGAGGGAGGTAAGGGGCTACAATACTGATCATAGGAGAGATGGGTGTGGGTATGGATGTGGAGTGGGCGGAGTGATAGAAGGGAAGAGGAAGGTGTGCATGTGGGGGTAGGGGGAGGGAGAGGGGGTTGGGGTGTGTGCTCAGCTTACCTCTTCCAGTCTTCTGTCTGTTCCACGTGCCAAAAGATTGTTGAATTCACGTTCAAGCACCATTCTTGCCTGTGTCAACACAACAACACTGACATGCCAAGTAACTATTTAGGGGAAAGAGGGTACATATAGAGAGAGAGAGAGAGAGAGAGAGAGGTGTGTGTGTGTGTGTGTGTGTGTGTGTGTGTGTGTGTGTGTGTGTGTGTGTGTGTGTGTGTGTGTGTGTGTGTGTGTGTGTGTGTGTGTGTGTGTGTGTGTGTGTGTGTGTGTGTATGTGTGTGTGTGTGTGATTTAGTGAGTATGATTTAGTGTGTGTGTGTGTGTATATGAGTGTGTGCATGTTCGTTCGTTGCTTGATTTAACGTCTTTTCACTATAACTGTGATATTAGATGGTGTGTGTGCATGCACACATGCTTGCATGCATGTTGTACGGCCTGCATCATGTCTGAAGCTACTCACAATCATGTATTCAATGTGTCCTTCATAAATTTGCTATTTTGCAATCATCAAGATCAGGTTGTTTCTAGTTTTAAGCTATCTGCTCCAGAGTGACACACATGTGGGATGATAGATGTTCTGTTCAATTTTGTTGAGTTTAAAGTCCTACCACTCTCACAGTATATGACAACTAGCTATAAGATTGTTGCTCAAAGAAGACTTAAAACATTTTGGTTGCATTGCGAGACACCAATGCTATGGTCACATTCTCTGGATTGTACTATGAAAAGTGTGAGTGGTATGATAGATGTTTGACGAAACTGATAAATAATATACGTATAGATGTTAGTCTAGCTGCTTTTTTAAATGAAAAGGAAGAAAACATTAAAAGAAAAATCAAATCCAGTCTCACATCCTTGTCCATGAACTAAACACCTTCATTGTCACCAAAAAACACACTTCTGAACATGTGCCAGAACAACAAACATGAGGTGAACAGAACACCCTTTCCTTCACTGGTGCCGATTTCCTGTTCATGTTCTTTTAAACATTTAATTTTTACCCCCCGCCCCCCCCCCCCCTTTTTTTTTTTTTCCAATTCTTTCTTCCTTCCCCCCAAATCAACTTTTTCATAATACACTCATTCACTGTTCATTGGATGCATACACAATTGCTTGGTTCTGTTTCTATTCACTTCTTGAACAAATCTAAACTCAAAAGACCTATAATGATAGGTCACATGTTTGAAAGCTGTAAACCCTGAACTTCCCATAGGAGACAATATTTTCAAACTAAACTTAGTTGAATTGAATCCCCTACTACACCACTGTATTCATTTTACTCCTTCTGTCTGAAGCCAGACCTGTGTGTTCTGTGTGGGTATCTGTAGAGCCAGGGCCAGACTGTTGTGGTCAAAACTCTCGTCCAGAGCTATCAGTGCACCGTGCACCCCTGACTCTATCAAGTTGTTGGCGTACTCACGCAGGTTGACTGACTGCACCCACTTGATGACACGCTCGTTGGACCACACCAACACATCTGTACATACACAATCATCAGGTACTTATGTGTTCTCCATCAGCATATGACATTTAGGATGGTTGAATTGCTAGGATTTAGTCTGAACACACACACACACACACACACATGCACACACACACACACATACATACATAAACACACACTCACACGTGCACACGCATACATGCACATGCACACACACACATGCACACACGCATGAAAACGCCAACGCCTATGATAACTTAACAATTCATTTTGGACAAATTCCCAGATACCTCAGAACAGTTGAGCGTCACTCAGTGCAATAACAGCAAACTCCAGTTCCAAACTTTGCCCTTAACCACGTTTTCTAAATATCAAATATATCCGTGTTTCATTAGTTACTTCCATTCACCATTTTTCTGTCCTTCATTTGATTTTCATTTGGCAGTCTTTGTTCGAATTTCAACAATAAAAATGTCCAAAAATCGGTGGTGTCTGTGCTGTGTATTTCCTGTGGATTAGGTGTTCAAGCTTCAAACAGTAAGTTCAAGCAATTCTGTGTAAGGAATGTCTTTTTCTGTTAAACAGCTCCTGCTTCCTTGTGTGCAAGTACTTGCCATATTCTGCATGATTTTGTTATTTCCCTCTTATTCACAGTCAAACTGTGCCAACTTGTTTTATTAACAAAATTTTGCCCCTTGCCAACATAGCTGCGATTTGGTTGCAATAGCAATATATATGCTGGTTACACTAAACAAAAGCTTAATCTATATCTTATCATCACGTCAAGTTCTAGGTCAATCTATCCGTAAATATATTCGCAGTGATGCTATTTGCCCCATACCCTGTTTTCTAACCAATTTTACTAGGCAACCTCAGGGTAGGATTGCTGCTAGCCTACAGCAGCACTGTCCTGAAAAGGTTAAACAAAACACTTTGCTTTCTGTTCACCATAAATGACAAGCTGATAGCAAGGTACTGAAGCCAATCAATGTTAACCACAATAAAACTGTCCTATGCACAGTGACGTGCTGGACTCAATGATTTGATTCTTCAAACAAAATATTTCAAAATGTAACGTATCAGAAACATTCTGTAGACAAAAAATATATACCACCATTACATTGCTGATAATGTTACCTTTGACCTCACTGGCACTTTCTTCTCGCCGCCTCTCCAATTCTTTCCTATCGTAGTTGATCTTCTTCAGGCTGTTGATGCCGTACTGTAAACTAGTTCTGCACATAGAAATCACAGACAGCATTCACACAACAAGAAAGGTGAAAGGTTCAGACTAATATATATGATAAAGAGCACAATTACACTAAAAGATAAACAGAACCAGTAAAACAAGGGTGACACTCACGTACAGAGCTATTTCTCTTGTGCTGACTGTCAAGAACACTTAACTTTTCTTAAATTTTCTTTTTTTTTGGCTACCGCATCCTGTAAACAGTTTCTGTGTTACAACTCCACACCACTCATTCCTACTTTCTCCACACAAACCTACAAACCTACTAAAACAGGTCGCCATGACAGCAAAGCATGATGGACCACAGAATTAGGACCATTTTTCCCAATGCTGTAGTGAACAGTGCGAATGGAGATGACAGTAATAATGCTACAGAGTTCCATTATAGACCAAGACTAAGTGATAGAGCTGTAACTCTACACTGCCTCTGCCCAAGACTGAAAAAAACTACAAATCTGCAATTTCTCTGCTGATCCTACACAGCGCACAAATCCAGATACTTTAGTTGGCCACTTTCTGGCTCTGCCCTGCAAGCTATTAATAGCGCACATCTTTCCCTTGACCATTCCGCCCCCTTCCCTTCCACTCTCCACACCCCTTTCACCTGTCCCTGTAGCGAGGCACGGGCTTTGCATGGAAGTAGGCCTACAGATTGATCTGGATTCCAGTACTTGGTGGTACTGTCAGAACAGAAAGTACTATTCTCTTTCCCACCAGTCATTTTCCTATATTCTTCTACAACTCTTGGAAAAACGCAGCAGTTACACACACACACACACACATGATGCATGCAGGAGAGAGAGAGAGAGAGACACAGAGAGAGAACATGCATCATAACACACACACTTGCGCACACATACACACATTTGATTTATACATGTGATATGGTGTGGACGTAACATGCATTTTGAACTCACACATGCATAACTCATGCATGCACAGAGAGAGAGGGAAGGTGAGCAGGGTGGAGAACAACCTGCTTGAGTTTCCTCTGAAAAATGGCCGGGGTCCAGGGGCCGCCTAGGCCTCGGTGGGGTGCAGGGGCAACGCCCCGCTGGGGGGTGTAGGGGGGCGAAGCCCCCCAGCCGAAAACGATTTTTAGCGTTTTAAGGGGCATTTCAAGCCATTTCCTGGAAGATACACCCAATTATGCCTAGTGTGGATATTGAAAAGACAGACAGAAAAACTACTGAAAATGAGATCCTGGTCCAATAGTGGTTGAATATTACATGATTTATGTACAGTGAAACCTCTCTTGAGCAACCAAACTATTTGCCATGAAATTCTGCAGAATTTTAAGCTATTTCCTGGAAGATACAACCACAGATTTCTGCAGAATTTTATGGCAAATAGTGTGGTCACTAAAGAGAGGTTTCACTGTATCTTGAATGTTCCAATAAAATCAAATGTATGGAGTTGAGTGATAATTCTTTATGGTCATGCATGTGTCATCTTTTTTGTGTTGCAAAATGTGTGTTCAGTGCTTCTTTTCAGTTTAAATTTCTCAGACAGAGCTCTCACACTTGTCAACACTAAATGGTTTTCAAGAACAGTATTCAAATACTGACAAAATTTGACATGTGTTCACACACACACACACACACACACACACACACACACACACACACACACACACACACACACACACACACACACATCATGCATCGTGCAACGCCATCAGCCTCAATGTTTCTAACAGAATCACCGACTTTCTCCTTATAATCCTTTCTGTTTTCTGTATATTTGACAGTCCTGGAGAGCCATTCCCACTTCCAGGGGTTGTTACAATTATCTTTATAATTGTCGCGGCCGCGCTCGACAATGCGACTCACTGCCGCCATGTTGTCGATCAGAGGAAGTGAGCTGACGGAATATCTCGTACGCCGCGAGATCGCCACAGTCGGAACCGCGACCAATTGAGAATGGGCCCTTTTGGGAACGGGCGGACATCGATCGATCTTTCTTCTTTCTTTTTTCGCTCGGAAATTTTTTTTCCTCGGAAATGATCTCAGCTTCCTCGGAAATCTAACGGCCGTCCTCTGAAATCCGCGGATCCGCGGAGAGTTCTCCACCCTGGGTGAGAGACAGAGAGACAGAGAGAGAGAGAGATGAGAGAAAAGAGAGAGAGAGAGAGAGTAGTGTGTCAGACACTGCCCTAGAGTCGGACGCTGCCCTAGATAAGACATGCTTACACGCGTGGCCTAGTTCACAGCCGGCTGCGTGCCCTTGGCCTGGCAACAGCTAACACCTGATCTTAGCCAAATGTAAGCCTCTAAATAAGAATGAAAACAGTGAGCAAAGAGTGATTTTTTAACATTTTTTTTCGAAAGTTAAAATTTTGAAGACCATGAATCTGACTTTGCCAAAACTGAGAAAAATCTGTGAAGATTGTAAATTGCACTACACTCATGTCACTATTATCAAAATAATCTCACTGAACAAAGAACAAGTTGGATATGTCAGTCGATCATCACACTTGTAGTTTCTAATAAAACTCAAAGACACGCTGACGCATCAAAGTAACGTTCACTTCTTCAGAACAGTGAGTAATCACAGCACTGAATGCACTCAGGTAAAGTGATGAAAAAATTCTTGATCATTAAACAAATTCACAAAATATACAGAAAACTGCACACAGCTTCCTTCTTTACCAGTATTGCTTGAGCACAAGAGGCTTCAGTGATGGACTTGGGTCAAACATGCCTGGTTAAAAATAGCACTCGCAGGCAAAAGGCACCAATGGTGTCAGAATGGCTGGGAAAATGCAGCCATGCCTAGGCACCTTTTGGTCCATATGACCATGCTCTTGACATCCAAATATATGCATTTGTGACTCCTCAACAATCAACATCTTTCACTGAAACCTGGTAAAGATCAATCTAGAAACAGCTGAGAAAATCTTGCTCCATTTCTATTTCAAAAAGGGAGATTTGAAAAAAGCACAAACTAACCTATGGAAGCTGTCGACCATTTTGAGTTGGCCACGCAGATCTTTTTTGGTGAGATGGTCCAGCATGCGAGCATCCACTAGACACTCCATGAAGTGTGAACGGTATTGGGGCAGACCCAGGCTAGGTAACCAGTCGTTGCCCATCCACTCATGGTTCATGTCACCAAAGGCTAATGTCTGAAATAAAACAACACACATGCCAACACATAAGAATAATGAACACATTATCATCATCATCTAAACATGTAACAGGTATGGTCACAGAGAACTGATAAGATGCAACTTAAGATGACAGGATCCTCCATCTGTCTGTACAGCACAGCAGCGAACCATTTAGGCATACTGAGGTTGGTCCAGTCTTTGTCAATCTCAGTGATGGCTTCCTTCCATAGAACCCTGAAGGACAATGTGTCATGGCAGGCAAAATGACCAAATCATGCAAGCTTGCATCATTTCATAGCATGTTAGCAGTGGTTCCTGTAGGTCCACAAAGGTCTTGATCTTGCTCTGTAGTACTGTCTGACCTGATGCAGGAGTTGGGATATAGGTACTGAATAGCTTTGAATTCTCTTCTCTGATTCCACAAGCAGTGTCCAAGTTTTACACCAGGTTTTACAGACAATGAATGACGTGTAAAAGTTGTATGTTCAGGCTAAGTAACCACCAATTCCCAGAGTTTGGAGTTTGTTCAAGTGTGATTCATCGCACTCGGACAATTCCATATGCGCTTCAACCAAATCTGCCGGTGACTGTGTGACAGACTCCTTAAGCCTGCCCAAAATCCTATCCATGGGTAAGGTTATGCAATGGACAAGCAGAAGGGACCCATGAACACTAGGACAACACTATCACAATGACTGGAGCATTACTACGGGCAGCAAACACACCAGCTTTTATGTTGTAGGCCAGGTCTCAGCTTGAGATAACAGCTGTTGAGTTCATGACGCTGTCAACACAAACAGAATCAGCCAACCGTAAGGGAAAAAACCTGTGGCACACCTAGGAATCAAACTAATGATCCCTGCGTTATGAGCATGGCTTTCTAACCAACTGTACCAAACGGTCACAATGCAAAAGAGGAGAAAAATACACCTAACCAATCATGCTTCAAATTACCAGAGGTTAATGTCTATGACAACATACCCATACAACTGTGAAACACGCACACCATTTTTCACTGTGCGTTTTAGTTTTTACCATTGTTTAAGAAAATGCCACTTGCAATTTTGGTTTAGTTAGTGCCCTCTAAAGCCTCTAAGGATTAGGAAAAGACAGGCAACATTTATAGGCCATTTTATGAGGGGGATTTGGAGCACCTGGTCACAACAGAAAAGCTGGAGGGAAAGAGAGCACCGGGTAGACCCAGGGAGAAAATGCTGGACGGACTTGCAGAGTGGCTGGGGACGAGGGGGGTGGGAGAGATGCTAGGGGCAACGAGAGATAGAGACAGATGGAAGTCCATGATCGCCAACGCCATGCAGCAGGGCACCTGTTGATGATGATGACGAAAGCCTCTAAAACACATACAGCAAAGTGAATCCTGCATTGTCAGCTGTGCGGCGAGCAAAGCAGAATCTTAGCGCTTTGACTCCCTCACCCTATCCACCAGGGTGTGGAGTCAAAGGGTTCAGTTATCAGCTTTCATTCTGATTTCCTCACTGTATCCATGCCAAAGCAAACCAACAGATTGTTCTTGATCAATACATCATTCAACCACCTTTCAACCGTTCTTGATCAATACATCATTCAACCACCTTTTATCCTTCAACCCACTCTCAACAAAACAGCCAGCTAGTCAACCAAGTACCCTAAACAAACTATTCACTTGACCACCTGCTGTACCACCAAATCAATCAACACACCTCCTCCTCCTTGCCCTTCCACCAACTCCTAAACCCTCCCCTTCAATTTTCCTTCAAAAGAAGTACATGTGTACTTACTGTGCGGGAAGTTTTGGGTGCAGAGGGACTGGTGAGCGAGACCATCTCCTGAATGGCCAGACGCAGCTTCAGGCGATGCAGGGGGTTGGAGATGCCGATTTCTCGTTGGATCTCTGTGTCAGACAGTGCTGACATAATTGCCCCGCTTTTTACATTGGCCCGACACGCTGCCACATACCACGCTGGCATCCCCACCCATAACTGTCATGACAAGCAGGAATCAACTGTTAGAGTACCACACTGAAATCTAACTCAAAGCGACAGCCAGCATGTAAGCAAACAGGAACCAGAAACATCTGCTAATAGCATGAGAACACAGTTTTATATAACAAAACGAACTAGCAACATCTGCTAATAGTATGAGAACACAATTTTATATAACAAAACAAGAAAGGCACACATTTTTTTGCCAACCGGTCTTTGTCAAGCAAGCACAAAAGACAAGAAAGAATAAATAATGCAAAACATACAGGAAAATTTGCTATAATACTTTTTTTCACACTAAGTTTTCTGAATTTTTCTCTTATCTATTGTATACACCTAAGAAAGGCCACTTGCCACACCTAAGAAAGGCCACTTGCCAAAAATGTCCTCTCTTGTTTTCTTATAAATACTAAATACACTTTCTCATTCTATTTTTGTATGTTTCTGGTGCATATTGAATTGTATTGTTTTGGTTGAAATATGTTTCAGAATAAAATTGTGCATACCAAAATACACACATTAAAAACATCCTGTACTTCACGTCAGCATTGGGTGCTTTACAGAAACGCAAAAATACCCAGCATGCATATGCCCTGAAGACAGAGTATGCAGACTGTGCAGCAGCCAAACACCTGCACAATGATGGCCAAACAACATGCATATAAAACCACCATAAAAACAATGCTCTAACCCACCATAAAAACAATGCTCTGAACCCTGAAAAATAACAAACTGACACAAAATATGTTGAGAATTCAACTACATTTGGGGTAAATGCGTACTGCTACAAATCACTACTATTCTGCCATTTTCACTGAGACTAGTCAATGGTTAGGGGCTGAATTACGCGTGGCTGGCATCCCAACTGACCTCTAACCAAGCCACCACAGTTGGTCCGTTCCACAAGGCAAAGGGCGTGGCTGCCTTCATCGCTTCTTCCAACAATTCGTGTCTGTATACACATATACATCACAATCACCATAACTGTCAGGTCAACATCAACTGTCAGTGTAAAATACTGTAACAATAACAACATGAGGTAGTCACACCTAATGGTCTCATTAGTTTAGTAGTGTAACCACAGTTATGTAAAGTAGTCATTACAGATGATAATTCACGAAGTCTTATTATTTCTAAAGTAAGAAAATGTCTCGTTTGCAAGCCAGTGCTTGCTTGAAGGTACATATCTTTTCTGAATTAAACTAGGTGTATATAACCGTTCTGAATTAAACTAGTTGTATATAAAACATACCTATGAAGCATGTTTACATTTGAAATGGGTATATATGAAAATATACTATGTGTGTGGATATGATTGTCCTTCTTCAGTTCAACTGCTACTATCATGAATATTTAGAGCCTATGACTATATCCAGTCTAGAATTTTCTTTTCATCTCCAGTGCAATTTGTAAAATTACTACGTGGATAATAAATAAAAGTTGTATGTCGTCGTTGGCCTCTTTACATCTCAGGAGATGATAGTCTGCATATATCTATATCTATATCTATATCAATATATATATATATATATGAATGTAAGTGTACATAAATATGTGCATATATGAGGGTGTGTGTGTGAGTGAGTGAGAGAGAGAGAGAGAGAGAGAGTGTGTGTGTGTGTGTGTGTGTGTGTGTGTGTGTGTGTGTGTGTGTGTGTGTGTGTGTGTGTGTGTGTGTGTGTGTGTGTGTGTGTACTTATATGTATGTATGTATGTATGTATGTATGTATGTATGTATGTATGTATGTATGTATGTATGTATGTATGTATGTATGTATGTATGTATGTATGTATGTATGTATGTATGTATGTTTATTACATATCCATTTTCATTGCTGTATTCGTATGTCAATGTTCCATGAAAAATGTTAAAACATGGGGAAAAGTCTCCTTATTTTACGAGGGTTGTTCAATTTAAGATGACACTAGGCTTGCCGTTTGAAAACGAAGCAACGCACAGAAAAATGTTTATACCAAACACAACTTTAAAGTTTACCTGATTAGCATGCAGAAAATAAAGTTGACATCATGACGCAACTCGGAGTATGACGTAATTACAAATGTGTTTCAAATAGCTGAGCCTGAAAAAAATGGACGTCACCAATGAGCAATTTCGTTTCTACACTTTCACAAGGCTACAACTTGGTGACGATTGTAGGAAGATACACGCAGATTTGCAAGCTGTTTACGGAACGGATTGTGTGTCTTACCGCACAGTTTGCAGGTGGGTCAAACAATTAGGAGCAGGTAGAGTGCCATCTGATTGGGGTAATCGTGCAGAGCGAGCTTTACCAGCTCGGAACGAACAAAACATTGCATATGTGAAAAGACTGATAGAGGAGGATCCACATTCGACTGTGCGGGAATTAAGCGAGGCATGTGAGCTTTCAATTGGCACCATTAACAACATTCTGCACAAAGACCTTCACATGAGAAAACTGGCTGCAAGATGGGTGCCACATCTCTTAAGTGATGATCAGAAGCAGCAGCGGGTGGCATGTTCACGCAAACTGCTCGATGAGTTTGAGCCCAACGGGCCAAAACGACTGTGTGACTTAGTGACGGGAGATGAGAGTTGGCTCACATTCTACGGCATCCCCAACAAACGCTGCAACCGCATGTGGGTTGGCCCTGACGGAGACCGACCAGTTGTTCTTCGCCCAGGATTCCAGAGTCGCAAGCGACTGTTTTCTATTTTTTTCAACACGCAAGGCCTTGTGGCAATTGACATTTTGCCTGAGAAATCAACAATCACTGCCTCCTACTATACCCAAGTTGTGCTCCCCAAAGTTGTAGGAAAAATCCATGAGCAGCGCCCAACCGTCGGCACCCAGAGGACCCTTCTTCTGCATGACAATGCCAGTGCCCATAAGGCGAAGGTCACCACAACCTTCCTGAGCGAGCAAGGGATCCAAGTTTTGGACCACCCACCCTACAGCCCCGACTTGGCCCCATGCGACTTCTGGCTGTTCCCTGTTCTGAAGGAAAAGCTCGCTGGGCGTAAGTTTGACCGGGTACAAGACCTCGCCAAAGCCGTAAGATCAGAGTTGTCTGGTCTGCCTAAAACCGACTATCAGAGGGCGCTTGAGAATTGGCGTAGGAGGCTTGAACTTTGCATCCTAGCCAACGGAGAATACTTCGAGGGGATGTAAAAGTTTCAAGTTGCTGAGATGAGAGGTACGTTTTTTAAGGGGGTGGTGACATCTTAAATTGAACAACCCTCGTAGTGTAACGATAGCACAGTAGTAGTCACAACAGTTTCTCAAAATGACATCTCTGCGCTCAGAATGAATTACCTATGCACTAACATCACAGGTGCATGTGACAGAGAAAAGAAGTTGGCTCACCTGAGGGCTGAACCTACAACTCTACATTATGAGCACAGCGCACTAACAACTAATCTAATGGGCCACTAAAATGGTTGAGTTTGCAACAAAACCCACCAACTAAACAACACACCAGCATGCCATAGATATCTTGAAACATCACCCTACAAGCTGTCTCAGCTGATTACCTAGGCATGTGGTAAACTGTAGCAAACTATGGACCAGCTGTCGTTAGACACCACACATCACAACAGATGGTAATAAACCAACCCTTATTATTTCAGTTTAACAGTACTTACATAAGGTAGTCACAACAGCTGGTCATTCATCAAGTCTCATTATTTCAGTGTAACAGTACTTACATAAAGTAGTCACAACAGCTGGTCATTTATCAAGTCTCATTATTTCAGTGTAACAGTACTTACATAAAGTAGTCACAACAGCTGGTCATTCATCAAGTCTCATTATTTCAGAGTAACAGTACTTACATAAAGTACTCACAACAGCTGGTCATTCATCAAGTCTGATTATTTCAGAGTAACAGTACTTACATAAAGTAGTCACAACAGCTGGTCATTCATCAAGTCTGATTATTTCAGAGTAACAGTACTTACATAAAGTAGTCACAACAGCTGGTCATTCATCAAGTCTGATTATTTCAGAGTAACAGTTCTTACATAAAGTAGTCACAACAGCTGGTCATTCATCAAGTCTCATTATTTCAGAGTAACAGTACTTATATAAAGTAGTCACAACAGCTGGTCATTCATCAAGTCTCATTATTTCAGAATAACAGTACTTACTTAAGGTAGTCGTCACAACAGCTGGTCATTCACCAGGTCATTCACCAAGTCTCATTATTTCAGTTTAACTCACTCGGTACGACGGAACGCTATAGCGGTGTGATGAGAGGCACGGTTGCGTACGACGGCGGTTTCGATAATTAAAATTTTTTCGACGCTCCCCTTTTGAGCCTGCATGCCTACCAAAGCCACAGTGGTCACTGCAAACATGTCAAGGGTCAAGTGGAAAGTTACTTCGTGAGATTCCGTAACACTACACTCGTCGGGAAGCGATTGTCTTCGGCACCCCGAATGACTTGCTAATTCGTGTCGAAAATGGCGTCGCACGCGAGTACAAGTTTTCGAACAAAGTAGATCGCGACGGCGGCGTTTTACTGCTGCTAAAGTGATTGAAGTGCTTCAGACTGAAGGATTGGACATCGAGGAGTATGCTGAAGATAATGGTGAAAGTGTATCAAGTGATGGAAGCTGCCAGCAAGAAGGTACCGACAGTGACCCAGTTTCAGACGACAGTAAAGTGGGAAAGGGAGGTGGGCGTACACGTCACGAGAGGCGAGCAGTCAGCAGGCCAAGTACAGCGAGTCGCATGTCTGATGGAGGTTTCATTCACTTTATGAATGCATGACTGGCACGAAGATTTTAGTTTTTCTCCCACTTTGCGTCCTTCTCTGGCTCTTGTGGCCTGCATGTCTCATTTGAGTGCCACGCCCCCATAACTCCCCTGTGTAACAATTTGTAACATTTATTCATATAATATCACTAATAATCTTTTTTTTTTTACCCTGAGCAAAGTCTACTTTATTCATGTTGTTTTATGCATACAAAGACCTTCTCACCTTTGACTGTGTGTTCATGGAGCTGATCAAAGTGTGACTGTACGGTGATCCTGACCACAAAATTTGGGGTATTTTCAACGTGGCACATGAAGAAGACAAATTCAAGGAAGAACTTCAATATTTTGGCATGAACTAACCCAGCATGTAAATATTCAGATCTGAAAGTTTCATTTTGTTCCTTTATGTTTTGTTTTTTTTGTGATTTTTTTCCTAACCCTTCAAAATGGGCCGTCCCTGGGGAAACGCAAGGGGAAAAACTCTCCGTACCGAGTGAGTTAACAGTACTTACATAAGGTAGTCATAACAGATAGTCATTCACCAAGTCTCCTTATTTTTCAGTTTAACAGTACTTACATGAGTAGTCACAACAGATGGTCATTTACCGTCTCATTATTTTTAAGTTTAACAGTACTTACATAAGGTGGTCACAACAAATGGTCATTCACCAAGTCTCATTTTATTTCAGTATAAAGGTAGCTACATGAAGTACTCACAACAGACAGTAATTCATCAAATCAAATTATTACTATAATATTGTAAGTAGTCGCTAAAGAGGGCAAGGCAGTCTCATTACACTTGACATCAAGCAATCAAACTAAAGACATGAAGAACATACACTTTTCAAGACACTCTGTCTCTTCCTACTATAATATTGTAAGTAGTCGCTAAAGAGGGCAAGGCACAGTCTCATTACACTTGACATCATGCAATCAAACTAAAGACATGAAGAACATACACTTTTCAAGACACTTGTGTCTTTTCCTATCAGTAACTGTGAACAGCTACTTCAAGTAAGTCTTGGGGTGCAGTCATTGGTGCATCTGTTCACTTTGCAAAGTGACAAGTTTGCAAATTCTCTTTTTACTGCAGATTTTAGTTGCTGTTATGGACAACTGCTGGAAGTATACTTACAGTCATTTATGCATGAATTGCTTCCCTTAGACCATGTTCCATTGTCAATAAGGAGTTATCTGACTTGAGTTGTGGCTTGTTACATTGCCTTTCCAAGAAGATGGGAAGAAGCGCATTATTATTTGTTATTTTTGTTTAAAGCCCAGCCAACTGCACAGAGCCACATCAGGACTATAACCTTCAAACATACACAATATTTCAAGAGGAAAAAAATGGAAAAGAAAGTTAAATGCACATATCAATGCATTCACACATATCCAAGGATATTCCCCTGGCACTGACCACTCCATCCAATTTATCACAAAGGGTATTTTTTTAAAAAAAAAACTGAATACAAATTTAAACATGAGGAAAGATACTAAAACATACATATATATATACAAAAACAGCCTAATCACCTAAAATTGCTTCTGCACATCTATATTTCCCCCATAGCCAAAATACATTTGGTACATGTACCCAATTATCAATCCTAAGCTAAAGTACATAAGACTTTATCGATCACATACAGGTGAAGACAAGACACAAGAAAATCATTCATAAGGAAGACTAAGAAAAGACAGGCAACATTTATAGGCCATTTTATGAGGAAAGGGGAATTGGAGCACCTGGTCACAACAGGAAAGCTGGAGGGAAAGAGAGCACCAGGTAGACCCAGGGAAAAATATTGGACGGACTTGCAGAGTGGCTGAAGACAGAGAGAGTGGAAGATGCACTTGCGGCAACAAGGGACAGATGTATATGGAGGGCCATAATCGCCAACGCCATGTGGCAAGGCACTTGATGATGATGACAATGATGATGATGATGATGATGATGATGATGATGATGATGATACAGGTAAGTGTTGGCTGTTTATATTTCATTCAGAAGTTGTAGTAGAACAAGAACGTTGGGAGGTAAGAATGGGTAAAAGAGTTAGTTTATTTAGTGAAATAGGTCAGTCATGGCAAATTAGGTCACATCTTTGAAGGAGTGATAACTGGGAAGGTCAGGCTGGGGTGGTTCGACTGTACTACTATACATAAAAATCAGACTAATACTGACTTTTTCTTCATCCGACGATCAAACTCAGACTGTCCAAGTCCCACAGTGAGCTCTGAACCGCTTGTATCCCCTGCATCATAGCCAGCTGTGAACAAGACATTATGCATGGAGTGAGTGAAAATACAACAGAATGTGTGTGTGCGAGAGAGAGAGAGAGAGAGAGAGAGAGAGAGAGAGAGAGAGAGAGAGAGAGAGAGAGAGAAAGAGAAAGAGAAAGAGAGACAGACAGACAGAGAGAGAGAGAGATAGAGAGAGAGAGATAGAGAAGAGAGAGTGCGCGGGCATGTGTGTGTATGTGTGTGTGCGTGTGTTGTGTGTGTGTGTGTGTTGTGTGTGTGTGTGTGTGTGTGTTGTGTGTGTGTGTGTGTGTGTGTGTGTGTGTGTGTGTGTGTGTGTGTGTGTGTGTGTGTGTGTGTGTGTGTTGCAGGAGTGAGCAAGCGCATGTGTAAGTGACTGAGCGAGCGAGAGACAGACAGAGAGAGAAAGAGAAAGAATGTGAGTGTGTGTGTGTGTGTGTGTGTGTGTGTGTGTGTGTGTGTGTGTGTGTGTGTGTGTGTGTGTGTGTGTGTGTGTGTGTGTGTGTGTGTGTGTGTGTGTGGGTGTGGGTGGGTGTGTGTGTGTCTGTGTGGGTGTCTGTGTGTGTCTGTGTGTCTGTGTGTGTCTGTGTGTGCACATGTATGCGTGTGTGTGCACGCACATTTTTTGTCTCTCCAAATACACAAAATAAACAATGCAAATAATAAAATAAAAAAGCATATATGCATGGGCACACACACACACAATCTCTCAAATGTGGTCTAGCTGATTTTTACATTCATCAGTGTGGGACAGCCCTACTTTACAAGTATGTCAGAGACTGTGATCCTGTCTGGCATGGACAGTCATCTGTGTGATACACACCCACTTGAAACATGCGTTGGAGTCAGTGGCTGTATCCACTCCTTAGGCTATGTTCTTGTTCAGCTCCAGATGATGGATGGGAACATTCAGTTGTCTTCAGGTTGGATGTTTCTCTTCATGAATAGTCTGTCTTTCTGAATGATATGGTGTTGTTGCTGAATAGTCTGCATCCTACTTTCACCCAAGTGTCTGTGTTGTGCTGATAAGTCTGCATCCTACTTAAGTGTCTGCCTGTGTATTTCTCTAGAAGCCAAAGTGGGCAGGAATCCACTGCACTATTACTGGTACAGCACGTACAAGCTAAAATGAATGTGAAGTGAGCGACACACAGCCACTGACCTGCTGCCATTTCTCTGGCATAGGCTTCCTTTGCTTTCTTATCCTTTTTGGAGAAGAAGCGACCCAGGGAGCTCTTGAGTCCCTTCTTCTTGGAGTGCTTATGTAGGGAATCCTGACTGCTGTGTAGACTCCCCAAAGGACTCCCTGACCCGCGTGCCATCTCATGAAGACGACTGAAAAATAAAACAACACAGAAAAAGATGTACTATTTTATCTAATGCTGAATTCTGTGAAAACACACAAAACTGATGCACAGATGAAGTAGGGGTGGGATATAACCAGTCCCTGAAGGCAAACAACACGCAGAGAATCAAACTATTTTGTTTCTCTGAAACACTGAACTCCGTAAATTCAAACACATGCTATATCACACTATCATGCTATATAAGACAATCATTTGGATAACTACTCGCAGATCTCCAAGGCAGGACACATTATATTAATTTAAGCACTCAAAACAGTATGAATTAATGAACAGTGGAGTTTGGAGCTGGAAGTTTGTTCATGGGGGATTCATCACACTTGCATAATTCCATATGTACTCCATCCAAATCTGCCAATAATTATCTGGTAGACTCCTTGAGCCTGTGAAAAACTCTATGCACTGGCATGACCTTAATGGGGAAGGGAAGGTAAGGTGGAGACGGGACCTATGACACACAAAGCTGACACTACCAGAATGATGGAAACATATTAAGATGGGTAGCACAAAGGCCAGATTTTAATGCTGCGGACTGGGATTAAACTCAAAATATCACAAGTCCACAGTTCTATCAAAAGAATTAAACAGCCTGCATTAATGAATATAGGCTGATCTGAAAGTGGTGGACGGACTTGCAGAGTGGCTGAGGACAGAGAGGGTGGAAGATGTGCTTGCAGCAACAAGGGATAGATGCACATGGAGGGCCATGATCGCCAACACCATGTGGCAAGGCACCTGATGATGACAACTCACCTAGCGGTATCACTTTGACATTTTATTCATTCAGCTAAAAGTCAAGTATGTGTGTCTGTGAGCGCGTGCATGCATGTGCAGGCATTCATGAAAAACTTTACAAATGATTTATTCATGCTATTATCTGTTGTTATTATTTATGCACCATGTCTATGTTGCACTTATACATATACCTAGCATCCCCCTAATCTTTCATTATGGGTAACTTCTATCATTACGTATGTGACAATGATCTATTATTATACAAAGCGCGATGATCACTGCCCATACAAATGAATTTGTTATTGACGGTGACTCACCTGGCAGTATCGCTCTGACTTTTGGCTAGGGCTGCAGCCACTCTCTCCAGGCGTAGAGAGCGAGGGGTAGGGGGAGACGACTCACACTTGATCTGCCGAGACTCCTCCTTGGCCCCGATGGCGCTGTCATCACGACTGTACTGCTGTAACACAAAACACAAAAGATGTCAGAATGGAACAGTGGCCCAATGATTAAAACATACACCTGCACAACCACAGGAGTCCAAGGTCTAAAGATTGAATCATGGTAGGACTTCATGTAGCTTATGAGAATTTGTGAAGCAGGCAGATCATATTGCAGACTAGTGTGTACAAAAAGAAGAGTTCTATATCTTGTATGTGCAATTCATTTTATTTCATTTTTTCATGGTTTTTGTTTGTTTCCTTTCTAGTTTTTAGGTATTGGACTGGTTTTTGGAGCATCCAACATTCTGAAGGTGTCAGCCTAGTGTTTCGCAGATCCTGTTCTACCAAACTATTGATAGATTTGGATAAAACTCTGTTTCTTTGATATAATGTCTGTGTTTGTTCACACAAAGTAATTGTAGATCTGTGCGTGCATGCATGCATGTGTGTGTATGTGTATTTTTTTTTTTTATTAAATGTCTTGTCTGTTCACACAAAGTGATTGCTGATCTCTCTCTCTCTCTCTCTCTCTCTGTGTGTGTGTATGTGTGTGTGTGTGTGTGGTGTGTGTGTGTGTGTGTGTGTGTGTGTGTGTGTGTGTTGTGTGTGTGTGTGTGTGTGTGTGTGTGTGTGTGTGTGTGTGTGTGTGTGTGTGTGTGTGTGTGTGTGTGTGTGTGTGTGCGCGCACGCACGTGTGTGTGTGCGCGCGCACATGTGTGTGTGTGTGTGCGTGCGTGCATGCTTGTGTATGTGCATGCATGTGTATGTGTATCCATGCACATATGCATGTGCATGTGTGTGTATGCATGTGCATGGGTGGGTATGTTCATGTGCATGCGGTCATGCATGGGTATGTGTGCATGCATACGAAAGTGTGTATACATGAAATCATGCATGCAGTGCATATGCACACATACACACTTACCAATACTACTATTACAACAACAGACCACCTCTGACAAAACGACAAACACATGGGACCATCACAAGAGAAGTGCAGAGGACACAGAGCAGCGTGAAAGCACCAGTGAAACCAGACAATGGCAGCAATTGGCTAATGCAATAGTACCTGATTTTGCCATTCTCTGATGAATAAGTGGTACTCACTACCATCAACTCTAAACACAAACACTGGACTCAAGCTTCCAGTCAGCCTGTTATAGTCGTAGCGGTTTTCATGGTTGGGGGCTTGTTTGGGTGGAAATGTTGGAGGAGGGATTAATTTCAATACACAAAGCACAGATTGTTTTAACGAAAGAGATCTGGCAATGGGCACAAGTGTTTTACATAAAACAAACAAGCAAGAAGCCTGGAGGTTAGTTTTATCCTCCAGACCTTGCCAGCTAACACCGTAACATGTAAACTATTCTACTTAAGTGACACTGGTGTCTGGTCAAGATGAGAGTGGTTTTCATGGGGCCTGTGAGGGGTGACACTGGTCATGGTGTGTCTGGTCAAGATGAGAGTGCAGTGGCTTTCATGGGGCTTGTGAGGGGTTTACTGAAGGAGGGATACATTTCACCACAATAAGGCCTCTGTTTCAATGTTAGATGGATGCTAGTGTATGAAAAAAGTCTCTACAAGCCATAACTTAGGCAAAACCTCTACATCTTGCCAACAGAAATTCCAAGGCCTAGAAAACATAAAGAGCTACATTTTGACATTCACAGAGTTGCATTCCAGATTTAAGTGTAACACTCGTATGCAATATAACTGAAGCTGAAGTGTGTGTGTGTGTGTGTGTGTGTGTGTGTGTGTGTGTGTGTGTGTGTGTGTGTGTGTGTGTGTGTGTGTGTGTGTGTGTGTGTGTGTGTGTGTGTGTGTGTGTGTGTGTGTGTGTGTGTGTGTGTGTGTGGTGGGGGTCCGGTTTTGACTTGACCTACAAACGTTCAAAATAGCTGATATCAAAACTAATCAATGCGGTGGCAAGATCAGATTGTGTTTTAATGCTTTTTCTTGTTTTTTTTCTTCCTCCCTTTACTAAACTTGACGAAACAAGTTTACAATCGAAAGATCTATGTTTTGATCTGTTCTGTTTCACCCAATGCTAAGTCCATGAAGCATTTTTTGTTTTGTTTTCCACATAATATTTCATCACAAAGTGTAGCTAGTAGCATTTTCAACATAAACATAACATATTAATGCCAAAAGCATAACACTCAGCAGCTAATTGCCAACACACAGTTGTAAAGCAGTCTTGAGGAGACTGATAGCATAACTGCCATCATCAAACTTCTTAATCCACATGACTGTCAGTTAACGGTGACCAGCACAAACAGGGCTATCCATTTAGTGGGCCATTACCAAGTGCGAGAAAGGTCTTAGGAAAAGTTAGAAAATGAACAGACAGGAACTGAAGTTGATTCCAGTGAGTACCCTTTATTCTTCTAGCTTTTCACTCTTTCACCCCATCCAAAAGCTTCCTGCAGAAAGCCGGTGGGCAAACAAGGGAGTGTCAGGCTTAGTGACAGCAATGTCTACCACACAGAAGGAAAAGACCAGATCACAAAAAGGACAAACAAGTGGTGATGCTGATGCCCATGGTTCTGTGACAACACATCACACCAATACTGAACTCTTTTCTGTCACAATTAACATCATGATAAAAACCACTATAGCCAACTGTGACAAACACAGTCACACACCATGAATGATGAACAACTGAAACAGTCACAGGCCACAACAAACAACTGCACACACTAATATGCAATCTCATACCAAAGAGAACATGCTACAGCATTATTACCAACATCTTCATCTTTCACAGTATATTGTCACAATCACCCTTCATCCTTTCATGGCTTGCTTTTACCAGTCATCACAGTATATCAGTATACTGTCACAATCACCCTTCATCCTTTCATGGCTTGCTTTTACCAGTCATCACAGTATATCAGTATACTGTCACAATCACCCTTCATCCTTTCATGACTTGCTTTTACCAGTCATCACAGTATATCAGTATACTGTCACAATCACCCTTCATCCTTTCATGACTTGCTTTTACCAGTCATCACAGAATATCAGTATACTGTCACAATCATCACAGTATATCAGTATACTGTCACAATCATCACAGTATATCAGTATACTGTCACAATAACCCTTCATCCTTTCATGACTCGCTTTTACCACTTATCACAGTATATCAGTATAATGTCACAATCATCACAGTATATCAGTCTATGGTCGCAATCACCCTTCATCCTTTCATGACTTGCTTTTACCAGTCACCACAGTATATCAGCCTATTGTCAAAATCACCCTTCATCCTTTCATGACTTGCTTTTACCAGTCACCACAGTATATCAGCCTATTGTCAAAATCACCCTTCATCCTTTCATGACTTGCTTTTACCAGTCACCACAGTATATCAGTATATTGTCACAATCATCACAGTATATCAGCCTATTGTCAAAATCACCTTTCATCCTTTCATGACTTGCTTTTACCAGTCACCACAGTATATCAGCCTATTGTCAAAATCACCCTTCATCCTTTCATGACTTGCTTTTACCAGTCACCACAGTATATCAGCCTATTGTCAAAATCACCCTTCATCCTTTCATGACTTGCTTTTACCAGTCACCACAGTATATCAGCCTATTGTCAAAATCACCCTTCATCCTTTCATGACTTGCTTTTACCAGTCACCACAGTATATCAGCCTATTGTCAAAATCACCCTTCATCCTTTCATGACTTGCTTTTACCAGTCACCACAGTATATCAGTATATTGTCAAAATCATCACAGTATATCAGCCTATTGTCAAAATCACCTTTCATCCTTTCATGACTTGCTTTTACCAGTCACCACAGTATATCAGTATATTGTCAAAATCACCACAGTATATCAGTATATTGTCAAAATCACCTTTCATCCTTTCATGACTTGCTTTTACCAGTCACCACAGTATATCAGTATATTGTCAAAATCATCACAGTATATCAGTATACTGTCACAATCACCCTTCATCCTTTCATGATTTGCTTTTACCAGTCACCACAGTATATCAGTATATTGTCACAATCATCCTTCATTCTTTCATGACTTGCTTTTACCAGTCACCACAGTATAACGGTATAGTGTCACAATCATCACAGTATATCAGTATACTGTCACAATCACCCTTCATCCTTTCATGACTTGCTTTTACCAGTCACCACAGTATATCAGTATATTGTCACAATCATCACAGTATATCAGCCTATTGTCAAAATCACCTTTCATCCTTTCATGACTTGCTTTTACCAGTCACCACAGTATATCAGTATATTGTCAAAATCATCACAGTATATCAGTATACTGTCACAATCACCCTTCATCCTTTCATGACTTGCTTTTACCAGTCACCACAGTATATCAGCCTATTGTCAAAATCACCCTTCATCCTTTCATGACTTGCTTTTACCAGTCACCACAGTATATCAGTATATTGTCAAAATCATCACAGTATATCAGCCTATTGTCAAAATCACCTTTCATCCTTTCATGACTTGCTTTTACCAGTCACCACAGTATATCAGTATATTGTCAAAATCACCACAGTATATCAGTATATTGTCAAAATCACCTTTCATCCTTTCATGACTTGCTTTTACCAGTCACCACAGTATATCAGTATATTGTCAAAATCATCACAGTATATCAGTATACTGTCACAATCACCCTTCATCCTTTCATGATTTGCTTTTACCAGTCACCACAGTATATCAGTATATTGTCACAATCATCCTTCATTCTTTCATGACTTGCTTTTACCAGTCACCACAGTATAACGGTATAGTGTCACAATCATCACAGTATATCAGTATACTGTCACAATCACCCTTCATCCTTTCATGACTTGCTTTTACCAGTCACCACAGTATATCAGTATATTGTCACAATCATCACAGTATATCAGCCTATTGTCAAAATCACCTTTCATCCTTTCATGACTTGCTTTTACCAGTCACCACAGTATATCAGTATATTGTCAAAATCATCACAGTATATCAGTATACTGTCACAATCACCCTTCATCCTTTCATGATTTGCTTTTACCAGTCACCACAGTATATCAGTATATTGTCACAATCATCACAGTATATCAGTATAATGTCACAATCACCTTTCATCCTTTCATGACTTGATTTTACCAGTCATCACAGTATATCAGTATATTGCCACAATCACCCTTCATCCTTTCATGATTTGCTTTTACCAGTCATCACAATATATCAGTATACTGTCACAATCACCCTTCATTCTTTCATGACTTGCTTTGACCAGTCATTACAATATATCAGTATATTGTCAAAATCATCACAGTATATCAGTATACTGTCACAATCACCCTTCATCCTTTCATGACTTGCTTTTACCAGGCATCACAGAATATCAGTATACTGTCACAATCATCACAGTATATCTGTATACTGTCACAATCATCACAGTATATCAGTATACTGTCACAATCACCCTTCATCCTTTCATGACTTGCTTTTACCAGCATCACAGAATATCAGTATACTGTCACAATCATCACAGTATATCAGTATACTGTCACAATCATCACAGTATATCAGTATACTGTCACAATCATCACAGTATATCAGTATACTGTCACAATCACCCTTCATCCTTTCATGACTTGCTTTTACCAGCATCACAGAATATCAGTATACTGTCACAATCATCACAGAATATCAGTATACTGTCACAATCATCACAGAATATCAGTATACTGTCACAATCACCCTTCATCTTTTCATGACTTGCTCTCATACTCATTGCATGTACAGCTTCCATTTCTCTTGCTTCTTCTGCACCTGGGATAACTTCACATAATCATTTTATATTTGTATTACATTTTGTATTTTTTGTATTATGTAGTCAAAATGAACATTAAAAAAGTTAAAAAATAAAAACTTCACAACAAATCATCTTCAGTACCATGGTCTACTGGAGTTGGTTGATGGAGGGGCATGGCAACAGTTTACACACTAAAGAATAAAAGTCTTACTCAATCCATCTTCTTGACAAAGCAGTGACTGTAATAGGCAGGGACACAATAGGCAATGTCCTGTACATGCTGAATCAGAGCAGGAGCCTGCTAATGCCACAACAGTGATCCAGCAATATTACAGGGTCTCTTCTTATAGGTGGCCTAGAAGTGACTAAGCACTGTCACATTAGTAGCTGCTGTGGATTCCCTGAAAAGGGACTATGACAAAATGAACCTTGGAATGGTGGTATGTGGAGAAGTATGATGGTGGCGCAACAAATCTGGATGGAAGCAACAAAGCAAGAAGGGGTAGCGGATGCTTAGGGTGAGGAAGGAAGAAGGAAGTGTGATGCAATTCAAATATAAACCTAATATACACACCAACACCATTATCACTCTATCCACTGCTCTGTCCTTTCTGAGTCTCTGACACAACAGACTGATTCCCTCCCCTCCCCACTCACACACACGTGTGCGCACGCACGCACACACACACACACACACACACACACACACACACACACACACACACACACACACACACACACACACACACACACACACACACACACACAGGGCAGCTTTTGCAGGTACTGAACGACCCTACAGGTGACCACGTGAAAGCCTAGTCCTGTGACTTGTTAACAGACTGTCCAAAAAGCACTTGTAGGTTACAACAAAGCCAATCATAGCATGTCAACATTTCATCATTTGACAATTCACCACTGGACACTTCACTACTGGACAATTATGCATTGGAAAGAAAACAGCTAGATAATTCACCACTGGACATCACTATTGGACAACTATGCATTGGAAAGTAAACTGCTGGATAATTCACCACTGGACAAGTTACTATTGGACAATTATGCATTGGACAGGAAACTGCTGGTTAATTCACTACTGGACAAGTCACCACTGGACAATTATGCACTGGACAGTAAACTGCTGGATAATTCACTACTGGAAAAGTCACCACTGGATAATTATGCACTGGAAAGTAAACTGCTGGATAATCCACCACTGGACAATTCACCACTGGACACTTCACTACTGGACAATTATGCATTGGACAGTAAACTGCTGGATAATTCACTACTGGTTCCCAGCATGGGGCGAATGCCACACATCTTGCAGTGAATGGTGCCAAGCATGGGGCTATGTCACAGATCTTGGAGTGAATGGTGCCCAGCATGAGGCTAATGTCACAGATCTTGCAGTGAATGGTGCCCAGCATGGGGCTAATGTCACACATCTTGGAGTGAACGGTGCCCAGCATGGGGCTAATGCCACAGATCTTGCAGTGAATGTTGCCCAGCATGGGGCTTATGACAGATTTTGCAGTGAATGGTGCCCAGCATGAGGCTAATGCCACACATCTTGCAGTGAATGGTGCCCAGCATGGGGCTAATGACAGATCTTGCAGTGAATGGTGCCCACAATGAGGCTAATGTCACATATCTTGGAGTGAATGGTGCCCAGCATGGGGCTAATGTCACATATCTTGCAGTGAATGGTGCCCAGCATGAGGCTAATGTCATATATCTTGGAGTGAATGGTGCCCAGCATGGGGCTAATTGTCACATATCTTGCAGTGAATGGTGCCCAGCATGAGGCTAATGTCATATATCTTGCAGTGAATGGTGCCCAGCATGGGGCTAATGTCACATATCTTGCAGTGAATGGTGCCCAGCATGAGGCTAATGTCACATATCTTGGAGTGAATGGTGCCCAGCATGGAGCTAATGACACAGATCTTGCAGTGAATGGTGCCCAGCATGAGACTAACGCCACACATCTTGCAGTGAATGGTGCCCAGCATGAGGCTAATGCCACACATCTTGCAATGAATGGTGCCCAGCATGAGGCTAATGCCACATATCTTGCAGTGAATGGTGCCCAGTATGGGGCTAATGTCACAGATCTTGCAGTGAATGGTGCCCAGCATGGGGCTAATATCACGTATCTTGGAGTGAATGGTAAACTGTGTAATGATGAATTATCTGGAATGGTAGCCAACTCCTCAATGGCGACTGTTCAACCCTTTGACTCCTGCACCCTGCAGGAAGCTGGTGGATAGGGTGAGGGAGTCAAAGGGTTAAGTCTTTGTTTTGCTTGCATGGTTGACAATGCAGGATGCTAATGGATAGGGTGCAGGAAGTCAAAGGGGTAACATCTGGCAAGCACAAAAGTGGATGTGTGACCCCAAAACTTTACCTAAAGGGAAACTATCTGAGGCTTGGTTGGCACACAGAAAGACCACCCAGTTTGTAATCTGAATGCACTGTCAAGTTTAGCTCAACAAAAACTTTGTGCCTATGGCCACTAGCCCCCTTGACTTTAAAAGGATACTTCCCTGAACCTGTTCAGGGATAGGGAAAACAGAGTAGCAAAGGAGACGAGATAGGTATCCCCCTTTTACTGCCTACCCAAGGTAAAGTTCAAATCTATACCTCCTCACACCCCTACAACCTCAAGGCTATGGGACAACCATGACCTACCAATTGGAAAACTACGAACTATGTGTGCAATGGTAAAGTCTCCAGTGGTGAACTATCCTACACCTGACAGGCACAAAACCATTACTGTACCTGTTCCTGTTCTCCACTGCTAGGTACTGCTGTCTGTTCTACCTGTAAGCCATACCATGCAAAGTACATGTCAAACCAAAAACACATTCCACCAAAATGCAAACAAAACATAAAAAAATAGAATACAAAAAGTAAAAAATATGAATAGTGTAAAGCAGCAAAATGCAATATGACAACAACAGAAAAAAAGAACTGTTATGTAAATTAGCAAAATGCAACATATAAACAAAAAACAAACAAACATAAATAAAAACTAAACTAAAATGAAAAAGAAAATGTATATATACATACTGAATAAGTGTATAAAAAAATCAATAAAACATAATACAAAAATCAGCAAAATGTAATATGGAAATAAAGAAAATGCATTACATATTTCAACATGATATGTAAATCAGCAAAATGTAATATGAAATAAGCAAAAATGAAATGTAATGTTAGTTGCCCAAATACAATATAGTTATCCACAAAATGTAATATACAAACCACCAAAATGCAATATGAAAATAAAGAAAATGCCATGTATATTTCAACATAATAAGGAAAATGGCAAAATGCAATATGAAATAAACAAAACTAAAATTTCAAGTTAGTTGACAAAATACAATGTGGCCATCCACAAAATGAACAATGTGTTATGTAATCAACAAAATGCAGTATGGAGATACACAAAAATGAAATCTAATGTTAGCCAGCAAAATACAGTAATGTGGTAATCAATAATATGTGATAATCCTTGCAGCAAAATGCAATTAGTAAATTAGCAATATACAATCTGGCAGTTAACAAAATGCAGTACGGAAAATGATGAAATTCCCAAAACGGAAAAACATATTACAATCAAAAAGTACCCTAGAGCAGGCAACGCTAATAATATCCCTTTCCAATGACAACTATAATTTTGGTGTGACTGTTACTGCCGAAGCCAAAAAGTAGCTGCACTCACTTCATTCAGAACACAAGCTCTTTCACACACCAGAATGTCCCTGTCATTCAAACTTGGTGCAACCCACCCATGGCCGACTTACAGTTAGTAAGCCCTGTGGATGTATGTTTGTGGCCAACAAAACGCACGCACACGCACGCACGCACATGCTTGCACACACACACACACACACACACACACACACACACACACACACACACACACACACACACACACACACACACACACACACACACACACACACATACAAGAGGTCAATCTAAACCCATTAAATCATATTGATAAACAAACAAATAAAATGAAATATTTAAGGGGATTTTAAAAATTAAGACGACAAGGTATGTGAAACAAATAAGCAAACAAATAAATAACACATCAAAGGGAGATTATTTACAGACATATCAAAAATTGAAGAAGAAACTGTATAAGAAACAAACAAAAAATCAAATAGATGAAATATATATATAAAATACCAAAGGGAGGTAAACTTCAAAGGCTTTGAAAAAATATGTAAAATATCATAGGGAGATTAATTCCAAAGGCATTTAAAAAACTTAAGAAGAAACATGAAGTGAAAAAACAAATAACTAACTTATCAACAAGAGATTAATTTTCAAACACCAAAACCTGAAGGTATGTAAAAGAGAGGTTAGTCACAACACTATCATGGTTAGTAACTGCTGTTCTGGACAATAATGACGGCAGCTGGATGGGCATGGGCCCAGCTGAAGAAAACAGCTCAGAACTCAGTTCTGGGGGAGTGCTGCTGTGGCTTTGAGCTCTCCAAGGAGCCGTTCAGGATAAGTCAAGAGAGTCAACTACTAATATGTGATAATGTCATAAAAAACAAGTACACTGCCACTGGTACTCCATTCTTCAGTGCATTATCTCCATTTGATAATTCTTACTGACTCCATTGCCCCATACATTATCTCTACTTCTTAACTTTTATTGACTCCATTGCCCCTTACATTATCTATACTTCTTATTTTATTTACTCCATTTTCCCAAACATTATCTCTACTTCTTAACTTTTATTGACTCCATTGCCCCATACATTATCTCTACTTCCTAACTTTTATTGACTCCATTCTCCCATACATTATCTCTACTTGTTAACTTTTACTGACTCCATTCTCCCATACATTATCTCTACTTCTTAACTTTTATTGACTCCATTCTCCCATACATTATCTCTACTTCTTAACTTTTATTGACTCCATTCTCCCATACATTATCTCTACTTGTTAACTTTTACTGACTCCATTCTCCCATACATTATCTCTACTTGTTAACTTTTATTGACTCCATTCTCCCATACATTATCTCTACTTGTTAACTTTTATTGACTCCATTCTCCCATACATTATCTCTACTTGTTGACTTTTATTGACTCCATTCTCCCATACATTATCTCTACTTGTTACTTTTACTGACTCCATTCTCCCATACATTATCTCTACTTGTTGACTTTTATACTCCATTCTCCCATACATTATCTCTACTTGTAACTTTTATTGACTCCATTCTCCCATACATTTTTCTCTATTTGCAACTTTTATGACTCCATTCTCCCATAATTATCTCTGCTTGTTCAATCTTTACTGACTCATTCTCCCATACATTATCTTCACTTGTTAACTTTTACTGACTACATTCTCCCATACATTATCTTCACTTGTTAACTTTTATTGACTCTTTTCTCCCATACATTATCTTCACTTGTTAACTTTTACTGACTCCATTCTCCCATACATTATCTTCATTTGTTTAGGTGATTCCGTTCTGCAATACTCCATACATTACTCCCATATAATATCTCCAATTGCTAACTTTAATAGACATTTCAGTATACCTGTAAATATTAAAAACATTGCAGACATATGCATACAAGTGACAAGCTGACTGAAGCTACGTCTCCAAAATGTGTCTTTTTTCATAGACTTGCATACAAGAAAACAAACAAACTGAAGAAGAAAAAAGCATACACGACACAAAACTCACAAATAATAATAATAGAAACTAAATACAGAGAGAGAGACAGAGACAGAGACACAGAGAGAGAAAGAGACAGAGACAGACAGACAGAGAGAGAGAGAGAGAGAGAGAAATTTGAGATTGAAAGAGGCAGAAACTAAATACAGATAGACACAGAACAGGTAAGAGTTATTAGTAAATCAACATCTACAGGATGTCTGTATTAGTAGTAAAGAGCACACTGACATAAAAATCAGGCTTCCATAGGAGACTGAGGAAGGTGGAGGGGTGACGGCCACGGGCCAGACAGGTATGGGGAAGGGATTACCTGTTGAGCGGTGGCAGCAGGGTCAGTGGCGGTGGCAAGTTGTGGACTTGAAGAGGAGTAGGTGTAGAGTTGGGAGGTGGTCATTCCTGCCGGTGCCTGAAGAGACACAAAACAGTTATACTGGTTACAATACAGGCTGCTAGCACTCTGGAGAAAATGAGTGTTTTTTCCCTACAAAAACTACAGGATTGCTGATAATTACTGACGTAACACACACACATCTTATGTTTTAAAAAATCCATAATATAACATTACATACAATGTTGCATAATCTGCATTCCACTTCTAATAATACTTTTCATAAAATGAACATCTTTATCATTAAAGAACTGTAACAGTTTTTATGTATAAAACTTTTCGTTTTGATATATATATGTTCTTTGATTTAACGTATTTTCACTATAACACCACCTCCATGTCACTATCCCTAAGCTGCTCATTTCAACTTCTCCAACACAGCTCTAACCCTACTGCAATTAATGTCATGTAAAATGGCTTATTGAGCACTCAGTCACTTTCTCTATCCATTTATCATCAGAGCAGAGGCAAAAAGAAAACAAGTAAGTAAATGGGTACATAACCCCTACACAATTGTCTTCACATCCAATCAATAAAATGTCCTCGCCAGCCTGATCAGGTATGTTGTCCTACATAAGATGTCCAAACAACATGTCTGCAGCAAGAAATGGATGGACTCTGTCTGGCTTCTCCGCTCTAAGCCAGTAGACAAACACCCAGAGCTGCGCTGAAAGCTTATTACGCCCCCCAAACCAAACATCCCAAACTTGACGCCGAAGACATACGTACACAATCTTTTCCCAGGGATTGCTACAAGCCGATCTAGTTCCTATGTGTGTGAGGGGAACAGCCAATGAGATTAATAATACTCATCATGATTGCATCTTGGAGAAGAAACAATGCCTACTGGCATACAGAGATGAAGCAAGAAAAACACTACAGAAACAAGCTGTTCTCGACAGCTCCACACACACATACTACCTCTTTTATTTTGTCACCCCTCCCCCCTCCTCCTTTGCTACACTACACATGCAAATCCTTTTTTCTTCAAAATCACACTGATCATCAGACGACGTCAATGACCTCTAATCTATCACCTCCTCTCGTCCTTGCATTGGCGGTAGAAGCCACACTCAACGTCACAAGTCTTCTCCAGGTCACACAATTGAGATAACTGTGGGCAACCTCCTGGATCTC
Organism: Monoplex corrugatus; assembly: GCA_030674185.1. NCBI lineage: Eukaryota > Metazoa > Mollusca > Gastropoda > Littorinimorpha > Ranellidae > Monoplex > Monoplex corrugatus. Next base: position 39,216,194 of record JAPXFY010000024.1, read on the forward strand.
CAGACTACAGACTTCAACAAAGTTGTTGAAATAGGGGATGTGTGGTCATCCCCTTCTGCTCCTCACCTCAACTTTCCCCTGCAGGACCGCTGTCATCAGATCAGTCTTGGTGTTTCTGATCGCATGGCCTATGCATTTCAGTTTTCTTTCGTTGATCTCTGTCAGCAGCTGGCGCTTGACATTCAGTTCTTTTAACACGCTATCGTTTGTTCTTCTGTCTGTCCATTTGACTTTGCGACGTTGTCTACAGAGCCACATTTCTGCCGCATTGACTTTATTTTCTTCATGTTTTCTTAGTGACGGGCT
>JAPXFY010000024.1:39218999-39261499 GCA_030674185.1 Monoplex corrugatus
CCACACCCACCAACTTCCTCCGTCACAAAACTATCAAGCAGCTGATGCCTCCCACATCCAGTCAATTCCAGACCACCCAGTGCACTCCGCATTTGTGTACAATTGCTTCCCCTGGTGTCGTAATCCATGTTACTTGCTTGTTTCCCTGTGCAGGCAACCACTGTTTCTGTCATCACCATGACCTATCTTGCTGGTCCGTTTTTCTACAATTCCCTGTCCCATGCTACAAGTGTAAATGAGAACATCACATGTTTCACTGTTCTTTTGCGAGTTCATTAGTTTTATTTATTTATTTATTTATTTGAATAGAGCAATAGACTCAAGAGCTGGCATCCTGGGCACAATCCAGACAACTGAGACAACTCTGATCAACGATTATTTACATCATTTGATGATGCAACTTTTCTGGTTGTTCTTTCCACAAGAGGCATGGGTAAGACTGATGGTGAAGTGCCCAAGTTACAGAAGTACTGTGTAGCCACAGTGAGGCCTTCAAAGGTTACAATGCCTTGCTCCATAAGAAGCATGCAGCTGTGCACTAGCTGTCTAAGACCAGTGCACAGTGCACGATGTGGTGGGAAGATCAATGGCGAAAGGGTTAAACTGGCCCTTAACAACCTCCACAGGCCGGACCATAGGGGTCATAAACTACAGTCAATGACTTTAGGAACACACACATGCACAAGAGTACAGGAAATAAAGACGGACAAGAATGGATTTGCAGAGGTTTTGTTCCCTGGGTTGTGGGTTAGTTCCCTGTGTAAATTGGCTGGTGCCCTTGGCATTGGGTTACAGCCCTTCTACACACAGCTTCTCCCTTCCCCCTCCCTCCCACTCACTGAGTCCATAATAAAGTGTGGGAACAGCAGTTCAGCACAAGTACTGCTGTCCACAACTAATTCCTTCAAAACAAATGTATTTGAAGGGGTTCTGCACTTGTATGAGGGCTCATCCAAAGAGTCTTGTCACTTACTTCACAAAACAAAAATGGGACGTTCAATGTACAGGGGATTTTCAGTCTCTTTCAAAGCATTCACTTCCTTTCTCGACACAGAATCTCGGCCTCCTTAGCAAGAGTCAAATGTTTTTTTGACAGTCTAACTGAGATATGGTAGCAAGCTGTGATTTCACGGCTTTTCTCCAAGGACTGGGTTCTTGAAAACTTCTTGCCAGCCAGGTTTTGCTTCAGAGGTGAAAACAATCAGAAATGGTATGGAGCTAAGTCCGGACTGTAGGGTGGATGAAGGCGAACTTGAGTGAATTGCTCACAGAGACCTGGGCTTTATAAAGGCACTTGCATTATGTAGAAAGAGTGTTTTCCTGGTACCCACATTTGGACGCTGCTCATGGGTGGACTGCGTAACTATGGCCTAACACTTTCTACATAATATCAAGCAGTAAGAACAGACTTTTAGTTTTAAGGCAAAAATGTATCATTACTGAGCCTTGGGGGTTGAAGAAAGTGGAGAAAAGTCTTTTCCAGATTAAAATATCAGGTGTCGGTAAAACTGGTCTTCCAACATTAGTACACACCCACATCTGACTGGATGGTTTGCTCAGGGTGCTACAGAAAGGGGTCCACGTTTCGCCACCTGTGATCATGTCACGTAGCTGTCTGGGGTTCTCTGGCTCAAACATTTCTAGCAATCACTTAGACGTCTGAACTTGCTGGTTTTTCTGCTCCTCTCATAGATGTGGTGTCCATTCACTTATTTCATGAACTGAAAATATATGGATCCTCTTCAACTACTTTCTTTACAAGCTGAACAGTTTATACCTATTCTGGGCCTCACTTGAACACCCACATCGGTACTTGTCTTTCAAGTTTGTTCTTCCTCGTTTGAAACACTCAATCCAGCTGCAAATTGTTCCATATGACACATTTGTCGCCATACACAATAGCCAAATTGGCTTGAAACTTTAAGTGTGAAGTGATACCACCTTAGCTGTTCTATGCCATGATGTTTTTGTTTTGTTTTTGTTTTTGTTTTATGCAGAGTTAGTTACATCACATTTTCAATGACCTCATACAATGAAAGCAGACAGAACATCACTGTCATTTTGTGTATATTAACTAAGCAAAGACTACACTCTATCTCAATACAAACAGCCCTCATAATGATGATTCTCCATGAAGTTCTGTCCTCCAATACTTCTAAGTTCATCCCCTACTACTGATTTTGCGGTTATCTTCCCATGTGTTTCTTTGATATTTACGGAGAGTTTGAGAGTTATTTAACCTTTTTGACTCTTTAAATCAACCAGTTTTCTGCAGGAAGCCGATGAATACGGGTGAGGGAATAAAAGGGTTAAGGCTCCATCCCTGCAGACAATCCTGCAGCAAGTCTCTAACAACAAACAGCAAGAACAGCTTATGTCCAGGTCTGTGGTACCAGCCAGGTTATTTTGGATCTCCATCACATGACAACTGAACTGATTCGCTGTAAGGTATTAATCAATCCAAGTTTGTTGATGCTTTGTATCAGACTTGATGACCACAAAATGTTCACACATACACACAGACACACACAACAACACACACACACACACACACACACACACACACACACACACCCTGTGTTTAAATGTTTCCTTTACAGCCAATGCTATGTTCTCAGGTTGCTCCGTTTTCCCTATTAACTTCACAAAAACGGCTCAAACTTAATGCTGGCATTTTTTTGCTAAAACTTGGGATGCACACACACTCACATTACCAACATTACAGCTAACGTTTTCTGCTAATGCACACAAAAATAAAATTTCAAAGTTAAAAGCACCCCTTTTTTTTTCACTGGCACCTAAATTCAATCAGCAGTTAGAGCAGAACCGCTCCATTTGCAAGATGACTGCTAAACATCATGAAACAGCAGAGGGCTAATGGATGAGGGGAAAGATCAATTGATCTTTGAAGCAAGTCTTTAATGGTTTAAGGAAAAAAATCAATTGATGTTTTGATGCAAGTCTGTAAGTGTAACTGCCAGCTCTTCTTTTCATTTCGACTCATTCAGAATATCCAGAAATGGGCATGACAGCCAAGTGGTCAGGGCATCGCACTTCTAATTGGAAGGTACAAGTTCAACCCAGACATATAAACGATGGAGATTTTTCTGATTTTTCCAAGTCAACATCTGTGGAGACCTGTTTGTGCTTGAACCCCCTTTGTACATACAATGACAGAACAACAACACTGCACACAAAGGATCTTGAAGGCCATTTAAGTGTTACATGATGTACAGAAACACTAAAATACCTAGAATGAACGACCTTCACCCCCCCCCCCCCAATAAAAACAAACACAAAAAGGAACAAAACAAGAGCATGCATATCACCAGAGGACGAAGCAGATAGATGGTGCAGCAACAATGCCTGCCCAGCATGGGGCAAACAACCAGAGCTACATGCTTTTTTACATCAAAGACAGCACTACCGGTAATGCAGAAAAAAAATCAATAAAGCAAGTCTTTAACACATGGGGAAATAATCAAATGACATCTGGTGCAAGTCTGTAATGGTAGCCATTCTAATTCATCATATTCTACTTTACTGAGAGATCAGTAACTGCATATTTCTTTTTAAAAGAAAAACTGTCTCTATTGTGGGGCAGCGTGCTCCTCGTTCTGGCTGTTTAGCTACTCTGTGTAGTTCATGTTGCTGCACTATAACCATTTCAAAACATACAAAACTTCAACAGGAAAAAGAAGAAAAGAAAATTAAGTACACATATCAATGCATTCACGCACATAATCTAAGAACATGCCCCTGGCATTGACCATTCCAATTTATCACACAAGGGATATAAAAAACACACGCGAATACAAATTCAAGCATACCTAAGTACACCAAAACATATATAAAAACGGGCATAAATTACCTAAAACTGCTTCCGCGTATCTCACCTCCGTAGAGTCAAAAATGCACTTAATATATGTACCAATTATAAATCCTAAGAAAAAGTATGTAAGACTTTATTGAACACATACAGGTGAATGGACCAGCAAGGCAGAAAATGATAGGAAGAAATGACAGTAAGCAAAGGAGAAAGAAAAAAACAAAGAGAGTGACAGAAAAGAGGAAATTTCTAGCACAGAATTTCGAGAAGGTGGGGATACTATTTATACTGAAAGAGCCCCTGGCATCCCCACGGGAACTTCTGATCCTTGTCCTCTGGCTTCTCTGGCTTACATCCCAGGCGAGAGGCACCTTACCCACTAGGTCACTACTCCAAGCGACCACACCATTTTGGTGGCCACCATAGCCTTGCTTGACCAACACCAGTGGTCATCTACGCACATACAATGTCTTAAAAACTACAAAATATGTGGTTTGTGCAGTCTCAAGCCCTCTATAGACACTGTGTGAGATGCAGGGGGCCACTGCAACAAGCCAGACGGACACTGTATCTCTTAATCTTTTCCAATTGTAATTAATACTCCATCCTCATCCTCTCTCTGTCTTCTCAGGACAGAAACCACATATCTCAAAGTAACAGCTGTCTATACTACGTTTTATCCTCTCTCTCTCTCTCCATGTCACTGATTTGTCAAACTCTCTCTCTCTCTCTCTCTCTCTCTCTCTCTCCCCCGTCCCCTCAAACACATACACACACACATTGCTTTTGCGCAGATAACACACATGGCTTTTCTACTAATCCCTATCTTCTTTCATGCATATTGAAAAAGGATAAAATTTATTAAAACGGGCAAGGCTAAATCCGATTGAAAAATCCAAACAACACACACACATTTAAGGACAAACATTACAAAACAAATGTGTCTGGATGAAGGGGGAAGTGTAGGGGTGGGGAAGGGGAGATGAAGAAGAGGAGAGAAGGCAAGGTCAAAGGGAGAAACTGTATGTGTGAGGTGAGAGAAAGCAAAGACAGAGACAGATTCAGATTCAGATTTTACAAGCAAATAAGGTACGTATCAATGAAACTGAACACTTCAGTGCATTTTTTACAGAAAGATTAATTGCATGCAAATGACAGGAATAATACTTTCATGTTAAAAACTGTGATGGATATGACATGTACAGTATATTTTCTGTGGTAAATGCTGTGAAATCACAGTTACTGTTGAGCTTGGACAAACATTTTAATTTTATTATGACTAGCAATACTTTTTCTTAATGGACCTCAGTTGCATACAGGTAAATGGAGCATCTGGATTTTTTGGGGTGGTGGTGGTGATGGCTATTCACATGTCCTTCTTCTTTGGGCCTTTCATTTTCCTTCTTTCTTATTTCTCTTTCTTTCTTTTCTCTTTTTTTTTTTTTTTTTTTCAAAAATCTTGCAACATCATAATAGGCAAAAGCGACACAGTGTCCACTTAATTCATCCATTGTGTAAAGCTGGGAAGGAAGATAAAATGCACTTTGTTCTGTTTTTCCTGCACAAAGTAATCTGACAGAACAGTACATGATACATCCCACTGAAGTCCCATAGATTCTCAAATATATTTCCCCTCAGTCTACTTCAGGCATCAAAACAAGAAAATTATTGTAAGAAAACTATCAGTTCATTTCTACCAAAGATTCGAGTTGTGATCTAGTTACAAGACTTCATAAAGTGTAGTATTAAATACCTTTACTGTTTTCATGTTATGTTGCACTATATACTAGTTGTACAGGTCTCTTCATTTGTGGTTGTAGCATTTATATGAATAAACATCTGAACGTGACAGATGAGAATAGAGAGATTTGTATACTCCAGCATAACTTTTACTGCATACATGAATGCCAAAGAAACACACATACACACACACACGCACGCACGTGCGCGCGCACACACGTACACACGCACGTGCGCACACACACACACCAAAAGTATAAACACACACATGCGTGCACATGCACAAATACCACCACCAACCTAAAATCACTGGCAAATGAACCATTTTAAAACACATTTGTATGTGTGTATGAGTGACTAATTGTTCATGACATGTTTAAATACAACATGCAGCTTTATTGTACCTGGCATTTCTAATTAAGTTTTTTCTAGTAATAAATTTGTTGAAAATGCTAATCAGAAAAATTTATTAAAGTGGTTAACTGATGCCACATATTTCAATAATGATTCCAAGATGAGAAATATATTAAACTGATGTCACATATTTCTTCAATAATGATCCTAACAAGTAACATTATGCAACTATCAGTTTCAAAAACAAAAGAAAACAAAACAAAAAACTTCCATCAAAGGGTAAAAAAAAACCTCCAAAGGCATTTCTTTTGACAAACACCTCCAATCTACTCCATCACAAATGCCAAAGATATATCATCCGATGACAAACGCCTGAACAATCTTCTTCAGTCAACGTTCCATAATGGCTGATACTCATGGGGCATCCCTTTCAATAGCAGCAACAAAGCAAGGTGTGAAAATTTACAGAAACATTTCTGTCCCTTTCAGAGGCAGTGACAAAGCAAGACGTGACGTTTTAAAGAAACATTACATTATGTTTCGGCAAACAGAATGCACAGATGACAACAATACACCTTTGTAGGTGGTGTTATTATTTTCAAATGTCATTTTATAGGGGATGATGTTCAAAGAAGGAAACAGACATTCTCAGAATGACTCATGACAATGAACAAGCGAACCATGCGGGGGAGGAACATATCATTTCTGATGAATCTAATCTAACCTTAAAGACATGCAAAAGAGAGAGAGACAGAGACAGAGACAGAGAGACAGCAAAGTTGGAAACAGCAAAGCAGAAATACACATAAGGATCACAACCACGCTGTGAGCAATGGCAAGACTGAACAGACAACTGGAAAAGTCGCACTATCAGTTTCACCACCAAATACAGATTGTACAAGTAATTCTAGTCTCTATCCTCCTGTACAGGTGTAAAATGTGGATGCTGGTTGTCAACTCAGAGAAAAAAATCAGACCTTGGGAGATCAACACCTGAGGAAACTATTTCACATATTCTATACCTCAAACATAAGACTGATCAGTACATACAATCAAAATCAACACCTTGGTGGGCTCTCATGAACCACTTCTTGCTTCTCGTAACCATGAAACAACACAAGCTTGCATGACTTGGTCACTTCAGCAGCCATGACACACTGTCTAAGGCCATCCTTCAGAGAACACTGGAAGGTCATCACTGAGAGTGAGATTGACAAATTAAGAGCTGGATGTCAAATATCGAACACTGGACCAGTACCTGTATACCAGAACTGCTTGTTGCTGTACCCAAGAAACAGAAATGGAGCACACTGTCGGCAGCCACACCCCATCTGTACACCTAATGACTGCACCGTCATGGGATTAGAAGAAGACATATTTGCTGTATATATACAGATCTTTTACCAGTACTGACTGTTTATGTAGGCAACTTCTACAACTGGCTGTTTATATATAACAGATCTTATATCATATTTGTAATGACTGTTTATAGATTTTCTACTAGTAGTAGCTATACATATATCTTGTACCAGTACTGCTTATATTTAGATCTTATACAAGCACTGAATGCATACATACATGCTTACATTCTACTAGTACTGGCTGTATGAATGAGCATAATTATCTTCTACTGGTATTGGCTACTTAAATTTGGAGTTTTAGTAAGAAATATGGACCACAGATCAAGGACAGTCAAAAATCATCATCAAATGGGTCATGACAACATCTGATCAGATTTGTACTCCTTTACTGGCAGATTTTATGAAACAGGGTGCACAGTTTAACCTGTTCAGCCAAGCCTAGTAAAACTAAAAACTCACAATGTGTCAACATACAGTTCAACTGCAAAGGACGGCATAAGAAACTGCATATCACTCTGCTGATATACTTTCACATGCAGGTCTTAACTGGAGTATTTTGGATTGGGTCTTTATTCTTGTTTTTGTTGGTGGTGACAAAGGAATTTTTCCATGTAAAATGCAGGCCACTCTGTCTGGAAGCTACCCAAATTTTTCTCTCATCTGCCTGTATCTTTGTTTACAAGTGAAAATAGAATTTTTCTACGGAACTTGGCAAGGGATAGTTCTTTGCTTATCACTGAATCTTATACACGAGCTATGTTCACACTGTACATGGTTTGTCATGTTAATTCAAATAGTAGCACCCCAACCACCGCTCAAAGTCTAGTGGAAGAGTGGTGAAAAATTACTGCTCATTCAAACCTGGCTTTTTCTCCACCATAGGTGTGTGCTTTATTCACTAGGACACACACTCTACTCTAGTTACACAATAACTAAACAGAACCACAGACTGCATGCCTAACAGATGACCATGAAGTTGGAAGTTGAAACATTCTTCTCATCCCAGGGCTAAACACGTTAATCCAACAGAGACATAAAAATTGATCAAAACTGTGTAATTTTCAGTCACAATTCATGAAGTGTGTCTGAAGGCATAAAAAGGAAAGGCTGTTTGTATGGCTTGGCTATTTATAAGATAAGAGCAGAGAACCTGTAAAAATCAGAAAATAGTGCTCTATGCAAGTCTATCAAAATCATACTGAAAGTGAAATGAAGCACTCCACCAAGCATGCAACAGTTAAATGGATAGAAGTTGTTATATAGTAAGCTTCACCGCACATACACCACAGGCAAAAAAAGTATCCATTCCTGATCACTGTCACATTGACAGGGCAAGTGCCGGGTCATTGCTCTCTGCTCTCATAATGATCATAAACACTTTTCTACTCTATGCTCTTACAGGCAAAATTTCAGAACCGCTCAAAAGAAAAGGCAGTGTTCACTGCTATACGGTTACTGAAAAGTGATACAACTGGTCAATAATGCTGCTAATAACAAGGAAATAGACTTCTACATATCCACTAATATCCTGATAACAAAGACAGGCCACACAGCCACATGTAAACGCTTCCATTAATACTACAGGGATCTAACAAAAATAAGATTCTACACTCATCTGAATCACCACAGTAACAATTCTAATCATGAAAAATATATGAGACCAAAGATGTGCTAGCAAAGACAGGAGCACAGGAGGGTCTACCAGCTGCAGTGAGAAGAGCATCATCATCATCATATCACTCCTTCAGCAATCAACTGAATGGGACAACTTTCACCAACTGTCCAGAGAGCAGCAAGCAGTCCTGATGAAACTCTGCACTGGCAACAAATGGCTCAACACGCATATGAACCACAAAGTCAAACTAAAGCCATCATCAACCTGTCTCTGTGGTCTAGAGGCCTAAACTGAACACATGTTGCCTCCATCAAATGTAGCAGCAGAAGACTACAACTCCTCTGACCACCAAGCTCCATGGTCACTGTCAAGAACTGGAAAAACGGCCACCATCAGCACCAGATGTGGCCTGACAATGCAGACAATGAACGCAAGAAGAAGAAGAATGACAAATTGTATGCAGTCTACAATGTACATCAACTGTAGCCTTCTTATCAGAACTTCTGCAGGTTTTACGATATTAAATAATCCAAATGTGTCTATCCTGATTTCTGAATTAGAACTTTCTTACTCCAACCTATAGTACCTCCCAGTCAGTTTGCAGTTTGATAGTTGTTCAAATAAATCCACCTCTGCTGGACTAGCAACTACTGAAGCTGATGTCCTCTCACAGGATGTCCAATCAATGCAGCCAATTTATCACAGAAACATAGACAGGTTACCATTCAACACAGCTACATGTGCACCATTCCACTAACGCTGTAGGGAACAAGGGAGTATCAGCCATATCAACCACATCTCAAACCAAAATATGAACAAGTAGTAAAATTCAACATTACCATGACAACAACACCAAAAAATCAGAAGTCACAGGACAGCCACAAAATCTAGTGAACACAAAAACTACAGTGAACAGGGAGACAGGCATGAATATCAATGCTGCAAATAAAATAACGAAATATCAACAATGCTAACAGGGAGGCATCAATACCACAACCTGGAAGACACTGCCCACAATGGGGCATACTGGTGACAGCAGTGTGCACAGGGTACAATCACATTTGAACTGCACAAAACAGTTGCTATGTTGCTGTTCAACAGAAGAAAGACTGGCATAAGCAGAACCAAGGGCCACAGGACTCCTCTTTACGGAGTACCTCAGAGGAACACAAGTCTAAAGTTTGGTCTTCTACCCCACACAAAACCCACACCAGGCACTGAAGACCAGCACACTTACTCATCAATCAGATCAAGGAGCCAGTCCATCACCATCATCTTTAAACAGACAGGAGTATATAAAGACATCATACAGCTATTTCCACCACACACAGATCCAACCTCGCACAGTAAAGATTGTCCTATAACTTTGAAGTCACAAGGAAGTGATTTGATAGAGACCTCAGTTTTTTTCCATGCCAGAAACACAAACGTGGTGCAAATCTCCTCTATCTCAATGCTTTACCTTTCCCAACCCTAAACAGTGTCTAAGGTGCCCATTTAGAGCTGAATGGACTGGAGGCTGCATGCCCATTTTCTCAAAATTAGGCAGCTTACCAGAGAAACAACTCTGGATCAAATACTGATCAAACAGCAAATGAACTGTGAAAGGCAGAAACAAAACCACAACCGCTATTGAACTCACAGAACATTAATAATTTGTATAAAAAAAATGTTGTAAACATAATCCCACAACTCCAAATGCGCTGGGATCTGAGGTAGCATACGGATATCACTTTTCCTGTACCGGATTTCTGAGGATGGATTCCACTTCTCTCTCTCTCTCGCTGCTTTACCTTTCTTAACCAATAAAAGGTTCATGCATCCATTCGCAGTTGAGTGGACTGGAGGGCTGTGTACATAGTTCAGTGAGCCAGGATTGAACTCAAACATTCTGAACTGAAGGCAGGAAACTCAACCTGTAAACCTTCCAGCCTTCAAAATATGACATATGAAGCTTGCTGTGGTGTTGCCCAACTTAATGCTCTGATTATTCTGATGGTGTTACTGTTCTCCTTCTCATTTCAAGGCCTTGTCAGCTTACAGCGTTTTGTGCAGTCTTCAATAGACAAAGAAATGCTGACAGATCTGAAGCACATAACAGAATTGTCCAAGTATAATGAATCCATCTTGAAGAAACTCCAGACTCCAATCCACTAATACTTAAGGTTAAAAGGAAAACAGGAAATCGGGGGGGGGGGCTTCAGCAAGACAGGTACACATTTTTGGCCCACTGGCCTTTGTCAAACGTAAACATAAGACAACAAAGAACAACAAACACCACATACAAAAATTAGACGGGGAAAAACAAAACTTTCTTTGTTTCATCGAGCAAGAGAAATGACTGATAAGGTTAATCTCATGAAGCAGGAGATAATGACTGACATCAGTCATTATCCCTGCTTAACAAAACAACAACAAAGTAATGTTTCCCTACCCCTACCCCCTTACTAATTTTTCTATCTGTTGTTTGTTACTTGTTCTTTGTTGTCTTATGTTTACGCTTGATAAAGGCTAATTGGCAAAACTTTATACCATCATGTCTTGTTATATTATGTTCTGATTCTATTTTCATGTTTTCTTCGAATTCCCGTTTGCCTGACTGTGGGTTTACACTTGTTTTGGACTTCTTCAGCAAGCCAGAACAATTATTTCAACCACAAAAACAACTAAAAAAAAACATTTCACAGAAAACCAGTCAGCAGACAGTATAGGTAAACCACAAAGAGTCTGGAAAGTGAAAACAAAAATGTCAATCCACTAATACTACAGGTGACAGCGAAGAGAAACAAAATAATTTTCTGCCGTGAAAAAAATGAAAATTATTCAACCACAGAAACAACCAACAACAAACAACCCAAAAAGAACCCATACAAACCACAGCAAACCAAAATCAGCAGGCGGTGAAGGTAATCCACACAGGGGAGGAGGGTGACGACAAAAACAACTCAGTTACAACAGCAGGCAGGCAGCGAGATGACAATGACGCAACATAACAAACTTACAGTATGATACTTGTGCAGCAAATCGCGGGACTGGGAGGAGCGGGGGGTGGGGTGGACCGGCCACTGAGAGGGGGAGAGGTTCGCTCATACCCTCCCCGCCAGCGGGAAGCGATTGCGTCAAGACTACCCGAGCCTACCCTGCTCTCCAGTTCGTCAGCACGTTGCTCCGTGGATTCCTTCTCTTCCTGGATCAGCCTGGAAGACACATGCACTGCAGGAGTCAAACAGAGTCAAATAAATAAAACAATAATGAATAAACAAATACATTGTATAAGTATGGGGGCTTTCTCACTTGGTCTGGCTTTGTGACAGAGGAATTAGTGTTGTTTATTGGGTGCTTAACAGACAAACAGTGTCCTTAGTAAGCAGTGTCCTGGTGTCCTTAGTAAGCTGGATCAGAACAGGCACCGCTGAACACCATTAAGTGGTCCAGCAGTAGTCGAGGGTCTCCTCTGGTGGGTGGCCACATGGTGACTTGACATCTATGGCTCCCCAGGCTTCCTTCACTGGGATCTTGACAAAATCACTTTGGGGCTGGTGGCATGTTCTGCAGCCGGAAAGGGCGGTATGGCATCAATGCCACTGCGGCAGTGCAAAAGTTGGGACAGCAACAAAAAAATAAATGAATAAACAAATAAAAAATACTAATATAATGACTAAAAAATGACTAATATAACTAAATATTCAAAATAGAGTGATAATAATTCAAAAAATTACTTCTTTTCCCTCAATTTATTAATCTTATTCACAATATACCATGAAAAATGTCAGAACAGACCAACCAGGTGAGGTCTGGGCTGCTCTGTCCAGAAACATACATCACAGAGCAGTGCCACTGTGGTTCTCCCCTCCCCTGCATCACCTTGTCTACTTGCATTTTTGATTACTTTTAAAAATTGATTATTTAACTCAATTCCACTACAGATGACTCCTTTTTTTATTTTTTTACACATGGTATTTTTCCCTGTGCAAAAGGAAAGAAAGGACACACCTCAATGCTATCTGTTCATAACTCAATATCAAAAATTGATTTCCAAACGACAGAAAGACACACAACTGCAATCAATACACACACAAAGCTGCGTTATTTTCCTTCCTTTCAATGTTGCTGTCTGTTTTTACTGGAAGGTATCATGGGGAGATGAAGTTGGTGGTCTGCAGCTAACTAGAAAGCCTGGCATAGAGTTATGCTGCAGACAAAAAGTGTATCACTCTGTATGTCTGCAAGTCTATCTATCTAGTGCCACTGTAGTCTTCCTCTGACTCTGAGGCCCTGAGCATCTGGTGTTGTAAGCTTAAAGGCCAAGCTGGAATCCTGATCAAGTGGCTGAACCACTTATCCACTGTTGTATGATGTAATGATTGACAGGAGTTGTTCTAACCATCTCCTGAATCTCTTCGTTTCTAATCATGTCTCATTTGGTCTTGCCTCCCGCTTTTCTAAGACATCTCATCTCACAGATTATCATTTAATCCTTTGACTCCTGCACCCTGTCCACCAGCTTCCTGCATTGTGAACCATGGTAGCAGAACATTAACTTAATCCTTTGACTCCCACACCCTGTCCACCAGCTTCCTACATTGTGAACCATGGTAGCAGAACATTAACTTTATCCTTTCACTTCCGCACCCTGTCCACCAGCTTCCTGCATTGTGAACCATGGTAGCAGAACATTAACTTAACCCTTTGACTCCTGCACCCTGTCCACCAGCTTCCTGCATTGTGAACCATGGTAGCAGAACATTAACTTAACCCTTTGACTCCCTCGTTCTATCCACCAGTTTCCTGCAGGAAGCTGGAAGACAGAGCAAGGGAGTCAAAGGGTTCAGTTTTTGCAGTTGGTGGATTGGGCACAAGAGTCAAAGGGTTAACTCCCATTAACCTACAAACAAACAGAAACAACCCCTGGATAATGACACCTGCAAATGCGTTGCTGTCATTGTTGTTTTTCTACTGCCCCTCACCTGATTTCATTGTTGATGGCATCAAGCTGTTCTTGCAGCATAAGTGCGAGGGTCTGAGCGTCCGTGTGGCCAGAAGGGGAGAGAAGGTCCACCGCCCCAAAAAGAGATTCGTTGTCATCTGTGCCCTCTGTATCACTGGCGTCAAATGCCTGCTGCACATTGGCCAAGACGTGGGCTTGTTGCAGTTTTTCCCACTCTTGTTCATTCAGTGTGTTCACCTACACACAAATACATACATGTTTGTTAATCATATCATGTGTGACTCAAAACAAACAGAGTAAAGACGATGTCAACTGTTTCTTGAAAAGCTCTACCTCTTTGTACATAAGGCACCTGTATTTTGAACAGTGTGTGTGTGTGTGTGTGGCTGGTTACCAAACCGTGTCAACAAAAATTTTCTCAGAGATTATTTTAAACCAAATTTTGGTCAAAGATCTGGACTACTAATAGAGGAGTGACAAATGTGTAATTTTGGAGGACAAAATGTCATGGTCAAGATCAGAGAGACCTAAAAGTGCCTTAAATCAGCATTTTTTTTAGGAAAATGTGTGAACAGCATTTCCTCAGGAATTTCTGACAACATTTCAAATCTGTTTGCTCTGTTGTGAGTGACAGTCTGCCACTGCAGAGTTTTAGTTCAACTGAAGCTTCTTCAAGGTCACAGTGACTTTGAGCGATACAAAATCTGGCTTTTCTGTATTTTTTTTTTTACATAAAAGGAAGATGGTTAGAATGGCCTGATTATCTTGTTTTCTTTTGTGTTCAACCATCATTTTACAGTACAACAACCACAAGTGTACTCATTAACTGTACCAATGATGAAAACGTTGTGACGCAAGGACTAAGACCTCCAGTATACATTAACATAAGATACACATCCACAACGTACAGCACATACATACATACTGACAAAAAAAAAACAGACAGCAGAATACTGACAGAGAGAGAAACAGACAAATGTGAAAACATTCATTCTACTACCATGTGTACCTTGTTGGGATCGTCTACCATGGCCTGTTCTCTACCACGATGATGCCTCCGTGAAACGTTGTCCTCAAAGACATAGCCAGCCCTGCACACGTAACATAAAATACAAACTGACTTTCATTAAAAAAACAAAAAGAATCAGTCTGTCTGCTCATTAGTTTAACAGATATCTGTACGAACAGATGATCCTTCTTTCCTTCTTGTGGGCTACCATCTGCAGGAATAAATCTGTAATAAGCAGATCCTCAGGACCTGGCCAGCTCATAAGTTTATGTGCAGGCTTAAGGCTTGTGCCATGGTCACCAACACATGGCACCTGTGATGTAGTGCATATGGAATTCATTCCGAGCGCAGATACTTCATCTTGATAAATTGAAATCTAAACAGAGAAGGTAAAGTTTGTTTCACAACCCTGACGACATAGGTGAGCAAGAGGTATGAAGATCTGAACCTTTTCTGAGGCCAGCATCATGAAGACAGAGCCTATCTCTTCTCCAGCGCAACTTTACTTTCCCCAACCATATATAGGGTCAGGTACTTATTTACAGCTGAGAGGGCAGGTGGCCAAAAAGTTTTTCTCAAGTGAGATTCAAACCTGCAAACTCATGCAGTCCAAATGGAACAAGGAAACTAATCTCTACATCTACACCTATCAGACCTCATACATACAGCATAACATACACCATAAATACAGTCCTCAAACACATAAAAGCCCCCACACCTGACAATTAACACAAGTTGATGATTAATTCTTTTGCACACTGACTTGTTTGGTGATTAATTACATGACATCAATAATCAACACAAGGAATGCATGAAGAAACTTCTGTGACAGAGCCCAAAGTTATTTAAGAAAACCTGCAAACTCTGCATCATCATCTCATTATCTCTCCCCCTTTCTGGGATAGGCAGTAGGAGCCACGCTCGATGTCACATGTTTTCTCCAGGTCACACGATTCAGACATCTGTGGGTGACCACCTGGATTTCCAGACCACTAACTTCAGAGATGTTGTTGAAATACAGGGTGAGGGTCATCCCTTTCTTCTCCTCGCTTCAACCTTCCCGTGCAGGAACGCTACAATCAACCTGTTTTGGTGTTTCTGATCACATGGCCTACGTATTTCAGCTTTCTTTTGTTGATCTCTGTCAGCACCTGGCGCCTGACATTCAGTTCCTTTAACACACTATCATTTGTTCTTCTGTCTGTCCATTTGACTCTGAGAAGTCGTCTATAGAGCCACTTGCTGCATTGATTTATTTTCTTCATCTTTTCTTATTGTCCAGGTTTCACAACCATACATTCAAACAGGCACAATCAAAATTTTCAGGATTTTCAGTTTTAAATCTTTGGAAAGCCCTCTTCCATATCTTGTTTAACTGGACCATTTTTTGTTTTGTCATGAAATTCTTGTTTTCATCTCTTTGGTGGAAGAGCCATCATCTGCTTTTACAGATCCTTGATACTTGAAATGTTGGACATTTTCTAGGTGTATTTTATTTATTTAAATGTTTGGATGTTCCTGGCCTTTTTTTCCACAATGTGCATGACTTTCATTTTTTTAAAATTTTTTTTAGCATTCAGTTTCAATCCTGCCCTGCAACCTGCTGCATCTACTCAGAAGAGAATTCTCTTAACACTTGTAATGTTATCTGCCCCTAATGCAGTGTCGTCCACGTGTCTCAGGTTGGTGATCAATCAGGAAGGAAATCCCTGACCAATCAGGAGGCACATCCCTGATCAATCAGGAGGAAAATCCGTAACCAATCAGAAGAGAAATCCCTGATCGTTCAGGAGGAAAATCCCTGACCAAACAGAAGGGAAATCCTGATCAATCAGAAGAGAAATCCCTAATCAATCAGGTGGAAAATCCCATGACCAAACAGGAAAGAAATCCATGATCAGGAGGAAAATCCCTGACCAAACAGGATAGGGAAATCCTGACCAATCAGGAGGAAAATCTCTGACCAAACAGGAAAGTAATCCATGATCAATCAGGAGTAAAATCCCTGACCAAACAAGAAGGAAATCCCTGATCAATCACGAGGAAAATCCCTGACCAAACAGGAGGGAAATCCATGATCAATCAGGAGGAAAATCCCTGAGCAACCAGGAAGGAAATCCCTGATCAATCAGGAGGGAAATCCCTGATCAATCAGGAGGGATATTCCTGACCAAACAGGAGACAAAATCCTGACCAACCAGGTGAGAAATCCCTGACCAATCAGGAGGGAAATCCATGACCAAACAAGAGGGAAATCCTCCCTCACCAAACAGGAGGGAAATCCCTGACCAATCAAGGAGGGGAAATCCCTGACCAAACAGGAGGAAAATCCCTGACCAAACAGGAAGGAAATCCCTGAGCAATCAGGAGGGAAATCTATGACCAATCAGGAGGGAAATCCCTGATCAAACAGGAGGGAAATTCCTGATCAATCAGAAGGGAAATCCCTAACCAAACAGGAGGGAAATCCCTGACCAATCAGGAGGGAAATCACTGGCCAATCAGGAAGGAAATCCATGATAATCAGGAGGGAAATTCCTGGCCAATCAGGAGGGAAATCTGTGACCAATAAAGAGAAATCCATGATCAATCAGGAGGGAAATTCATGATCAATATAATCCTGACCAATCAAGAGAGAAATCCATGATCAATCAGGAGGGAAATTCATGATCAATTGGGAGGGAAATCCCTGACCAAACAGGAGGGAAATCCCTGACAAACAGGGGGAAAATCCCTGACCAAACAGGAAGGAAATCCCTGACCAAACAGGAAGGAAATCCCTGGCCAATCAGGAGGGAAATCCCTGGCCAATCAGGAGGGAAATCCATGATCAACCGGGCATTAAAACTCTGGACTTTGCAGGACATCTCACATCCTTGACTGAGTTTTAACAATTAGATCATTACTACATATACTAAAAGATAGCACAGCAGCAAGCTGTACCCCATGAACTGTTCAAACTGTAGTATAGTATAGTATAGTATAGTACAGTACAGTACAGTACAGTACAGTACAGTACAGTACAGTACAGTACAGTACAGTACAGTTTAGTGTAGTGTAGTGCAGTGCAGTGCAATGCAGCGCAGTGCAGTGCAGTGCAGTGTAGTGTATAGCACAGCATAGCATAGCATAGCATAGCATACCATACCACAGTAAGGCACAGCAGCAAGCTGTACCCATTTAACTGTTCAATTTCTATATCACTAAGTATAATAATAGCAAGCTGAGTCTTATATTGAGTTACAGTCATTGGAAAAGAATTAAAAAAAATAGCACATACAGTGATAATATAGTACAGCAACAAGCTGTACCTCATGAGTTGTTCAATCTTTGTATCATTCAGTACAGTAGAAAGTTGTCTCATGAGTTGTTCAATCAACCTTTGTATCATTCAGTATAGTAGAAAGTTGTCTCATGAGTTGTTCAATCAACCTTTGTGTCATTCAGTATAGTAGAAAGTTGTCTCATGAGTTGTTCAATCTTTGTATCATTCAGTACAGTAGAAAGTTGTCTCATGAGTTGTTCAATCAACCTTTGTATCATTCAGTATAGTAGCAAGGTGTGTCTCATGAGTTGTTCAATCTTTGTATCATTCAGTACAGTAGAAAGTTGTGTCTCATGAGTTGTTCAATCAACCTTTGCATCATTCAGTATAGTAGCAAGGTGAGTCTCATGAGCTGTTCAATCAACCTTTGTATCATTCAGTATAGTAGCAAGGTGTGTCTCATGAGTTGTTCAATCAACCTTTGTATCATTCAGTACAATAGAAAGTTGTCTCATGAGTTGTTCAATCAACCTTTGTATCATTCAGTACAGTAGAAAGTTGTGTCTCACGAGTTGTTCAATCTTTGTATCATTCAGTACAGTAGAAAATTGTATCTCATGAGTTGTTCAATCTTTGTATCATTCAGTACAGTAGAAAGTTGTCTCATGAGTTGTTCAATCAACCTTTGTATCATTCAGTACAGTAGAAAGTTGTGTCTCATGAGTTGTTCAATCAATCTTTGTATCATTCAGTACAGTAGAAAGTTGTGTCTCATGAGTTGTTCAATCAATCTTTGTATCATTCAGTATAGTAGAAAGTTGTGTCTCATGAGTTGTTCAATCTATCTTTGTATCATTCAGTATAGTAGAAAGTTGTGTCTCATGAGTTGTTCAATCTTTGTATCATTCAGTATAGTAGAAAGTTGTGTCTCATGAGTTGTTCAATCAACCTTTGTATCATTCAGTACAGTAGAAAGTTGTCTCATGAGTTGTTCAATCAACCTTTGTATCATTCAGTACAGTAGAAAGTTGTGTCTCATGAGTTGTTCAATCAAACTTTGTATCATTCAGTACAGTAGAAAGTTGTGTCTCATGAGTTGTTCAATCTTTGTATCATTCAGTACAGTAGAAAGTTGTGTCTCATGAGTTGTTCAATCTTTGTATCATTCAGTACAGTAGAAAGTTGTGTCTCATGAGTTGTTCAATCTTTGTATCATTCAGTACAGTAGAAAGTTGTGTCTCATGAGTTGTTCAATCAACCTTTGTATCATTCAGTATAGTAGCAAGGTGTGTCTCATGAGTTGTTCAATCTTTGTATCATTCAGTACAGTAGAAAGTTGTGTCTCATGAGTTGTTCAATCAACCTTTGCATCATTCAGTATAGTAGCAAGGTGAGTCTCATGAGCTGTTCAATCAACCTTTGTATCATTCAGTATAGTAGCAAGGTGTGTCTCATGAGTTGTTCAATCAACCTTTGTATCATTCAGTACAATAGAAAGTTGTCTCATGAGTTGTTCAATCAACCTTTGTATCATTCAGTACAGTAGAAAGTTGTGTCTCATGAGTTGTTCAATCTTTGTATCATTCAGTACAGTAGAAAGTTGTGTCTCATGAGTTGTTCAATCTTTGTATCATTCAGTACAGTAGAAAGTTGTCTCATGAGTTGTTCAATCAACCTTTGTATCATTCAGTACAGTAGAAAGTTGTGTCTCATGAGTTGTTCAATCAATCTTTGTATCATTCAGTACAGTAGAAAGTTGTGTCTCATGAGTTGTTCAATCAATCTTTGTATCATTCAGTATAGTAGAAAGTTGTGTCTCATGAGTTGTTCAATCAATCTTTGTATCATTCAGTATAGTAGAAAGTTGTGTCTCATGAGTTGTTCAATCTTTGTATCATTCAGTATAGTAGAAAGTTGTGTCTCATGAGTTGTTCAATCAACCTTTGTATCATTCAGTACAGTAGAAAGTTGTGTCTCATGAGTTGTTCAATCAACCTTTGTATCATTCAGTACAGTAGAAAGTTGTGTCTCATGAGTTGTTCAATCAACCTTTGTATCATTCAGTATAGTAGAAAGTTGTGTCTCATGAGTTGTTCAATCAACCTTTGTATCATTCAGTACAGTAGAAAGTTGTGTCTCATGAGTTGTTCAATCAACCTTTGTATCATTCAGTACAGTAGAAAGCTGTGTCTCATGAGTTGTTCAACCTTTGTATCATTCAGTATAGTAGAAAGTTGTGTCTCATGAGTTGTTCAATCTTTGTATCATTCAGTACAGTAGAAAGTTGTGTCTCATGAGCTGTTCAATCAATCTTTGCATCATTCAGTATAGTAGAAGAATGTGTCTGATGATCCAATCAATCTTTGTCTCATTCTGTATAGTAGCAAGGTGTGTCTCATGAGTTGTTCAATCTTTGTATCATTCAGTATAGTATCAAGGTGAGTCTCATGAGTTGTTCAATCAACCTTTGTATCATTCAGTATAGTAGCAAGGTGAGTCTCATGAGCTGTTCAATCAATCTTTGTATCATTCAGTATAGTAGCAAGGTGTGTCTCATGAGCTGTTCAATCAATCTTTGTATCATTCAGTATAGTAGCAAGGTGAGTCTCATGAGCTGTTCAATCAATCTTTGTATCATTCAGTATAGTAGAACAATGTGTCTCATGAGTTGTTCAATCAATCTTTGCATCATTCAGTATAGTAGCAAGGTGAGTCTCATGAGCTGTTCAATCAATCTTTGTATCATTCAGTATAGTAGCAAGGTGTGTCTCATGAGCTGTTCAATCAATCTTTGTATCATTCAGTATAGTAGCAAGGTGAGTCTCATGAGCTGTTCAATCAATCTTTGTATCATTCAGTATAGTAGAACAATGTGTCTCATGAGTTGTTCAATCAATCTTTGCATCATTCAGTATAGTAGCAAGGTGAGTCTCATGAGCTGTTCAATCAATCTTTGTATCATTCAGTATAGTAGCAAGGTGAGTCTCAAGAGCTGTTCAATCAATCTTTGTATCATTCAGTATAGTAGCAAGGTGTGTCTCATGAGCTGTTCAATCAATCTTTGTATCATTCAGTATAGTAGAACAATGTGTCTCATGAGTTGTTCAATCAATCTTTGCATCATTCAGTATAGTAGCAAGGTGTGTCTCATGAGCTGTTCAATCAATCTTTGTATCATTCAGTATAGTAGCAAGGTGTGTCTCATGAGCTGTTCAATCAATCTTTGTATCATTCAATATAGTAGCAAGGTGAGTCTCATGAGCTGTTCAATCAATCTTTGTATCATTCAGTATAGTAGAACAATGTGTCTCATGAGTTGTTTCAATCAATCTTTGCATCATTCAGTATAGTAGCAAGGTGAGTCTCATGAGCTGTTTAATCAATCTTTGTATCATTCAGTATAGTAGCAAGGTGAGTCTCATGAGCTGTTCAATCAATCTTTGTATCATTCAGTATAGTAGCAAGGTGTGTCTCATGAGCTGTTCAATCAATCTTTGTATCATTCAGTATAGTAGCAAGGTGAGTCTCATGAGCTGTTCAATCAATCTTTGTATCATTCAGTATAGTAGCAAGGTGAGTCTCATGAGTTGTTCAATCAATCTTTGTATCATTCAGTATAGTAGCAAGGTGAGTCACATGAGTTGTTCAATCAATCTTTGTATCATTCAGTATAGTAGCAAGGTGAGTCTCATGAGTTGTTCAATCAATCTTTGTATCATTCAGTATAGTAGCAAGGTGAGTCTCATGAGCTGTTCAATCAATCTTTGTATCATTCAGTATAGTAGCAAGGTGAGTCACATGAGTTGTTCAATCAATCTTTGTATCATTCAGTATAGTAGCAAGGTGAGTCACATGAGTTGTTCAATCAATCTTTGTATCATTCAGTATTGTAGCAAGGTGAGTCACATGAGTTGTTCAATCAATCTTTGTATCATTCAGTATCGTAGCAAGGTGAGTCTCATGAGTTGTTCAGTCAATCTTTGTATCATTCAGTATAGTAGAAAGATATGTCTCATGAGTTGTTCAATCTTTATAGTCTATAACATTAAGTACAGTTCTATATCATTAAGTATAGTAGCAAGCTGTACCTTGTAGCTGTTGTAAAAGAACATACAAAGAATCGTAGAAGCTGTACGTACCTCATAAGTTGTTCAATCTGCATCCTGAGTGTCTCCACCTCCCTCCTGTACTGCTGTACATCATCATTGGACCGCTCCTGTAAACAGTTTGCACAGCATCAATGATAGTACATTGGTATCTCCCATAACAAATCCTCTATTTTACAGCATCTGCAAAACTTACTATATTTCGTGACAAAATTTACTCAACTATGTTCCAAACGTGACATGAATGCAGACAGATAATACACACCATCTGCATTAATGTCAGTGTGTCTTCTTGACAGAACTTATTTGATTATGTTTGTGACATGAATGCACATTGATAACCCATGCCAACTACAACACTGTCACTATGTTTCTATTCTACTATATTCCCTTGACAGAATTTACTCAACTATATTTGTGACTTACAAATGCAGGTTGATAACCCACTCTTCCATACTCCAGACTTGGGAGTTCAGCTTCCTGCCAATAAAACTTCTTAGCCCATGAGCTTAGACTGGAGGCCACAAGCACACAAAGACACACCCATATCCACCCCGCCAATCAAGCTGAACTCAAGCAGAGAGTTTGGAAGACATGGCCTTTACCTCTATGCCAACCAGGCCTCTTAAGACATAAATATTCCATTAAACAATCCAAAGAATGAAAAGTTTTGGAGATCACAGCACTGAAAAGAGAGAAAGAGAGAGAGGAGAGAAAAGGAGAGACAGACAGGGAAAGAGAAAAGAGAGAGGGAGACAGAAGAGAGAGAAAGGGAGAAGACTTCTTCCAGTGAAGAGCTTGTCTGCGTCAGCATCTTTCGCATTCTCCCAGCAACCACTCAAATCACAGAAATACCAAAAAAAAATATTTTTCAAAAAATAAGATGAATCGAACCATCCTACAATGGTCGTGTGTTTGAACCTGGGGCGCACTACATTAAATAAGGCTTCTTACTACCCAAGTCAAGATACCGTTCTTCTGGTGGTAGCAGTGTAAAATTAACAAGTTCCCCCCACCCCACTCATGGGCAATACCACCAGAGGTGGATACCAACATAAAACTGAATGAAATAAATAAATCAATCAACCTTCCTCTTTACAACAAATTTTCATGACATTTCTGAAGTCATAAAACAAAAAATTCCACAAACCCTGAACATCAAAGCCATGATCCCCATCACACTAACACTACAATATCCGTAACAGTGAATACCCACCTTTTCCTGCTGTATTTCGTCCAGCATTTTGCGGACTTTTTCCAGCTCTTGTGACAGTGAATTCTTTTCTTCCAGAGCGGCCATGCGTTCCTTGAGGTGGAGTTGCAATCGCTCATTGGATTCCGACAGGAGTCGATCAACCGTGGCTGACAGACGAGCATTGTGCTCTTCGTTCATCTTCTCTCTTTGTCGGGCCTGTGAAAACATGGAAAACATCTCTCCATCTGACCAGTGCTTTTTGTTGGATTCACAGTATAAAGAAGAAATGAAAAAAACAACAACATGATCCCATTTAAAGAAAAGAGACCAACACTAAAATAATACAGATTTTAAAAGAATGTATGTTAAAAGTGTCTCTTCTCAGTTCAACTAAGGCTCTTTGTTGAAACTATTTTCTGACCCTGTCATTCCCTCACCCCATCCACCAGCTGCAAATACTTAAACCTTTTCTCTCCCTCATCCTATCCATCAGCTTCCTGTGGGAAGATGGTACATAAGAGTATGGGCATCAAACGATCAAGCTTTTACATAGCTACCATGGCTAATAATGCAGAAAGCTGGCAGACAGTCAGGGAGTACAAAAAGTCAAGTTTTTGCTTTGCTGTCATGGCTAATAATGCAGAAAGCTGGCAGACAGTCAGGGAGTACAAAAAGTCAAGTTTTTGCTTTGCTGTCATGGCTAATAATGCAGAAAGCTGGCAAACAGAGTCGGGATGTAAAAAAGTCAAGTTTTTGCTTTGCTGTCATGGCTAATATTGCAGAAAGCTGGCAAACAGAGTTGGGGTGTAAAAAAATTTGTCATGGCTAATAATGCAGGAAGCTGGCAGACAGAGTGAGCAAGTCCAAAGGGTTAAAGTAGGTGAATGTACTAAAACCGAGCCACTCATTTTTTGAAATGGTGACTAAATGGAAAATACAGGTTATAGTTGCCTACATAAACATTCACTATGTATACCCCGTTCACATAAAACTGGATACAAGCACACACAAACATACAAACACATGCACACAGAATTCAATACCAATAGGACCTATCTCCCACTCCTATCCCCCCCCCCCTATAGGACCTATCCCCCACTCCTATCTCCCCCCCCCCCCCCCCTATCTCCTGAATCAGATTGGACTGAAATGGATTTTTTTGTTTATGGGGTGGTGATGGTTGTGTCAGTAGTGGGTGGTGTGTGTGTGTGTTGTGTGTGTGTGTGTGTGTTGTGTGTGTTTGTGTGTGTTGTGTGTGTGTGTGTGTGTGTGTGTGTGTGTGTGTGTGTGTGTGTGTGTGTGTGTGTGTGTGTGTGTGTGTGTGTGTGTGTGTGTGAGTGTGTGCATGTGCATGCGTATGTGCATGTAGTTACTGTTGTTGTCGCTGATGTAGCCATGCTTTGTTTCGTTGCTTTTGTTTTGTTTTCATTTGTTTTTCATCCAATGAAAGGATTGGGGGGGGGGGGGAGATAGTTGGGGGGGGGGGGGTGTCTTTGTTTTTATTTACTCATTTGTCCTGTTTTAGATTTTTTTGAAAGGTGGGAAGGGGGAAGCTATATAACTGTCACATGCGAAATGTCTGTTGCTGTCATCAGTAAAAGCATGTCACCAATGTGTGGCACCGCACTCTGTCTTCCTGTACTTTTGTCTGCCTATTAGTATCAAAAAAAGAATTTCTAAAACATTTGAACACTACAGCCTCTTCGTTGCCAAGCGCACCAAACTACCAGAGCGCCAAATGCTCGCTGCTTACACATGGGACCTTGGTTTATCATCTCATCTGAAAGGCTACCACCCAGGCTACCACTCACACCATCTAGTGCCCAGTGGAGGAGGCACACCTCTGTGTCCAGAAAGGATTTAGTGCCTGACAGGGGATCTGAATCGAACCTGGAACTTTCTCTTTCCCCGCCCTGCAGGTGGGAAGCTTTAATCATCCGTCAACCATTCGAATTCAGTCTATAGTGGACTACTACAGACAATCCCAACTCACTTCTCTCTCTCCCTCTCCCTCTCTCTCTCCCTCCCTCTCCCTCCCAACCAACCACCCACACATCCCTGCCAACAAGAAGCACAATCTTACCCTTGTTGAGAATCAGGGGTCATACAGTTATGCAAACTTGGCAAACAATTTGTCATCACAACACCTCTTCCCCCATCCACCCCTCCATCCAACCCACCTTTCCCACTCCTTGTGCCAAAAGACCATTCCCCTCCCACCCAAACTCCTTCCCTCCTCCACCACCCCCTCAACAAAAAGGGGGTGGGAGGTTAAGTTTGCTTTGGCGAGGTAGTCATGACAACACTCATCAAGTGTTTCCTCCTCATTGATCTTTCATATGCAGCAGCATGCCCTTTCTCACACACACACACACACACACACACACACACACACACACACACACACACAACACACACACACACACACACACCACACACACACACACACACACACAAAAGACGCACACACACATGCAAGCACGCTCGCCGCGCGCGCGCACACACACGCACGCACGCACGCACGCACGCACGCACGCACGCACGCACGCACGCACACGCACGACACGCACGCACGCACACACACACACACACACACACACACACACACACACACACACACACACACACAAATACGTGTGAGCAAGTGAATACACATACGCATGCAGAAACGCGCGCACATCATTCACCTA
This sequence comes from Monoplex corrugatus, assembly GCA_030674185.1. NCBI lineage: Eukaryota > Metazoa > Mollusca > Gastropoda > Littorinimorpha > Ranellidae > Monoplex > Monoplex corrugatus. Next base: position 39,245,112 of record JAPXFY010000024.1, read on the forward strand.
CCCACATACATTTGCATGCACTTGAGTGCACACACATGTATATGCAAAAAAATTTGCATATTCCCCACTTCCAACATACACATACATAAGAGCGCGTGCGCGCACACACACACACACACACACCCCTCATCCTCACCATTCCTTCTCTATTCCCCCACCCCTACCCCCCAACCTTATTCTATACCATCCACAACCAAATAAAATTTTCTGCACCAGCATCTCAAATCATTATGTGGAATGAAGGGTCAAACCTTGTGTTTGTAAATTCTTTTGGACCCTTACATCGAAGGCAATGTGCAAATACATTTCACAACCATAAACAGTACCAAGGGAGGATACATAAACATAATTCATATTTGTAAATAAATGAATTTGCAAATTTATTAATAAAGTGCTAGGGTTTTGTTGGGGGGGGGGGGGGGGGTCTCTCGAACGTCTGTATGCACATAGTTTTGCCTACACAGTGCAAGCATAATTTTGCTGCTCAGTCTGCATACTCTGTCTTTGGGAGACATGCATGCTATGTGTTTCTGTGCACCACCAGACGCAAACACGACATCTTTGACATGTATATTTGATGTTTTGTATGTGTATACACATGAAGGGGCACTAACAGAACTACTGCACACATGTTGATCTGGTAGATCAGGGAAATTCTCAGCCTTTTTACCCACCAGGCGGGAGGTACCCATGCAAGATCGAACCCAGACCCTCCACTGTAAGTTTGGCATCTCACTGCTGTAACGGAAACATAATTAACATCCACACACCCACACACAATCACACAATCTCCTGTTCCCTGCCCTACCCCCCCCCCCACTCTCTCTCTCTCTCCTGTTCCCTGCCCTACCACACACACTCATACACACACGCACGCACGCACACACACACACGACGCACGCACGCACGCACGCACGCACGCATACACACACACACACACACAATCTTCTATTCTCAATGTTCCATTTCCAACTGCACTCCCACACACCTCCCTCTGATCAAGTTCACTGCCCCCCACCCCAAGCTCAAGTGTCACAAGATCAAATCTTACTGTTTCTTCAGCACCCTTACAACACAATACAAAAAGCAAATACATTTCACCTAACTATATAACCCAAATTGGTCGTATGCAAACACAGCTTACATAAATACATGTGTAATAAGAGAAAGAGATGGTAAGGTAAACATAATCTACTGCCTGTTTCGACTGTGTACGCAGTGGACAATTTCAATGTTTTCCATAATGTTTTAGGTGACTGTGATGGCATGTCTGCATTGCCCTCTCTTCTACCACACATAGCATGCCATCAACATACTACACTATGTCTAAATAAAACGTGATATGATTTTTCTCAAAGCAAATTACAGAAACAAAAAAAGTACCACACAAGGAAACAAACACATCAAATTTAAGCATAATCTACTGTTAGTTTGTCTATCCAGTAATTTCTGTCAATCCAGTATCAACCATGATAGTAGAAGACAATTGTAACCCTATACACCCCCCCCCCCCCCCTATTAACTGGCTTCCAGCATTATCAGCCATAACAGCTGAGCAAAAATGTAACCGTCACGCCTTCACCCTATACCTATCCACCAGCTTCCCACTCATTTCACTTTGAGGTACAAACATTCTCTGCCATCACTTTTGATGGTCAAACAATACGTGGGGATGTGAATACACAGCAATGCACTTATGCGCAACCAAATACAAAACTCAGGAAACATCAATGGGATCCCGACATCTAACAGAGTAAGATGCATCATCATCCAAAACTCGTATGATGTTTGGAGCAGCAGATCCCTATCAGAGGAGTAGGGACTATCCATAGGACAAGCAATCCTGATGGACAGTACAAGTTGATTGAAGGCATAAAAGGGTTAAACTTTCTGCAGCTGATGGACAGGGTGAGGGAGTCAAAGGGTTGTACTATTGTGATAGCATAACAATCCTCTCAGTACCTAAAATGTCATCATAACAAAGTATGATTGCATAAAACATAAACTGATCTTTCAAAAAGCAAGCTAAAGAAATGAGGAGGAGTGCTTGTTATGAACCAGAAGAACAAGAAAACCATATAAGCGCGTATCCAACGAGACAAAACAAAACAAGCGCAAATTTTCGGCCAACTAGCCTTTGTCAAGCGCGAACGCACGGTCACAAACAGATCACAGACACCAAACAATGGATAATAAAAACGGGACTAAAAACATCCCTGCCGCCTCGTCCAGTGGGTAAGAAATGGAATGCCCATGTCGTCATGAGCAGTAGTAAGAAGTGGGGAGAGGGGAGGTAGCTATGATGTCAAAAGGGAAGTGAGATGAGTTCTGCAGAATTCAGACATGCCGTTTCATGTTTCTTTCTGTTCCCAGGCCTACCAGATTCATGGCACTGGGCACAATCTACTCCCTTACCTCTTGGCTCTTGCCCTGTGCTTTCTTCAGAACAGGGCTATACCAATATAGCATGGCCACTTCTCAAAATTGTCTGTGATCTGTTTGTGACCGTGCGTTCGCGCTTGACAAAGGCTAGTTGGCCGAAAATTTGCGCTTGTTTTGTTTTGTCTCGTTGGATACGCGCTTATATTGGTTTTCTTGTTCTTCTGGTTCATGTTTGCTTGGGCGCGGGCAGTTACACTTGTTTTGGTGCTTGTTATACTATAGTGATCTGACGGCATGTGTGGGTTGTCACACAGTGTTTTATTATCACAATAAACTGTGACTGAATATAACATGAAACAATTTTTCACAATGCTAGTTAACCCTTATCCCACTTTTGGCGACTCAAGTCAACTACAGGGGTTCAAAGCTACAGGCAACTCCAGTCAACAGACAGTTGACAACTGTGGTGAACTGTAGGCAACTTGAATGATGCAAATTTTTGCACTACCCTTCACTGCATGAACAAAACTAATGGTAACATTCAAAAGTTAAGACAGGTTTTAATTGTTGCTAAGTTTATTCAATAGTGACAGCCATGAATTACAAAAAGTGGTCACTACACATCCAGAGAAAGCAGCTGCAAGACCAGAATGTTCCAAGATCTGCAACTGCCAAAATCATAAAACCAACAACTCCAACTACACCTTATTTTTATGTACAAGGCAGCTGAGAGGCTAGTGTTTGCTATTCCTGTTCACACTCTCCACACCAATGGACAGGAACGAAAGGAGAGAACATGTAAACAATGTCTCTGCCAGCAGTGCTATGGAAAACTTCATTACCAAACTGTCAATGAACAACAACAGAATATTTATTATCTCCGACAGTGTACTCATCAATACACAAATTCGTTTTTCCTAAAAGCAATACTAGATTCATCAGGAAGAAGAAACATTCACAACACAATCAACTGATTGCTTCCCCACATGGAACAATATCCTGACCTGTTAATACACCAAGTGTAGTGCCCCCTTTCTGTTGTGTTTAGAGCTAGGCCAGTTGTGGATTCTGCCACACAGATACAAGATCAAGAAAATCAAGATCAAGCAGCTCTACCAATGTTCTAAATGCATAGGCAGACTACAGCTGTGTACCAACTGAACAAGTACATCACTACATTGTACTGCCGTTTGACTGGAGGAGCACTGCTGAAATGGTTTAACTTTAAACACTTGATGAGGAAACACTACTGTGATGAAAACAAGATTTGATCTTTGCAAAACAAGTTAAACAAATAACAAAGAATGAACAAATCTGCCAAAATGTCTGCCAATAAACACTTAGAAAGCTATCCATTTTACTTCAGCTTTGTCGAAAGCTATCCATTTTATTTCAGCTTTGTCTTCACAAACCCACATCATGCTTAAAGTATCAAACTGCTTCATATGGCAGAACAGGACAGAAGAGGAGGTAAGTATGATCTAAAGGAGAAAAGACTTAGAGTCCAAGAAAGAAAGAGACTGCAGAGATACACAAGACAAACAGACAAACTCACACGCTGTAGTTCAGCCTCCTTGTCCTGCAAGTTTTGCTCCAATGTGACCAGCCTTTCCTCTGTGGACCCATGCCGCTCTTCTGCCTGTTAGACACACATACCACCCAGCATAGCATCAGTAACTGTAAGTGTCACATCACTGTTATCATCATCACATGGCTCCATGGCAGAAGAGCCTGCCCTGGAAATGATCTGCTGGGGTACACCAGAACACATTCAACGAATGTGGACACAATACAGACGTCCCGTTAATTAACCAGCTTAATAAAAAAATAACTGACCACTTGTACACCACCTCATCTCACAAAACCCTACACACTTCAAAAAAGCATAAGAAACAATGATAAAAGCAAATATCTGTCAATCCCTACCACAACGATGAAAAGTGATGGGCTATAATGATATACTATTAAGAAAACAATACAGAGAATGCTAATAACACGTCCACTTCTATGCCAGCTGGTTAAAGAAAAAAAGAATACATATATCTCTCTCACAACCCCCCCCCCTCCCACACACACACACACATATACAATATAGACACACAGTATGACACAATGCTCACATATTCATAAACAATCACACAGACACCAAGGCAGACATACACACACACCATCATGCATATTCCACCCCCACCACACACACACAAAGTAACACACACATGCAAACATACAAACACCTCTAATGTTCCATTCATCTCCAGCACTCTAATTCAGACAGAAAGCTATCAGCCAGTCTTCCTGACTCCAGCTCTCATTTACCATCTTTACAGGCAGGTATGCCTGGAGAACACTGAAAGTGCCTACGGCCTCTAGACTACCCACCTGTGACTGGATACCCACTTTCTTCAAAGTTTGAGACTGTAAAGTAGTTATGGAAAGGAGAACGGCACCACCTTCACAATGCTGGCCTCGAGAAAAGTTTCACAATGCTTGCCCCAAGAAAAGCTGTTCTCGACCACCTAAATCCCCTACGACCTCAGGACTAAGGGATAACCTTTACTGTTTTACATTTACTTACAAGCAAATAATCTGCTCAATCACTGTGTTGGCAATCTTCTCGTAAAATCTTCAAGCAATATGCCATCTCACAAAACAAAACAAAAACACACACACACACACACACACACACACACACACACACACACACACACACACCACACACTGAGTAAGACAGTCTTTGTTACAGCCCCCCCCCCCCCCACACACACACACACACGTCTCAAATAATTTAACTATACAGATGATGTGCATTCAATGCAATGGGGGAAAAGATAATGAAAGAAAGATCCAGTGCAATGGGGAAGAAGATAATGGAAAAAGATCCAAAGCAATAGGGATGAAGATAATCGAAAATATCCAATGCAATGAACTAGATCCATTGCAATGGGGAAGAAGATAATGCAAACAATCCACTGCAATGGGGAAAAAGATAAAGATAATTTAAAAGCCCCAACACAATAGGGAAAAAGACAATAGAAAAACTGCCTTCTTTTCCTGTTTACTCAGTTGTACACAGGTTGGGGAGCACTGTGTTTCTCTTCTTCTTTTTGCTTTTTGATTTTATTGAATTATTTCTTTGCTTTTTTTTCCCATGCATCATTTCTAAATTGTATCAAAATCATGCTTGCAATGAAAGGTACAAGAATACACAACAGCAGTATTCTTTTTTCCTGCTAATTTCACAAGTTACAATTCTGGTAAGATGACAAAGAAATGAAATCAGAAGCTGCCTACCTATGTGACATCGGACTCTACACAGAAAACTGCTGCCTGTTTCACGGATGGAAACAAGGCTGAATGAGTTAAAGAGCAGAATGACTCCACACTGTATTTCTTAACCTCTTGATTCCCTCAGCCTATCCACCAGCTTCCAACAGCTGAGAGTGTCCAAGGGTTAAACCAGCTTTGACTGCTACTGTTTAGATCGAAAGACTGAATGTAAATAGTTAAGATTTTTGTCTTGCATTTTCTCTCTATCTTGAGGGTTTTTTTGTTTTTTTCCGAATGCATGTATGCAGATGTCTTCACATTAAGTTCTACCTGGACCAATGAATAACTGCAGTACAGTTAAGTGAGTTTTGTCATAAAGCTTATATGTGGTCAGATCTTAAGGTTGTGGTTGCAACTGTACTATTCACTGACTAGTCTTTATAAATATGTATGACAATTATGAATAAATAAATACATAAATAAATAAATAAATAAACAGCAGGGTTTTTTTTTCTAAACTTGTTTTGAATAGCTGTGCATTACTATTTACAAGAAAAAGAGTGTAATACACAAAGAAGGATATCACACACGCGCACATACACACATGCATGCACGCACGTACACACACATACACATCAAAATACACATTTCTAGAATCTTACCGTGCATACACATACCTATGGTCACATATATACAATAATACAGATTGGCAGTATTTCTGTTTACAGAGTACTCGGATTGGGTTAGGTTAAATAATGATTATAATGATCAATTATGATAACAATAATAACAATAACAGCAATAAGTAGTTAAGTTACCATAATTCTAATTTATGAATATGGAAAACTACTGTTTGTAATTATGTATCAGAAATGTAAGGGCACATGAACTTCAAGTACAAATATGAGAGTAGTTTTAAGTGGATGTAGTTATGGTTACAAGTGGAAGGCTTTTAATTTTACCCAAACCATGACTGTGCATGCATGCTTGTATGTGAGTGTATGATTTCCAACATGTAAAATAATAGCGTTTTTTTTTTCCCTGTTTTATGTTATCATCATGCGCCCTGCCGCATGGCATTGGCAATCATAGCCCTCCATGGCGATCATGGCCCTCCATACAAATCTATCCCTTGTCCCTGCAAGTACATCTCCCCCCTTTCTGTCCTCAGCCACTCTGCAAGTCCATCCAATATTTCTCTCTGAGTCTACAATCCATATTTTCTCTCTGAGTCTACAGATGCTCTCTTTCCCTCCAGCTTTCCTGTTGTGACCAGGTGCTGAAATTTCTCTTGCCTCATGAAACATCCTATAGATGTTGCTTGTCTTTTCCTTATCTTCCATATTGATGTTCTTCTTGTATCTGCCTCCTTCAAGACTGTCTCGTTTAGTTTCTTTGCTATCTATGGAACTATCAACATTCTTCTTAGAAACCACATTTCAGGTGCCTCAATCTTGTTCTGACTTTGTTATATATTAATTTAATGGCCATAGATTCTGAGACAATTTTTCTCAATCCTATGATGATGACAATGATGATGATGGGGATGACAGTTATGATATTATGGAGTTCCGTTCTGCACTGAGACTGTTTGACAGGGCTCTTCTCTACGCTTACTTTCATAACGTATCCTGGCTGTGTCAACCAGGCCTGAGAGATACAGACACCTGCCATGTTGGTAAAGAAATTTGAGTGACTGAACAATGCATCTGTAAAGTGGAGAAGACTTGACAGTGTGGTCCCAGTCTTCCCAATGAATCCACAACATGTTCAACTCTGAGTATGAGCCGTTTGGGGACAAAATCTCCCATGAGTTTTATAGGACTGATACAATTCAAAGCTACATCTTCCAGTCATAGGTCCACAGAAGATTTTCTCTGACAATGATACATCTAATCATATACAGGGCTAATGTATGGTGGCTATCCACCAATCTATCCCATTTCATCCTAAACACCCGCTTGTTCTCCCTCCTCCTTACTTCTTATAAACAAACAAACAAACACAAATAAAATGAAAATCAAAATCATGAGGCTGTAGAAGAGGAACTCATCACAGAAACTCAGCATTTTATGACAGTGTTGATTTCTCAGGTGTCTCTCCATGCACCACTGTCACTACTGATATTGATGACATTGCCTTTAAAACATTCAAATGATGGCCTCAGCAATAATAAACACATGTTGTAAAACAAACACTCGCACCCAAACAAGGGTGCAAATCCACAGGCTTTCAAACATCATTTCAAAATCTTAAAAATCGAAACCCTCTCTCTCTCTCTCACACACACACACACCACACACACACACACACACACACACACACACACACACACAACACACACACACACACACACACACCACACATCCCTCCATTTGATATGAAACATTCTTTCAAAGGGAGTATGAAAAAATACAGAAATGGTCGGTCTCTCAACATGGACATATGCCTATACTACGCAAATGCTCGTTCAAAACATTGCGAAGAAGTAAATTCAAAATTCAAACAAAAACACAAACAAACAAAAAAGTTACACATAAATGGGTTCACACCTATGATCTTTCAAAAAGACATATATCCAATACTACACTAAAAACATCACATATACACACAAATCTAAAATAATCAAAAAAGCCAGACATCCAGTCGCCCAAAACTGACAGATGGTAATACTGTATTTGTGCATAACATCATCAGGAATCTCAATCAATTAACAGAAAATAAGTAGGTTTACTTTTTCAAAATCTCACAAGAAATCTAAAATAGTAACACAATTTCTTCTTCAAAATATCACAATAAATCTCAAATACAATTAACACAAAACATGTGGGTATGTAATACAGGAAGGAAGACAGTGACATATTTTATTGGACAACTAATGTGCTCCTGACATTTCATCAAATGCATGAGATGGTGTTTCATTTTGTTCCTGAACATTTCAAGTTGTAACATTTGATCATTTGCATCTCTTAATTTTGGGCAGAAATAACAGAAAATTGCGCTTATTACTATTGTCATCCGATAAAATGAACTCACTGTTACAGTGCAGATGTTTACTTTGTTGGCCTATTTTGTAAATATGTAGCTGATTTCACAGGAAAGAAACTTCAATGCAAAATGTAAAAAAAGTGTTGCCCATGCAATAGGTCACGCTTCTTGCCATAGGTATTTCCCTCCCCCCTACCCAAAGGACAGGCTAAAGTCAATACTTATATTCCATCTTCAAAACTGAATTAAATTAAAACACCAAATCACTCAGGAAAAAATAACAACATTAAGCTGACCCTATGCTTTCTCTGGGGGTGCATATTGTCACTGTCGGATTCTTGATCACATTTGATGTTTTGAATACTCCTAAAACTTTCTGGCCAATCCTATCTCTTTTTCTTCTCCCTTAACTTCAAGAGGCACCATCGAGATGCTGAATTAAAGAACTTGTTCACTAGGTTCCTCCAGCTTTGATGGTTGTATACCAACGCCTGGGTTTCTGCAAATGGTTTCTCTGTGTATTCTGCTATATATTCAGTCATCATTTTCTCTATTTTCCCCTCCTTCTCTCTCAAAAGTTTCTGGTAGGACTGATTTCGCGATGCCACTGAATATTGTTACGTGGCCATACTATGGACATATTTGATCTTGAGAACAGACAAATAACTGTCAGCCCATGAAAAATACATGATGTAAACTGTTTCCACAGAGTGCATTCTGTGTGTGAAATACATGATGTAAACTGTTTCCACAGAGTGCATTCTGTGTGTGTGTGTGTGTGTGTGTGTGTGTGTGTGTGTGTGTGTGTGTGTGTGTGTGTGTGTGTGTGTGTGTGTGTGTGTTGTGTGTGTGTGTGTGTGTGTGTGTGTGTGTGTGTGTGTGTGTGTCTGTGTTGTGTCTGTGTGTCTGTGTGTGTGTGTGTGTGTCTGTGTGTGTTGTGTGTGTGTGTGTGTGTGTGTGTGTGTGTGCATGCAGCATGCACGTATCTGAGTGTGTATGCATGTGTAAACAAGAGTCCTGTTTGATAAATTGTTGTGCAGACAAAACATATGAACTAAATGTCATTCAACAAAACACTATAAATCACTGGAGTTATTGGAGTTATTTCTAAGGGATTCATCGCACTTGGACAGCTCCATATGTGCTCCATCCAAATCCGCCAGCACTTATCTGACAGATTCCCCAAGCCTGCACAAAACCCTATGCACAGGTAAGGTCTTGAAATGTGGAAAAGGGAGAAAGGACTTATGTTGTGGGCTGGGATTAAACTCAAGGTATCCACTTTGAGTTCACGGCTCTACCAACTAGCCTGCTAGATCAAAAACTGACAGTGTAAGGAATCTAGGTCTACCACCACTGGGGAATAGACATGCACACACACACAGTTCACCACAGTATCTGAAAAAGGCCATGAAATAGTAAATTACTACATGTACACACACAGAGTTCACCACAGTGTCAAAAGAGGACAGTGAAGTAGATTACTGTACACAAACACACAAAAACGACACAACAATGGTGAATGGTCAGAGTGGTCATCCAATGCAATTTGTGCAGATACAAATATAAAAACACACACACACTGAGCCAGCTGACACTGAACCAAACAACAAGGCTCATTCCTACATTATCCATTTGACTCCTGCACCCTATCCACCAACTGCAAGAACTTAACCCTCTGACTCCCTCACCTTATCCAAAAGCTTCCTGCAGGAAGCTGGTGGATAGGGTGAGCGAGTCAAAGGGTTAAGTTCTTGCTTTGCCAGCATGGTTGACAATGCAGGATCCTGATGGATAGGATGCAAGAGTCAAAGGGTTATAATGCCTAAGGAATTAAAATCATTATGACTAAAGAAATCAAAGCACATAAGTTGTTTCCACAACTTTCTAGCTTCAAATGTAACATTTTGGATTCAATCACAAGTCTGAATCTGGGTTTAATAAAAACAAACAATCCTTTCACCTGCTCTCTTCACTGAAACTCTGGAATACAATTATTTACTCCAAGCAATCACAAAGCCTGCTTACAACAGCAAATCAATTATTGACAGTATAGATAAATAAATGCTGGGACATGCGATGTGGTGATTATCTGTTGGTACAAATAAGCAAACTGGAATGTGGTGGTTATCTATTAGTTCAAATGATGTGGAATGTGGCGGTTGTCTCTTAATTCAAATTATGTGGAATGTGGTGGTTGTCTCTTAGTTCAAATAAATGATGTGGAATGTGGTGGTTGTCTTTTAGTTCAAATAAATTATGTGGAATGTGGTGGTTGTCTCTTAGTTCAAATAAATTATGTGGAATGTGGTGGTTGTCTCTTAGTTCAAATAAATGATGTGGAATGTGGTGGTTGTCTCTTAGTTCAAATAAATGATGTGGAATGTGGTGGTTGTCTCTTAGTTCAAATAAATGATGTGGAATGTGGTGGTTGTCTCTTAGTTCAAATAAATGATGTGGAATGTGGTGATTGTCTTTTAGTTCAAATTATGTGGAATGTGGTGGTTGTCACTTAGTTCAAATAAATGATGTGGAATGTGGTGGTTGTCTTTTAGTTCAAATAAATGATGTGGAATGTGGTGGTTGTCTCTTAGTTCAAATAAATGATGTGGAATATGGTGGTTGTCTCTTAGTTCAAATAAATGATGTGGAATGTGGTGGTTGTCACTTAGTTCAAATAAATGATGTGGAATGTGGTGGTTGTCTTTTAGTTCAAATAAATGATGTGGAATGTGGTGGTTGTCTTTTAGTTCAAATAAATGATGTGGAATATGGTGGTTGTCTCTTAGTTCAAATAAATGATGTGGAATGTGGTGGTTGTCTCTTAGTTCAAATAAATGATGTGAATGTGGTGGTTGTCTTTTAGTTCAAACAAATGATGTGGAATGTGGTGGTTGTCACTTAGTTCAAATAAATGATGTGGAATGTGGTGGTTGTCTTTTAGTTCAAACAAATGATGTGGAATGTGGTGGTTGTCACTTAGTTCAAATAAATGATGTGGAATGTGGTGGTTGTCTCTTAGTTCAAACAAATGATGTGGTATGTGGTGGTTGTCTCTTAGTTCAAATAAATGATGTGGAATGTGGTGGTTGTCTTTTAGTTCAAACAAATGATGTGGAATGTGGTGGTTGTCACTTATTCAAATAAATGATGTGGAATGTGGTGGTTGTCTCTTAGTTCAAACAAATGATGTGGAATGTGGTGGTTGTCACTTAGTTCAAATAAATTATGTGGAATGTGGTGGTTGTCTTTTAGTTCAAATAAATGATGTGGAATGTGGTGGTTGTCTCTTAGTTCAAATGATGTGGAATGTGGTGGTTGTCACTTAGTTCAAATAAATGATGTGGAATGTGGTGGATGTCACTTAGTTCAAACAAATGATGTGGAATATGGTGGTTGTCTCTTAGTTCAAACAAATGATGTGGAATGTGGTGGTTGTCTTTTAGTTCAAATAAATATGTGGAATGTGGTGGTTGTCTTTTAGTTCAAATAAATGATGTGGAATGTGGTGGTTGTCTTTTAGTTCAAATAAATGATGTGGAATGTGGTGGTTGTCTTTTAGTTCAAACAAATGATGTGGAATGTGGTGGTTGTCACTTAGTTCAAATAAATGATGTGGAATGTGGTGGTTGTCTCTTAGTTCAAATAAATGATGTGGAATGTGGTGGTTATCTATTAGTTCAAATAAATGATGTGGAATGTGGTGGTTGTCTTTTAGTTCAAATAAATGTTGGAATGTGGTGGTTGTCTCTTAGTTCAAATAAATGATGTGGAATGTGGTGGTTGTCTCTTAGTTCAAATAAATGATGTGGAATGTGGTGGTTGTCTTTTAGTTCAAATAAATGATGTGGAATGTGGTGGTTGTCTCTTAGTTCAAATGATGTGGAATGTGGTGGTTATCTATTAGTTCAAATAAATTATGTGGAAAGTATTGATTATCTATCAGTTCAAATATGCCATGTGGAACATAATGATTCAAATAAATTATGTGGAAAGTACTGATTATCAGTTCAAATAAGCCATGTGGAACATAATGATTATCTGTCAGTTCAAATAAGCCATGTGGAACATGATGATTATCTGTTAGTTCAAATAAATGGTGTGGGATGTGGTGAATATCGGTTGGTTCAAACAAGTGATATGAAATGTGGTTATCTGTTAATTCAAATAAGTCACGTGGAATGTGATGATTATCTATTAGTCCAAATAAATGATGTAGGTGGTTATCTGTTAGTTCAAACAAGTGCTGTGGAATGTGGTGGTTATTTGTTAGTTAAAACACATGATGTGGTATGTGGTTTGTTATCTGTAAGTTCAAAAATGTGATGTGGATGTGGTAGTTATGTGTTAGTTCAAATATGTGACATGGGTGTGAGATGTGGTGATTATGTTAATTCAAATCAGTGATGTTGGAATGTGGAGATTATGTATTATTGCAATTAAATGATGTGGGACATGGTGATTATCTGTCAGTTCAAATATGTTTTGTGGGATGTGGTGGTTAGTTGTTAATTCAAATATCTAATGTGGGATGTGATATCTGTTAGTGCAAATCAGTGATGTGGGATGTGGTGGTTAATTGTTAGTTCTGATGTGGGATGTGGTAGTTATTTGGTAGTTCTAATATATGATGCATGGTGTGGTGGATATTTGTAGTTCTGATGTGGGATGTGGTAGTTATTTGGTAGTTCTAATATATGATGCATGGTGTGGTGGTTAATTGTTAGTTCTGATGTGGGATGTGGTAGTTATTTGGTAGTTCTGATATATGATGCATGGTGTGGTGGATTATTTGTTAGTTCAAATATGTGATGTGGGATGTGGTAGTTATTTGGTAGTTCAATATATGATGCATGGTGTGGGTGGATATTTGTTAGTTCTGATGTGGGATGTGGTAGTTATTTGGTAGTTCTAATATATGATGCATGGTGTGGTGGATATCTGTTAGTTCTGATGTGGGATGTGGTAGTTATTTGGTAGTTCTAATATATGATGCATGGTGTGGTGGATATTTGTTAGTTCAAAATGTGATGTGGGATGTGGTAGTTATTTCTTAGTTCTAATGTGATGTGGGGTGGGGTGGTTATTTGTTAGTTCTAATATGTGATGTGGGATGTGATGGTTATTCATTAGTTCTATGTGATGTGGGATGTGGTATCTGTTAGTTCAAATCAGTAATAAGGGATGTGGTGGTTATTTGTTAGTTCATATATGTGATGTGGGATGTGACATTATTTGTTCAAATGTTATATGGGATATGTTTGTGATGTTAGTTCAAATCAATATGTGGGATGTGGTGGTTATCTGTTCAAATCAGTGGTAAGGGATGTGGTGGTTATTTGGTAGTTCTAATATGTGATGTGAGATGTAGTGGTTATCTGTTAGTTCAAACATATGACGTGGGATGTGGTATTATCTGTTAGTTCAAATCAGAGATGTGGATGTGGTGTTATCTGTTTGCTCAAATCAGAGATGTGGGATGTGGTGGTTATTTGTTGGTTCAAATCAGAGATGTGGGATGTGGTATTATGTTAGTTCAAATCAGTGATGTGGGATGTGGTGGTTATCTTTTAGTTCAAATCAGAGAAGTGGAATGTGGTGCTTACTGTTTGGTTCAAATCAGTGACATGGGATATGATGGTTATCTGTTAGTTTAAATATCTGATGTGGGATAGGTATTATCTGTTACTTCAAATCATTGATGTGGGATAGGTATTATCAGTTAGTTCAAATCATTGATGTGGGATAGGTATTATCAGTTAGTTCAAATCATTGATGTGGGATAGATATTATCAGTTAGTTCAAATCATTGATGTGGGATAGGTATTATCAGTTAGTTCAAATCATTGATGTGGGATAGGTATTATCAGTTAGTTCAAATCATTGATGTGGGATAGGTATTATCAGTTAGTTCAAATCATTGATGTGGGATAGGTATTATCTATTAGTTTAAATCAGTGATGTGGAATGTGATGGTTATCTGTAAGTTTAAATCAGTGATGTGGAATGTGATGGTTATCTGTTAGTTTTAAATCAGTGATGTGGAATGTGATGGTTATCTGTTAGCTCAAATCAGTGATATGGAATGTGATGGTTATCTGTAAGCTCAAATCAGTGATGTGGAATGTGATGGTTATCTCAAATATCTGTTAGTTCTAATCAGTGATGTGGAATGTGATGGTTATCTGTAAGTTCAAATCAGTGATGTGGAATGTGATGGTTATCTGTTAGTTCAAATCAGTGATGTGGAATGTGATGGTTATCTGTTAGTTTAAATCAGTGATATGGAATGTGATGGTTATCTGTTAGTTCTAATCAGTGATGTGGAATGTGATGGTTATCTGTTAGTTCAAATCAGTGATGTGGAATGTGATGGTTATCTGTTAGTTCTAATCAGTGATGTGGAATGTGATGATTACCTGTTAGTTCTAATCAGTGATGTGGAATGTAATGGTTATCTGTTAGTTTAAATCAGTGATATGGAATGTGATGATTACCTGTTAGTTCTAATCAGTGATGTGGAATGTGATGGTTATCTGTTAGTTCTAATCAGTGATGTGGAATGTGATGATTACCTGTTAGTTCTAATCAGTGATGTGGAATGTGATGATTACCTGTTAGTTCTAATCAGTGATGTGGAATGTAATGGTTATCTGTTAGCTCTAATCAGTGATATGGAATGTGATTACCTGTTAGTTCTAATCAGTGATGTGGAATGTGATGGTTATCTGTTAGTTCTAATCAGTGATATGGAATGTGATGATTACCTGTTAGTTCTAATCAGTGATGTGGAAAGTGACAGTTATGTTAGTTCTAATCAGTCAGTGATATGGAATGTGATGGTTATCTGTTAGTTCTAATCAGTGATATGGAATATGATGGCTATCTGTTAGTTCAAATCAGTGATATGGAATGTGGTATTATCTGTTCAAATTAGTGATGTGGGATGTGATAGTTAGCTGTTAATTATCAGTGATGTGGGATATGGTGGCTATCTGTTGGTTCTAATCAGCGATGTGAGATGTGGTGGACAGAACCGTGGACTCAGTCTGATATCTTGAGTTTAATTCCAGCCCTCAATATTGAAATCTGGCCCATTTTCTGCCCATATCAATCTTTCCATCATTCTCATGGTGTAAGTTTACTGTTTCATAGGTTCTTTCCCTCCCCTCCCCACCCCTTTCAGTCTCCCAGAAAATTGCTGGCAGATTCGGGTGGAGCACATATGGAATTGTCTGAGTGCAATGAATTCCTCCTGAACAAACTCCAAACTTCAATCAGTGATGTGGGACACAGCAGTTATCCGTTTGTTCAAATAAGTGATATAGTTATTTGTTACTTCCACCTTTGACTTGATGTCAGCATTATGAATATATTTAGAACAACATAATGACTACAGATGACCATGTATCACTTCTATATCTCTAATAGTGACTGAACAGTCATAGACAGACGCATGCCGAGAATAACAGTGGTTCCAAACAGATTTACCAGACAAAAGTTAGCTACATGTTGTGCAGTTCTATAAGGAATAGGATATTTTGATTCAGCAGACAAAAGGTTATGACAGCCTACATAGCCTTGGTATGTGTTTGATGATACCAAAATTGATAACACCATGCTACATAATACACAAAGATATTACAATAAATATACATTATTTGTACTGTGCATTACTTGTACATCATTTCTGCTTATACTTCGAATAATGAGATACATATGTACAACAGATATATTACACACCTCTATCA
>JAPXFY010000024.1:39266499-39278999 GCA_030674185.1 Monoplex corrugatus
TACAATGTCACAGATGCCATGTGCTGGATGAGATCCACAATAGTCATGGCAAACAATACAATGTCACAGATGCTATGTGCTGGATGAGATCCACAGTGGTCATAGCAAACAATACAATGTCACAGATGCCATGTGCTGGATGAGACCCACAATAGTCATAGCAAACAATACAATGTCACAGATGCTATGTGCTGGATGAAATCCACAGTGGTCAAGGCAAACAATACAATGTCACAGATGCATGTGCTGGATGAAATCCAGTGGTCAAGGCAAACAATACAATGTCACGGATACTTTGTGCTGGATGAGATCCAAAATGGTCATTGCAAACAAGTACAATGTCACAGATGCTATGTGCTGGATGAGATCCAAAATGGTCATGGCAAACAATACAATGTCACAGATGCTATGCGCTGGATGAGATCCAAAATGGTCATGGGAAACAATACAATGTCACAGATGCTATGTGCTGGATGAGATCCAAAATGGTCATTGCAAACAATACAATGTCACAGATGCTATGTGCTGGATGAGATCCAAAATGGTCATTGCAAACAATACAATGTCACAGATGCTATGTGCTGGAGGAGATCCAAAATGGTCATTGCAAACAATACAATGTCACAGATGCTATGTGCTGGATGAGATCCAAAATGGTCATTGCAAACAAGTACAATGTCACAGATGCCATGTGCTGGATGAGGTCCAAAATGGTCATGGCAAACAAGTACAATGATGCAGATGCCATGTGATAGATGAGGTCCAAAATGGTCATGGCAAACAATACAATGACGCAGATGCCATGTGATAGATGAGGTCCAAAATGGTCATGGCAAACAATACAATGACGCAGATGCCATGTGATAGATGAGGTCCAAAATGGTCATGGCAAACAATACAATGACGCAGATGCCATGTGCTGGATGAGATCCACAATGGTCATGGCAAACAATACAATGACGCAGATGCTATGTGACAGATGAGGTCCAAAATGGTCATGGCAAACAAGTACAATGACGCAGATGCCATGTGCTGGACGAGGTCCAAAATGGTCATGGCAAACAAGTACAATGACGCAGATGCCATGTGCTGGACGAGGTCCAAAATGGTCATGGCAAACAAGTACAATGACGCAGATGCCATGTGCTGGACGAGGTCCAAAATGGTCATGGCAAACAAGTACAATGACGCAGATGCCATGTGCTGGACGAGGTCCAAAATGGTCATGGCAAACAAGTACAATGACGCAGATGCCATGTGCTGGATGAGATCCACAATAGTCATGGCAAACAAGTACAATGACGCAGATGCCATGTGCTGGACGAGGTCCAAAATGGTCATGGCAAACAAGTACAATGACGCAGATGCCATGTGCTGGATGAGATCCACAATAGTCATGGCAAACAATACAATGTCGCAGATGCCATGTGATAGATGAGGTCCAAAATGGTCATGGCAAACAAGTACAATGACGCAGATGCCATGTGCTGGATGAGATCCACAATAGTCATGGCAAACAATACAATGTCGCAGATGCCATGTGATAGATGAGGTCCAAAATGGTCATGGCAAACAAGTACAATGACGCAGATGCCATGTGCTGGATGAGATCCACAATAGTCATGGCAAACAAGTACAATGACGCAGATGCCATGTGATAGATGAGGTCCAAAATGGTCATGGCAAACAAGTACAATGACGCAGATGCCATGTGCTGGACGAGGTCCAAAATGGTCATGGCAAACAAGTACAAACTTAACAACAACTTTAAGAAACAGCGCCAATAAACAGAACATGTAACTAAGTTGAAACTACCTGAAAAACAATAACATTAAAATCATGTACCAACTCAACGCATTTTTTTGTTTTTGTTTGTTTGTTTGTTTGTTTGTTTGTTTGTTTTGGTCCAATTAACACAAAACACTTGGTACTGATTTCAGCTGTCACATGGCATCACAACAATGGAGAATGCAGTTATCAAATATTCTTTACTTACAAACAAAATTCAAAGAAGATGTACTTAAAATTACATCCAAAGTATGATGGGTTGACACACGAATTCTGTAATTAAATGAGTGAATATATTGTTTGAAATATACTTTGATAAGAAAAAGAATGCATGCTATTCAATATTGCAAGTCTCAGCTTCTACTGGATGTTTGTCCACCAGACAAAAACATGTGAAAAAAACAAAGATGATCAAGCCATTCTACGAGGGTTGTTCAATTTAAGATGACACTAGGCTTGCCGTTTGAAAACGAAGCAACGCACAGAAAAATGTTTATACCAAACACAACTTTAAAGTTTACCTGATTAGCATGCAGAAAATAAAGTTGACATCATGACGCAACTCGGAGTATGACGTAATTACAAATGTGTTTCAAATAGCTGAGCCTGAAAAAAATGGACGTCACCAATGAGCAATTTCGTTTCTACACTTTCACAAGGCTACAACTTGGTGACGATTGTAGGAAGATACACGCAGATTTGCAAGCTGTTTACGGAACGGATTGTGTGTCTTACCGCACAGTTTGCAGGTGGGTCAAACAATTAGGAGCAGGTAGAGTGCCATCTGATTGGGGTAATCGTGCAGAGCGAGCTTTACCAGCTCGGAACGAACAAAACATTGCATATGTGAAAAGACTGATAGAGGAGGATCCACATTCGACTGTGCGGGAATTAAGCGAGGCATGTGAGCTTTCAATTGGCACCATTAACAACATTCTGCACAAAGACCTTCACATGAGAAAACTGGCTGCAAGATGGGTGCCACATCTCTTAAGTGATGATCAGAAGCAGCAGCGGGTGGCATGTTCACGCAAACTGCTCGATGAGTTTGAGCCCAACGGGCCAAAACGACTGTGTGACTTAGTGACGGGAGATGAGAGTTGGCTCACATTCTACGGCATCCCCAACAAACGCTGCAACCGCATGTGGGTTGGCCCTGACGGATACCGACCAGTTGTTCTTCGCCCAGGATTCCAGAGTCGCAAGCGACTGTTTTCTATTTTTTTCAACACGCAAGGCCTTGTGGCAATTGACATTTTGCCTGAGAAATCAACAATCACTGCCTCCTACTATACCCAAGTTGTGCTCCCCAAAGTTGTAGGAAAAATCCATGAGCAGCGCCCAACCGTCGGCACCCAGAGGACCCTTCTTCTGCATGACAATGCCAGTGCCCATAAGGCGAAGGTCACCACAACCTTCCTGAGCGAGCAAGGGATCCAAGTTTTGGACCACCCACCCTACAGCCCCGACTTGGCCCCATGCGACTTCTGGCTGTTCCCTGTTCTGAAGGAAAAGCTCGCTGGGCGTAAGTTTGACCGGGTACAAGACCTCGCCAAAGCCGTAAGATCAGAGTTGTCTGGTCTGCCTAAAACCGACTATCAGAGGGCGCTTGAGAATTGGCGTAGGAGGCTTGAACTTTGCATCCTAGCCAACGGAGAATACTTCGAGGGGATGTAAAAGTTTCAAGTTGCTGAGATGAGAGGTACGTTTTTTAAGGGGGTGGTGACATCTTAAATTGAACAACCCTCGTAACAATCTCGCATTTTATACAAAAACTGGAAGAGAAAATCCAGATGATCTGTATTTTTTTAAAGGTCAATGTCACCTTCCAAAACCTTCAATAGAATACAACTTGACATGCCTCAAGAACAATGGTATACTGTCACAACAGTGACGAACAATGGTATACTGTCACAACAGTGACAACGCATTTTAGATACTGTCATAAGTTCTAAGAAAATACTACTCCCGCATCTTTCTCGAAAAGAGAGAGGTACGTTTTTGTGACTCCTCAGCAGTCCACAGCTTTGACCAAAATTTCATTCAAAAAGAAATTCCACCCATAAAAGGGCTGAGAAACGAGTTTACTCTTTTTTTTTTTTTTGTCACAAACACATGCATGCATGCAGGCGAACACACACACAGACACACACAGACACACACAGACACACACACACACACACACACACACACACAAACACACACACACACACACACACACACCCCAAATAAATATGAAACAATCTCTATTTTCTGTTTTAAAGAACAGGAAGGCCAGAAATACTGAAAAGGACATAAAAAAAACTGAAGACATACGGCTTTGATCTGGGCGTCCTTCATGGCGACTTCGTTCTCTAGTTTGTCGTTGAAGTCATGGACTGAGGTGGATTCCCGCTGAGCATTGAGGTATCTTTTCTCTAATGTAGCTATCCTCTCCTCTTGGTCCTCCTTCTGAGCTTGTGACTGAAACACACACAATCAATTCACCAACACTTTTCTCAAAGGACAACCTGCCGTTGTGGAAGCATGGATGAAAGTGTGAAAAATGTCATCCTATCTGGAAATCAACTTTTACATATCAGTTAACCCTCTTGACCCCATCATCCTAACCACCAGCTGTATAAACTTAACCCTTTCATTCCCTCATATATCTACCAGCTTCTTGCATGTTTTGCTTTGCTATCATGGTTGATAATGGAGAAAACTGGTGGACAGGGTGAGGGAGTCAAAGAGTTCAGACAGGGTGAGGGAGTCGAAGGGTTAAATAATTTCAATCTAGAAAAATTACTTTCCATGTTGTCAGTCCTGAAGACAATTGTTCCTAATAGACTGAAACTAGACCTAGACCTTTTCACACACACACACACACACATACACACACACACACACCACACACCACACCACACACCACACACACACACACACACACACGACAGGTTAATTTACACTGAAAAATGATGCAGTTTT
This sequence comes from Monoplex corrugatus, assembly GCA_030674185.1. Taxonomy (NCBI): domain Eukaryota; kingdom Metazoa; phylum Mollusca; class Gastropoda; order Littorinimorpha; family Ranellidae; genus Monoplex; species Monoplex corrugatus. Next base: position 39,271,255 of record JAPXFY010000024.1, read on the forward strand.
TTCCCCAAAAAATCCTAACCAATCCCCAATGTTATTCTTCTTTCTCCCTCTCTCAAACACACATATACATCCAGCTCTCCACAGTTAATGATAATAACATGAACAGCATATAACAATGTATAGAAAATATATACACCTTAAGTTTCGTAAGTGTCTTATATTTCTCTGAAGTTTCACGAACTGTTATTCAGCCTTGCACCCACACACATAGTTCACAGTAATAACATTAACTGTATAAACTTGTAACATGCACACACAAATCTACTGACCTCTCTCAGATCTCTCTGAAGCTTCACCAGCTGTTCTTGAGCCTTGTTCAAGTCTTTCTGTGATGTGGTGAAACTCTCTTCCAGCTCTGTGCACCGGTTGGTTAATTCTAGGACACGTGTCCGCGATGATGTTAATTCCGTGTTTTGCTTTTCCACTGTTTCTTGAAGTTCAATGACTCTTGTGATATCAGAGTCTGGGTCAATGGAGCCATTGGAAAGGCGCTGTAAAATGCAGGAAAAAAAGATAATTATTTAAAAATCAACCATGCCAACCAACAACACTTCTGCAGTCATATACGGTCATATATAAAATGGTTAATATTATTACCATGAATCGTTGTTGTATAGCGCAATTCTCCACTCATTTGAACTCACTGCACATGACACGTAATCAGACTTTTCAATGGAGCACAGCAAGCTGTTGGACATGCTGACCACAATCCACTAAGCCGTTGCACAGTTATATGTGACCTCCCACCACGAAATCAGTCTTAACTCGCAGTCAGTTGAACAGCACTAGGAGCTGAAAAGGTGACTGAGGGTCTATCTGGGGTGTTTTGACTTTTTATCAAAATTGATTTTTGTAGACTATTATCTATCCCCCACAGAAATCTTTTTCTTGAAAAAATATTTTCAATCAATTTAAAATGGTATTTTAATGCACTGATCGCAGCATAACGAACGCAATTTCCTACCAAAAGTACCTATATTGTCTCTTATTATGAACCGTAACCTGTACAGTACCCTCACATGTAATATACTGATGGAAAGCTCTTTGGTGCACCTTTCAGATAATGACAACAAAAATTAGAAACAAACTGGGTCAAAGCCACCAAATAAAGAAATTTAAGAAAAATGTGTAGGAGAGCACACAAAAACTTTAGAGGCCGTTTTCTCAGAATGGCCGTCATACAACTTAATGATAACTTCTACATTTTTTTTTAGTACAAGCTTTATTCAAGTACCAAAATAATCAGCAGAATGTACACTTTCCAGTGATGTGTATATCTCAAAATGCCCAAAATGCTAGTTAAGACTGATTTCGTGATGGGAGGTCACATTGTTTACACCATGTGGGCCATCCCACCAGAACACATACAATTTCTACACAGTATGGGCCATCCCACCAGAACACATACACTGTCTACACAGTGTGGGCCATCCCACTAGAGCACATACATTGTCTACACAGTGTGAGCCATCCCACCAGAACACACATACATTGTCTACACAGTGTGAGCTATCCCACCAGAACACATACATTGTCTACATTCTATAATATCCATTTGACAAAATTCACTTGCACTTGGCCATGTATGTGTTCTGGTGGGATGGCCCACACTGTGTAGACAATGTATGTGTTCTGGTGGGATGGCTCACACTGTGTAGACAATGTATGTGTGTTCTGGTGGGATGGCCCACACTGTGTACACAATGTGTGTGTTCTGGTGGGATGGCTCACACTGTGTAGACAATGTATGTGTTCTGGTGGGATGGCCCACACTGTGTAGACAATGTGTGTATTCTGGTGGGATGGCCCACACTGTGTAGACAATGTATGTGTTCTGGTGGGATGGCTCACACTGTGTAGACAATGTATGTGTGTTCTGGTGGGATGGCCCACACTGTGTAGACAATGTATGTGTTCTGGTGGGATGGCTCACACTGTGTAGACAATGTATGTGTTCTGGTGGGATGACTCACACTGTGTAGACAATGTATGTGTTCTGGTGGGATGGCCCACACTGTGTAGACAATGTATGTGTTCTGGTGGGATGACTCACACTGTGTAGACAATGTATGTGTGTTCTGTTGGGATGGCCCACACTGTGTAGACAATGTATGTGTTCTGGTGGGATGGCTCACACTGTATAGACAATGTATGTGTGTTCTGATGGGATGACTCACACTGTGTAGACAATGTATGTGTTCTGGTGGGATGGCCCACACTGTGTAGAAACTGTATGTGTTCTGGTGGGATGGCCCACATGGTGTAAACAATGTACATGTTCTGGTGGGATGGTCCACATGTGTAGACAATGTATGTGTTCTGGTGGGATGGTCCACACTGTGTAGACAATGTATGTGTTCTGGTGGGATGGTCCACACTGTGTAGACAATGTATGTGTTCTGGTAGGATGGCTCACCCTATGTAGACAATGTATGTGTTCTAGTGGGATGGCCCACACTGTGCAGACAATGCATGTGTTCTAGTGGGATGGCTCACACTGAGTAGACAATGTATGTGTTTTGGTGGGATGGCCCACATGGTGTAAACAATGTACATGTTCTGGTAGGATGGAGCCACACTGTGCAGACAATGTATGTGTTCAGGTGGGATGGCCCACACTGTGTAGACAATGTATGTGTTCTAGTGGGATGGCCCACACTGTGTAGACTATGTATGTGTGTTCTGGTGGGATGGCTCACACTGTGTAGACAATGTATGTGTTCAGGTGGGATGGCTCACACTGTGTAGACTATGTATGTGTTTAGGTGGGATGGCCCACATTGTGTAGACAATGTATGTGTTCAAGTGGGATGGCCCACACTGTGTAGACTATGTATGTGTGTTCTGGTAGGATGGCCCACACTGTGTAGACTATGTATGTGTTCTGGTGGCATGGCCCACACTGTGTAGACAATGTATGTGTTCTAGTGGGATGGCCCACACTGTGTAGACAATGTATTGTGTTCTGATGGGATGGCCCACACTGTGTACATAATGTATGTATTCTGGTGGGATGGCCCACACTGTGTAGACAATGTATGTGTTCTGGTGGGATGGCCCACACTGTGTACACAATGTATGTGTTCTGGTGGGATGGCCCACACTGTGTAGACAATGTATGTGTTCTGGTGGGATGGCCCACACTGTGTACACAATGTATGTGTTCTGGTGGGATGGCCCACACTGTGTAGACAATGTATGTGTTCTGGTGGCATGGCCCACACTGTGTAGACAATGTGTGTTCTGGTGGGATGGCCCACACTGTGTAGACAATGTGTGTTCTGGTGGCATGGCCCACACTGTGTAGACAATGTGTGTTCTGGTGGGATGGCCCACACTGTGTACATAATGTATGTGTTCTGGTGGGATGGCCCACACTGTGCAGACAACATGTGTTCCAGTGGGATGGCCCACACTGTGTACATAATGTATGTATTCTGGTGGGATGGCCCACACTGTGTATATAATGTATAAGTTCTGGTGGGATGGCTCACACTGTGTAGACAATGTATGTATTCTGGTGGGATGAAGAAAAATGAGGAGGCAACAAAAGAAAAGAAAAGAGCAGAAACAAAAAGAAAGATAGGGAAAGAGAAAAGAATTTCTAGACAGTGTGGCATGTGGATACTATTACACAAACGGAATACCTGGCATCCCCACGACAGAAAAAGAAAAAATAACACATACACCACTGACAAAAACTGAGTTTTAGATTTCAATCTGACCGGCTGTGAAGATGTACTTTTTTCATTATACACAATATACAATTAGCGATGCTGCCCAATGTTCTTCATGGCATCAAGTGAAGAACATGACAAAATACATGGCACAAACTTCTGACAAGCCATACGCCCCACTTATGACTGTAACTGCGCAAATCTAGTCTTATCTACTTACTCCACAGTATCAGTTCATGATGGATATCTGATTAAATGATATGATGGATGTCTGCTTAAATGATCAACCATGTTAAAAATATGCTATGATGGAACTAGAGAGAGAGAGAGAGAAGATTGACAATGAAACAATAATGGCCCTAAGAAAAAGCTGAGGTCTACTACTTCACTCACTCACTCACAACATTTGTTTGTTTATTCAATTATTTACTTATTAACTTACTTACCTTAGGGTGTACTTGTGAAGGTATATTCTGAGTGTCTCCGTCAGAGAGCTGAGAATTGTCTACAGACCATGTTTACACATTCATCCTACTTATTCATTTATCTACTTATATATTTATTCATTTATTCATTTATTCGTTTATTTATTAATTAATTTATTAGGTTACTTGCCTTAGGGTGTGCTTGTGAAGGTATATTCTGAGTGTCTCCTTCAGAGAGCTGAGAGTTGTCCACAGACCCTGTTTTAGACAGGCGTCCTTCCTCCACACTGCCACTGGAATGACGAGACTTGCTTTGCTGCTCCCGAAACGTGAACAACTGAAACATACATACAGGGTAACGGTAAGGACCTAAAACAGATATGGTCTGAGAAAAAGTGAACATTCCACGCTCTAAACACAAGTAAATATCAATCAGAACATTAAGTCTGGGCATAACTTTGTTTAAAGCCCAGCTGACTGTGTAGAGCCATATCAGGGCTATACCATACTTCCAACAGGTTGGAAAAAAAAAAGGGGGGGGAGGGGAATAAAGTTAAGAACACATATCAATGCATTCATGCACATAATCCAAGGAGATGCCCCTGGCGTTGACCACTCTGTCCAATTTTTCACACAAAGAATTTAAAAAACACACCTGAATACAAATTTAAACATAACTTGGGACACGAAAACATAAAAAAAACGGGGCTAAATTACCTAAAATTGCTTCCGCTTATCACATTTCCTTAGATACCCAACTGCACTTACTAAGTTACTTCATGAAATGATCTGATCTCCAGTACAGTCAGATTTATGTCAAAGACATTACAAATAAAATTTATTTTTATATCTTTGATTTATGTCGAGTTGTCTATATTTCAACCTATATGTGGGATCTTTATCAGGACAAATTTTTGTTAACTGTGTGTCTGGCTCTATTTCGGATGCAAGTCAAGTCACGTGATGCAAAAAACTTTTCTTTAGCTGGCACAAAGCTCAACTTCTTGTTTATGACTTTCAGAGACCAGAATTTGTAAGCATTTTTCCATGAAAACTGGCGTCCTGTTTCTTCACAGTAATCCTCCCAGTGCCATTAATAAGACTTGTGTGGTATTTTGGTGTTCCTTGATTCAAGCACACACTATTTGGGCAGTCTCTCCCAACGTCATGTGAAGACCTCATGAGAGACTGAAACATGGATGACTGCAAACAACTAATTCAGGTAAGGATCATGTTATTTCACAGAATTAATCTACACTACATTTCCTGTTCAACTTCAAGTTAATTAAATGGAAACCTGAAGCACATGAACAAATAATAACAATATGTATTAAACTGAAAAAACTGTTCAGCCAACTAGAATTTGTCAAATATAAAAAAGATCATAAGATCACCAAACCCAGGATGAGACACACGATTGTTTTCACTCAACTGGTTTCATTCAGCTGGGTAGTTAGGTAGGCCATCCAAATCAAATAAATCATGGAAAGACGAAAAGAATTTGTTATTTCTTTGTGGATCATCCAGTTGAATGAAGCAGACATAATCAATACAGGAAAGGATCAACAACATCAACATACAACTTTTACAGGTTCTAACCATTTAACTCCCTAAGTCTATCCACTAGACCGGCTGAGGGGTCAAAGAGCCACAGAAAGCCAGGAAGAAAGTACTAACAAACAATATCCCAAATCAATACCACCAGCCAAGTACTCTCTGTCACAATCCCTCCTCCAGTCACCCTAGTCACCTCTCCTGCTTGCTCCCCATTTTTTCAAGGCAGGACAAATGAAATAATCAAATATATACATGCATGTACATGTACACATGCGTGCACACACAAGCTCAACAGTGCTAATGTGAATCGATCGCCTCCATTTTTCCTAAAGAGATCTTCCATCCATGCACATATTTTTTATTTTTCAAACGTGTGTGTGTGTGTGTGTGTGTGTGTGTGTGTGTGTGTGTGTGTGTGTGTGTGTGTGTGTGTGTGTGTGTGTGTGTGTGTGTGTGTGTGTGTGTGTGTGTGTGTGTGTGTGTGTGTGTGTGTGTGTGTGTGTGTGTGTGTGTACATGTATGTGTGTGTGTAGGTATACATGTATATGTATGTATGTATGTGTGCGTGTGTGTTATTCACATACTGATGAAGTCAACGGGGCAAAGTAGTTCTGCACAACAGCCTACTAACTGGGAGGTCAGGGTTTGAACCTCAATCAGTCAAAAATTAATGTGGGTGTCTGTCAGGTTCAGGCCACCAACAATTTAAATTATAATTGTGAAAAAATGGAATCTCTGATTTTTCTTTTCAATAAGCAGTGTTCTAAAACATTTATAGGACATTTTAAGAGGCAAGAGAAACTACAGCACCTATTCACAATAGAAAAGCTGGCGGGAAAAAGAGCACCAGGTAGACCCAGGAAGAAAATACTGGTCAGACTTGCAGAGTGGATAAGTCAGAGAGGGTGGGAGATGTACTTGTTACAGCAACAAAGGACAGATTCGTATGGAGGGCCATGATCGCCAGTCCCATGCAGCTTGACACACTATGATGAGTGTTCTAAATTGAAGACCTTGAATTTTCTGTCAATCATACTAAACTGTTGGATTACAATTCTTATTCCATGGAAATGTGTTTCAGGCTTGGGAACCTGTCACAAGGTTTCATGGGTAGCCACTGTGAAATCTCTTTAACACATCAGGATAAGCAGCATCTCGAATATTAGTAGTTTAGCAAGTGCTCATGGCTGAACCATGCTCTGAGTCATAATAGTGGTACCCGATATAAAAACTCATGTTTGCATGTAGTATACAGACTTTTGTCAGCAACAGAGTCACTTCCCTTAATAATCAATTCCAACTGTTGAATGTGTGCATGTTTTATCACAACTATTGATGGAAACATGCATTAAAAACAACATATGTCATAGGAGTTGGTTCTTCGTCTGCTCAGTCTTGATGATCCAGATGACAGGAACTCAAAAAAGTAAAAACAGCATTGATAGTGGTGACAAGTAGGTCAGCTTGCTATGGCTACAAGTAAATGTAAGCAGACTGAACACAGCAGGGTGTACAACTCTTGCTCCACCTTGATCAGGTGTGAAGGGGTAGGGGCGGGGCATTTGTGATGTACATACATATTGCTGTACAGCTGCAACTCGGTTACATGTGTAATATGAAAATGTGAATTTCACTCAGGTATTCAAACATGTATACTCCGTGTTTTGTTACAAGTCAGTCCGGATACTGTGAGTGCAAGTGTTTCACTGTCAGTGCCATGTCTCTGTTTTGTGTATGTAATTGTTATTGTTGTTTAAAGCCTAGTTGACTGTGTAGAGCCATATTAGGGTTATAATCAGTTCAAAACATACACAATACTTCCAACAGGACAAAAAAAAAATGGGGGGGGGGGGGGGGAAATTAAGTACACATATCAATGCATTCACGCACATAATCTAAGGAGATGCCCCTGGCGATGACCATTCCGTCCATATAGCACATGGGGATTTAAAAAACATACCTGAATACCAATTTAAACATAACTAAGGACATTCAACCATGTATAAAAATGGGGATTAATTACCTAAAATTGGTTCCGCATATGTCATATCCCAAGAACCAAAAATGTACTTAATAAACGTACCCT
>JAPXFY010000024.1:39283999-39313999 GCA_030674185.1 Monoplex corrugatus
AGAGAGAGAGGAGAGGGGGCTGGAGGAAGGGGAGGGAGAGAGAGAGAAAGGAGAGAGCCAGGTGGTGATATTTTTTGCTTGGAACAGAACCACACGATTTTGACATCAAGTTTCTGTTGGTTTCGTTGCAAAGTAGGCCATTTACCATGTGTTCCTTCAACAACGGTTAGACTTTTCTAATAATCCGGCAAAAAAACTGAGGCTGTTTTATTCGCCTGACATAAAAAATCAAAAGGTCATCTTCCACTAACACATCTTATCACTCAAACGTCTGTCTTGTTATTTTTTTTAGCTATATTTATGTAGTGTAGATGTGTGTTTCTGAATGTGTTTATACTGCATTAATGTGCTGACATGGCAAACCCCACCCCCATCCACATCCATTCAATTTGTTTTTGTATACAATGTGCAACGAGCATGCTTTGACATGCGGTGTTTGCACTATACACATGGTACTATCATCATCATCGCCATCATCATCATCATCATCACCATCATCTGCTTGCTATTTAGTAATTATTCATTATCGTTATCATTTATGTAATTATCACTGTTATCATTATTACTATAATTAGTACTACTATTACCATCATCATCACTATTATCATAATCAAGTTGTTATCAGACATTTTCAATTTCAATAGGATCATGTCCCGAGTCTGATACCTGGTTGTATCCTTGCCATACTGTATTGTATCAGTTAGTACTGTATCAAACTGCATTATACTGCACTGCACTGAACTCCCTTGTATTGTATCAAATTATATATACCCATCCCGTTTTATCCAACGAAGGCAGTCTTTCTCCTTCTTCTTCAAGAAGCGCGGGTTTAAAACGTGAATTACTATCTGTGTGAAGTGTGTTCAGTAAGTCACTTCAGTGCAAATCCATATAGTTTTTTTCCCGTCTGCGTCTACTTGTGTTTCCCTATAGAACTTTTTTTTCTAACACAACTTTGCGAGAGACAACAACTTCTGTCTTTTCCTTTTCACCAGGATTGTTTCACACGCCTTAAGTGCATGCTGCACAATGGGGACCATGATTGATCGTCTCATCCTGAAGACTTCCACTCAGATTACCTAACGACGGGACAAGCATTCGGGTGAGAGGAGGAGTGGGGTGGAGGTTGGGCGGGAGGAATGAACATAATTCCTGTCTAATCCCAGAATCAAACAGAGGACACAACAGTTAAGTGGTGTGAACATCAGACCCATTCAGAATGTCAGGGTTCAATCCTTAGCGTTTACTGGGTAAAGGATGGGGCCTTTTCCGACCTCCCAGGTCAACGTCTATGCAGACTTACTAGTGCCAAAGCCCTCTTTATGTGAACACACTTGCAGAACATTACTCACGCATGTTAAAGATCATGTAAGCCGTGTGTGTATTCAGTGAATTATGAAATCACAAGTACAGTCATCATGCACATTCAATGAAAACAAAGTGTGCACACTTAGGCTAAAATATAAAACAGGAGTTTTAAGTTTAAGACGGATTCATCACACTCAGACATTTCCATATGTGCTCCACCCTAATCTGTCGGCAATTACCTCGCAGACTCCCTGAGCCTGCACAAAACCATACGCTTGCAAGATCTTGATATGGGGCAGAGGAAGGGGGATGGGGTAGGGAAACCTGCGAAACACTAAGTTGACACCACCAAAATGATGGAAACGTTAAAGATGGTCAGCGAGCAGGGCAGATCTTAATGTTGAGGGCTGAGACTGAACTCAAAAACATCACATCTTGAGACAATGGATTTATCAAAAGAACCAACCCACAGAAAAACTAGGTCATCTGCCCAGGACTGAACCCACGATCCCACGATATGAGCATGGCTCTCTCACCAACTGTGCTAACGGGACACTAATTGTGTAGCCCGACCAAATGTTGAGTCCACAATATCTACGTTATAAGCATATCATCATTATCAAACGCCCTGCCACATGGCGGTGGCGATCTGGCCCTCCATATGCATCTATCGCTTGTTGCTGCAAGCACGTCTTCCACCTTCTCTGTCCTCAGCCACCCTGCAAGTCCGTCCAATATTTTTCCCTGGGTCTATCTGGTGCTCTCTTTCCCTCCAGCTTTCTTGTTATGACCAGGTGCTCTAAGTCCCCTTTCCTCATAAAATGGCCTATAAATGTTGCCTGTCTTTTCCTAATCTTCCTTATGAATGATCTTCTTGTGTCTGCCTCCATCAAGACTGTCTCGTTTGTGTTCTTTGCTGTCCATGAAACTCTCAAAATTCTTCTTAGAAACCACATCTCGGCATTGCACTCCAACTGCTAAGCTAGTGGGCAATTAAAAACATAGTAAACAAAAGCTGTCTTACACCCTCGACATGTAAGGTTTTTTACACTGACTCCCACTCAACAGAAAGGCACCACTGGTTGACGGGACTGAGGGAGTGCTGTGTGAGGGGAGGGGGAGAGGGAGAAATGGACGAATCGAAACCAAGAGCTCTCCGGGGAGAACCAAATCTGGGCTCAGACATTAGGAAGAGTTTGGCTTGAGAGGCCTGGTTGGTGGCGTTAGGAAAAGAGCTTACACCCTGCAATCTGACTGCAACAGTTCGAGTCTGAATCGGGGGATGGGGAAGATGGGAGGGGTAGGCAGTAAAAAGAAAAAAAAAACTGTAGCACAGTCCCCAGTCCCATCTTCTCTGCGTGGTTACTGACCTGCTCTGGGTTGGTGAAGGTAAAGCAGTGACGGATAGGACATGGGCAGAAGTTTGGATCTCACCACCTCGCTACCTCGCAACCTCAGGTTAAGGTACAACCGTTTAACCTTTTCAACCCTTACCATTAGACTACCATTCTTCGCGTGGCGAAAAATGCAACACTTCCCGCTGTCGTCTAGCTTGGAGTGAGTGTGAGAAAGATATGTGTGTGTGGGGGGGGGGGGGGGGGCAGCAAAGGAAACAAGCGATCTCTCGAGGAGCCCAAATCTGGGGCTGAGCTATTGGGGAGGAGCTTTTGTTACTGAGCCTATTGTTTGGGGAAGAATGCACTGGCTGGAAAAAAAAAGTGCGTCGTCAATTAAGGAAAAAGCCGAACAAAACGAAATGGTCAGCCCTACTAAAAATCTCTTTTCACACCCATTTAACATTATCAAGCGCACTAAAAAGCAAATAAAACCAACCAAACACCAGAAATTCCTCCTAACAATCACTCTGTTCACTTAACCTATAACATGTAATATACACTTTAAAAGTCGACTTATCTAATGAAACTGTTGGAGTTGCACTCTCCAGTGGCATTAAATATACTGCTGAAATGTGACTTAGACTGGTTCATATACAACCGAGACACTTTTAAGGAAAGATTCCGTAGCCCTTCATGCCATACTTCATCGTGACATCAATCTCCGCAGGTTTGGAGGTGAATTGGAGATAATGACAATGATGCTTCATTTTTCAACAACAAAATCTTTGGCCAAAAACTATTTTCAAATCCCGCAGTTGCTAATCTTCCAAAATATCTGTTTTAAGAGATCAAAAGAAACGGGGTAGAGACAGTGAGACATAAGTGTTGCAGCAGACTGGAAGACGGGAAGGGGGAAACAGAACTGATGCAGAAGATGGGGGAGGGGGGAGACAGAACTGGTGTAGAAGATGGGAGGGGGGAGACAGAAGTGGTGCAGTAGATGGGAGAGGGGGACACAGAACTGGTGCAGAAGATGGGGGAGGGGGGAGACAGAAGTGGTGCAGTAGATGGGAGAGGGGGAGACAGAACTGGTGCAGAAGATGGGGGAGGGGGGAGACAGAAGTGGTGCAGAAGATGGGAGGGGGGAGACAGAAGTGGTGCAGACGATGGGAGAGGGGGAGACAACTGGTGCAGAAGATGGGGGAGGGGGAGACAGAAGTGGTGCAGAAGATGGGAGGGGGGAGACAGAACTGTGCAGAAGATGGGAGGGGGGAGACAGAACTGGTGCAGAAGATGGGAGGGGGAGACAGAACTGGTGCAGAAGATAGGGAAGGGCGGGGGGGAACAGAAGTGGTGCAGAAGACGGGAGAGGGGGAGACATGGTGTAGAAGATGGGGGGGGGGGAGAGATGGTGCAGAAGATGGGAGAGGGGGAGACAGAAGTGGAGCGGAAGATGGGGGGGGGGGGGGGAGACAGAAGTGATGCAGAAGATGGGAGGGGGGGGGGGAGACAGAACTGATGCAGAGGATAAAAGAGGGGACAGTGAGACAGAAGTGGTGCAGAAGATGGGAGGGGGGGGGGGGGGAAGACAGAACTGGTGCAGAGGATAAAAGAGGGACAGTGAGACAGAAATGGTGCAGAAGATTGGGGGAGGGGAGGTGGCGGGAAGACAGTAGACAACAGTGGTGCGGAATAAGGGAGTTGGTCTTGGGCCGGCCTCTCTTCCATTTTTCTTTAGACTCCACAATAGCACTTGGTTGGTGAGTCTTCTAGGAAGGAGTCTTAGCACATGGTCATGCCATTTCACATATCTTTTGCAGATCTCAATGGAAACTGAACATTGACTGGACCGCTCTCTGATGTTGTTGTTGGTTTTGAAGTCACTCCATTTGATGCCTACACTTTTGCTCTGAATCATCTGAAATTGAAGGCATCAAGTTTTTCGTCCTCACTGGATTTCAATTGCCAGGTTTCACAGCCATAAAAATGTACAATTGACCAAAATACATGTTTTACACAAATCTTACTCAATGCCTGCTTCAATCTTGGGCATTATTTGCTTAACTTCTCTGTTTAAAATAACCTGCACATTAATTGCTTTTCATCTTCTGTTTTTTCTAATAACTGATGCTTGCCGCAAAATGGAAGTGACACTTGTTAAACGTTATACTATACAGCAACATTATTCAGCTCTGTTGCTCGTGAGCACAGGGAGGCAATCATATCACAGAAGGTGACAGGTCTATCACAGAGCGACAGAGCTAGAGGCCTGTCTATCCATCCGTGTCTAGGACCCAACCTCCTGGCTCCACATCTCCTTAAGATGATGCAGAACTCAAAGCGCTGGCGAAGTCTTGAAATGAGAAAGAAAGGGACCCCGAGTGTGGCATTAAGCTGACACCACCAGAATGATTGGCACATTTAAACGAGTAACCAGCATACCCATTTTTATGTTGCCTTCTTGACTGAAGCTGACAACCTGAGTCTGTCAAACGATCTATGCAGTCTGCATAGAAAAGGAAGGAAAGGAAGAGAAAAGGAAGAAAATATGATTGAAGAATAAATATCTCAAATAGCCCCCCCCCCCTCTCTCTCTCTCTCTCTCTCTCCTCTCTCTCTCTCTCTCTCACACACACACACACACACACACACACACACACACACACACACACACACACACACAAACACACACAGATAGACAGAGAGATAGACACGACAGACAGACAGATACAGAAAGAGAGAGACACAGAGAGAGTGAGAGAGTGTGCGTGTGAGTGAGATAGAGATTACTATCATTCTTGTTTAAAACCCAGCCGACAGTGCAGAGCCATTTCTTTCCAAAACATACAGAACACCTCACTGTCCTTGAAAAAAAAAAAGGAAGTAAACACACATATCAACGCATTCACGCAATAAAGATATGCCCTTGCCAATGACCATTCCGAACACTTTATCATGGGGGAGGGGTTGTAAAAACCAAATCTGAATACAAATGTATAAACATATATACTAGCACATAAAAACTGGCCAAAATTACCTAAAAAGGCTTCTGCACATCACATTTCTTAAGAGCCCAAAATGCCATAAATACACATGTCCAATTATCAGTCCTATAAGAAAGTATGCAAGGCTTTATAGAAAATATACAGGTGAACTGACCAGCAATGCCGAAAATGGTAGGGAAAATGACAGATAGCAAAGGAGCAAAGAAGGAACAAAGCCAGTGAGGTAATGAGAGAATGTCTAGCAGTGAGAGATGGAGGGGTGGGGGAGGGAGAGAGAGACAGAGAGACAGACAGACATCTCAAACACTTAAAAACACTTTATTACTACAGGGTACAAGCATTATGTCCTATTGGACCTGTCTTACAGCTAGTCCTGGCCTCTTTACAACATTAAGCATATTAAAAGGAAATTTTCCTTCTAAAATTACGTTTAATCTAACATACTTACCGTGGCTCACTGATGCAATAAGCGGCAGCGATTTGCCATTCCTGCCTCATAAACAATAAAGTCCGAAAGGACCATAACTCTGAGAGTATCCATGTCTTGCGCATGCGCATGTGCTCTTCCTCTTTTCGAGGAAACCGAGACCCTGACTGTGAATGGAAGGAACCAGGAAGGCGGAGAGGACGGGAGGGACTCTGCGTGAGCCCCGGTAAGTATGTTAGATTAAACGTAATTTTAGAAGGAAAATTTCCTTTTAATTACACATACTATACCATGGCTCACTGATGCAGAATAGCGCTACCCGGAAGGAGGGCTTACCTGGTTAACGCCTGGAGGAATGAGACGAGTCAGGGCGTGCGGGAGAGATGGGGTGTTGAGCCACCACAGTGGAAGCGATACCCCAAGATCCACCGTCGCGCAGATGGTAGACGTCGCGCCGGTAGGATGGAATGAACGTGCCCGGAGAACGCCAATGCGCGGCATCCAGGACACTCTGGAGGCTGGCATTGAGTGAACGCCAGTGACAAGGCCCATGCTCTAATGTCATGGGGCCTCAGGGAGAAGACAGCCAAATCTGAGCCCGGCCTTGCATACGCATCCTTGGTGACTGTCCCAACCATCGAGAGATGGATGCGCGGCTAATGGCCTTCTTATAACTTTCATTGTAAAAGAGAAACAGGTGGTGCTGCTTCTGGCGAGAAGATTTCGTCATCCGGAGCAAGGATAGACGTCAGGGGATGAATGGAGATAGACCGAGTAGGAGAACCTGGCGACTGGTTCTTGGCCAAGAAGTCCGGGAGTAGGCGGAGAGACATTGAGCCCTCCGGTTCGAAAGCGACATCCCCGGGGAGTCCGCTAAGAGCATGCACTTCGCTACAGTGCCTCCCCGACGCTAGAGGGAGTAGAAAGGCCGTCCAAAATGAGAAGAACTTGGGAGAACACTCCCTGATGGGCTCGTAAGGCGGAAGTCCCAAGGAGGAGAGGACAAGGAGATTCCCGGCTGGGTGCAGTGGGGGGTCAGGCTTCCCAAAGGGAAGCCCCGCGGACAATATCCCGCAGGACAGGGTCGTCCATGAAGGAAGGACTACCCGACTGGCTGATGGTGGTGCAGATAGCTGCCCTGCGTCCCTTCATCCGGGGACAAGCCTAATGAAGACATTGAGTCCTGCACAGCGGCCAAGCAGGAAGGTTTTGAGCCTCCGGATTGCTGTGCAGCATGCGTGACCTTGGTTGAAGCAAGGACCGGCCTGTCACAGTGCGTTTTATTGGAGGCACATGGAACAGGTGCAGCAGTTCTGGAAACCATGTTTGGGCAGGCCATCGAGGCGCCACGAGAACCATCGTGGCAGAGTCTGCCCTCACCTTCCGCAGAACTTTCCCAGTTAGGGGAAAGGAGGGAAGGCATAGCCCGACAGGACTGACCGTGGGATGGACGGAGCATCCATGGGCCAAGCCGAAGGATCTGGGACTGGAAGAACATACAGATGAAGGCGGCGGTGGAATCTGGTGGCAAACAGGTCCGCTTGTGATTTGAACCATGCTGCCCACACTGGCTCCAGAACTGCACAGACCAGTGCCCATTCTGAGGGAAGAATCCTGTGGGAGCTGCTGACGGAGGCCGCAAGTATGTTCGTCTTTCCCAAGAACTCAAACAATCTGAAAGAAGTCACCAAGATGAACTGTACTGAAAGACTGCCTTTTACCTGTTATTATACGTCATTAGTTACCAAAGATGAATTGTACGAAAGATTGCCTTTTACCTGTTATTATTATACGTCTTTAGTTACCAAAGATGAATTGTACTGAAAGATTGCCTTTTACCTGTTATTAACGTCTTTAGTTACCAAGATGATTGTACTGAAAGATTGTCTTTTACCTGTTTTACACGTCGTTCTTTGAAAAATTCGAGTCCAGCAGACGCGAGGGGTAGGATGGGGGTGGGGATGGCTTTGAGGTCACAGAAGACCAGATTGATCGATATAAATAAACCCTTTAGTGATTGCAGGTCCGCATGTCCTTGCAAAACAAGAGCCCACATCAATATTGGCAGCTAGCTAGTTAGCTAGCTAGCTTGCTCTCTCTCTCTCTCTCTCTCTCTCTCTCTCTCTCTCTCTCTCTCTCTCTCTCTCTCTCTCTCTCTCAAAAAAACGTAGCCGACATATCATTGCTACTATTATTGTTATTGTTACTTTCATTCTTTGGGGCTGACATGTATATGCTTTACATGTGTCTGCCTTTTTCTCCTGTGCTTTTGTAAGACGATTGACCAAATCACAAACAAAAGTCAACTTTTCTTTTTAACAATTCATTTGTATAACCTCTCTCTCTCTCTCTCTCTCTCTCTCTCTCTCTCTCTCTCTCTCTCTCTCTCTCTCTCTCTCTCACACACACACCACACACACACACAAAACACACACACAACACACACACACACACACACACACACACACACACACACTCACCTCTCACTCATTCAACACAAGCACAACACACACACACACACACACACACACAGAGGAAAACTCTGAAAGTGCAGTAGACTAGATTGATTGATCAGAGTAAACTCCTTAGTGACAGTTGCGGTCCTCGATCTTCGCAAAACCAGGCCCCAACCAGCAGCAATGGGACCTTCCGGACTTGGCGATTCTGACTCCACCATCTCTCTCTCTCTCTCTCTCTCTCTCTCTCTCTCTCTCTCTCTCTCTCTCTCTCTCTCTCTCTCTCTCTCTCTCTCTCTCTCTCTGCGATTCTGATACCACCATCTCTCTCTCTCTCTCTCTCTTTTCTCTCTCTCTCTCTCTCTCTCTCTCTCTCTCTCTCTCTCTCTCTCTCTCTCCCCTTCTTTCCTTCCACTTCAGCTCCCACTACAAGATCTTCCACCTTCTCCTCCATAACCAGCACCCTTCTCCTTCCACATCGCTACCATTTTACCTGTCTGCAACCGATCAGGCGTAACCACACGCAAGAAAAGGAAACATCAACCGAGAAATTGGCAGTCGCTGTGCAATCATGTTGGAAAGAACATAAAATAACAAAACAAAGAAAAAATTAATCCAAAGGATGAAATTCCTATTAAATCTGAATCAAAGCAACTGCCTGCGTTCAAGCCAATAAAGACCAGAAACCAGAAACACCCGAAAATGGGATGAGAACGCGTATTTAACGAAATAATAATAATAATAATATATTTTAATTATATAGCGCAAAATCTTGATAAAATCAAATCTAAGCGCTGAGCGTATACATGCATACATACCTACATACATATGAGCGTATACATGCATACATACATGCTTACATACTTACATACATAAATATAAGCTGAGCGTATACATGCATACATACATACATACATAAATCTAAGCGTTATACATACATACATACATACGTACGCACATGCATACATAATAATTACAATATTTATATAGCGCAAATCTCGACAAAATCAAATCCAAGCGCCGAAAAGACACACACGCACACACGCATGCACGCACACACACGCACACACACACACACACACACGCACGCACACGCACACACACACACAACCACACACACACACACACACACACACACACACACACACACACGCACACACACACACACACACATGCATGGCCACAAATGGGGAGAAAAGAATAAAAGCAATAAAAGCAATAAAAGCAAGAATAAAACCAATGGAAAACCACAGAGAGCACATCATATACAATTATATATTAAAACAAAGTGATTCCCCTCCGAGCGGAGACAGGCTGCAGAGGGGGGGTTGAGTGAGGTTAGGATTTTATGCAGAGGAGAAAAGGTGAGTTTTGAGAGCGGACTTGAAGGAGACAAAAGTAGGTTGCTGACGGACTGAGAGAGGAAGTTTGTTCCAGGAGAGTGGACCAGAAACAGAGAAGGCTCGTGGACCATAGGTATTGAGCTTAGTGCGTGGAAAGCGAAAAGTCAGAGGATCGGAGGCAGAGCGGAGGGTACGTGAGGGAACATAGATCTCAAGTAGGCTTGACAGGTAATCGGGGGCTGCGTTATTGAGGCTTTTGTAGCACATGGTGTCTAGTTTGTACTGTATGCGCTTTGATACAGGGAGCCAGTGAAGTTGTGCCAGGAGAGGAGATATGTGGTCAGCTTTTTTCTTTTTGAGTACAAGGCGTACAGCATTGTTTTGAATGCGCTATAGGATGTGAATGGTGGAGGCAGGAAGACCAGACAGGAATGAATTGCAATAGTCAATGCGAGACATTATGAAGGAGAGAACGAGTTTTGCAGTTGTTTCGACAGAGAGATACTTCCTGATCAGGCTTATACGATGGAGATGATAGTAGCAAGATCTGGCAGTTTGAGAAACAAAGTTGTTCATGGACAGGGTAGAGTCAATGCAGACACCAAGGTTTTTAGCTGAATCAGAAATTGGGACTGATGTGTTACATAATGGGAGAGAAAGAGGAGGCAGCTGGGAAAGTTTCTGACGGGTGCCAATGAGGATAGCTTCTGTCTTGTCGTCATTAAGCTGAAGTCTATTGTGTGTCATCCAGTTCTTAATGTCCGAGTAACACTCAGTGGTGCGAGTCAACAGGCGCTGTATATTATCAGGTGAGTCACTACAAGATCTTCCACTACAAGACAAGCATAACTCTTCGGCTAACTGGCCTTTGCCAAACGAACACAAAACAGTACAAAGACACAAAATTGAAAAAAATTCGTGACACAAAATAACATATCAGCTAATTTCCCTGATTTTTGTTGAGCGCTGAGCTGGAGCAGGTCAATGCTCAACCAAAATTATCGTTAGCCATGTCTGTGCTCAATTGCTCAATAAAACAAAAAAGTTAGCTTGATCTGTTGTTTTTGTCCTACATCTAGTGAACTTGTTTTTTGTTGCTGTTGTTGTCTTTTGTGTTTGCTTGACAAAGACCTGTTTGCCGAAAATATGTCTTGCTTTGAGCTCTCATTCCATTTCTGTATGTTTCTGGTTTCTATAACATAAAATTCAAAGGTCTGAGTATACCTCTCTGTTCCTCTGCTTCATCCCACCCTCAGCCCCCCCCCCCCCCCCTTAAAAAAAAGCCCTGTAGAAGAACATATATTGTAAGATGCTAAGTTTAAATAAGCACTCTTTCTCACTAACTCAGATAACGTAAAATAAAGTTTGCGCCATAACCGCAAGGTCACAGAGCAGTGAAGTCACTTGGGAAGACCTAACTTTTCTGAAGACCAGCTTTATGAAGACAGTGCCCATCTTTTATCCCTTGCTGCTTTACAGGGTCAGGTAAAATTAAAACCAGGGTGAACGGGAGGCCACACATACACATACACCACTTTTCCCAAGCCTGACTCAAACCCCTGCAGTCAGAAACGAAAAAAGCAGGAGCTGTATCATAAAGCCAGCCAGGTCAACCCGATGGAACTAAGTGTAAATGAAAGGAAATATCCATGTAGCAAACGGCAGTCACAGTGTGGTCATGTGTGAGATAAACTGGAACCATCACCAAGTTCTCATCAACACATTTTATAAACGCCCAATGGTGCAAACAAACTAAATGTTTAAAGTCTTTCTGATGGGACGACAAACTAAGATCATACATAGAGCATGCATTTAGCAGATATGAAAGAGACAATGGAAACAAAAGAGTAGTCCCTGACAAAATTCTGAGGCAAAAACATATTTTCATAAATAAACAAATATATGTATATGTATTCAGTAAAACAATAATCAATCAATCAATCAAATAAACAAACATACAAACAAACAAAAAAACAATGGGTGGCGTCATATTGTAGCAATTTGCTTTCTCCAGGCATAGTTATCTTCGTTTCACATGCGGAAAAATAACCTGTAATAATAAATATGTTTATCTCCTCTCCTCACTTAAATCATTATTGTTCTCATTCCACATAATAAGCAGTGAAGAAGTTTATAAATGAACAGGCCGTACGCTTTCAGAAATGCCCATAACACAACCACAAGCTTTTAGAAATACAAATACAGTATCAAAACTTGCAATTAACAGACGAGATCAAAGAGGCATGGCACCTGGTTTTCTGCACCAGCAAACAACAAGCTCTCCCTTCATGTTCACCCTCTAGTGTGGGCTTCAAACAATAATGTCTTATTGAACATCACAATCACGACTGCTGCCCGACTTGTTTCTCTTTTTTTATATAATCTTCAACTGCTTGGTGGCACGAAGACGCTGAAAATCTGTAGCTGCAAACGACTGAAAGTAAAGTTCCTTCTGTGCAGTCAGATGTAAAACACAACTGTAAAGTGAGCAATGAAGTCACTGTTTCACAAAGAGATCCACATTTCCTACAACATGAACAAGAAAAATACTAATGCTGACTTTTCAACTTTTTTTAATACCATACTGAACATTTTATCAACAATCTAATCACCTCAATTCAAAATGCACAATGAAAGTATGCATACATTGACCAACGATAACGTCAAATCCAGCAAACACACTCAAAACTTTTACTCTGTGGTCTGGCATGTCACTCAGCTATATAGCTATTAATTCAAGAACTTGAGTTCAATCCCATTTGAAAATAATGTGATAAAAAAGGCTTGTTTGGTGCTCAACTTACACATATGCCAAGAACATTGTCATGGTATCTGTGTAATGTTTTAAGATGCATAGAGTTCTGTGCAGGCTTAAGGAGTGTGCAAAATAAATGCCAGCAGATCTGAGTGAAGTGCATGGAACCATGCATGATGTATCACTCTTGAACAAAACCAGTTAACATGGTAAAGTGGTTAGCACAATGGATGAATGATCTGAAGGTCATAGATTTCAGCACTCAATAGTCAAAAAAATTGTCGTAGGACTTTTCAGCCCCGTATGACTTCTAATCAGAGCTGAGCATGCTGTGAGCTTGTTGGCAACACTGGAACTACACTGTCGAGTCTCACTTACTTTACGAATATATCATTCAGAGAACTGTTCAATTTCCTCAACCCACATCACAACTGTATCTTTTGGGCCTGTTTGATGCACGGATATATTATGAAATAAACCTATAAAGTACAACCCTGTCATGCAGTCTCAATGTGAAAACGGAACTCCTTATCATCATCACTGTAATCCCCATTCTCATCATCACAGCAGCGTGAAAAACTGTCCCAAATTCTGTGGCCCTTCAGGTCCTGCCCAAATGGTGACCTCAGTTTTGGCTTCCATGTGTGTTAGAAACCCAAAACAAGTAGCACACAAGTAGTGTAAACACTGGGGAGGCAAAACAAACAACAACAAACATTTTTTTTAACAAATTCTGACAGAAAAAGGATCATAAATGTCATCCACTGAAGAAATAAACCTCCCCTGAATCTTGACATCAGAATTTCTGTCACATTAACAGATTACAAATTATGTGTACGTGTGAGTATTAGACTATTTTCATACCCTCCATAATAGTCTATGGTCTTGATTGGGAAAAACTTGCACACTGTTTTCAACTCAATTCAAGCCTTGCAATGATGACATTATTTTCCAAAACACTTTTTGTACCTGGAAAAAGGCAAAAAAAAGGGCCTCCACTTTCTGAGACTCTCAAAATTCTGTGGGAATCCTGGCAAAGTGAACATATAAAATTTACATTTATACATACTTCTCAAGACCTATTCTGACTGGCTTATATTTCCTGCCAAAGGGGGTCACAAGAACAAAAACATTGGTAAAAACTGTTTTATCCATTTTTTTCCCCAGTAAATGAACCAAAAGCTTTAATTAACTGCTGACCACTGCTCCTTCAACCAGACTGCATCTCACACGTTGCCCTTGAAAAATTACTGCGCCACTGCATGCTGCTTACACAAGCATTTAGCAGAGTACTGATGGCCACAGGATAGTTACACTTAAACTGTCATACCTTTAGAAGCTAACCATCAACCCTTCTCATATTTCACACAGAAAAAAAGTAACACAACAATTTGCATTATCCAAGTCAACTGAAGTTGCTTACAGTCACCTGACTTCCTCTGACCTGGAATTGCCTGCAATGCAATATATTCATAGGAAACATCAATCAACACCTGTAATGAAATGAGGAAATCTAGACTAAGAAATGAACTACTGAGCTGGGGTGGGGTGGGAGAGGTGAGGGGTCTGATGAGGTTATCCACTACGACACACCAGAAAAAAATTATTGGGTTAAAGCATAAGCGACGATAGTGTCAGAGTGGAGCCTGGTAATCATTCTATAGATACCTTACCTCTTGATTGGCTGTCGCTAGTTCCTCCTCCAACAGCTGCACCCGTTCTAACGCCACGCGTAACCTCTCTCGCACCTGAAACAATTGTCACAAATGTTCTGTAATTTTGCTGATTACTGCTGCAGGTATTGCATCATGCAGTATCTATACCTGTATTTAAGTTTTCAAAAGAGATTTTGTTTGTTTTGTTCTATATGCAAGTATTTTTGTTTAGTGGGGTTTTCTAAATAATTTTGTCAGCCTAAACCAAATTTAGGTTCTTTTATATTAGTTAACCCTTTCATGTCTGTACGCTACCCACCAACTGCAAAAGCTTAATCCTTTGACTCCCTCACCCTATCCACCAGCTTCCTGTAGGAAGCTAGTGGATAGGGTGTGGAAGTCAAAGGGTTAATTTTTGCTTTGCTAGTATAGTTGACAATGCAGGACGTTGGTGGACAGTCAAAACATGGGACCTCAGCTTACAGTCTCATCCGAATGGCTAGCACCCAGACCACAACTCACAGTCCTGTGAAGAAGGACTGAATCCAGGATGTCTCACATTCTATGTCAATGTTTTCATCCACTAAGCCACTTCTCCAATCCATACACGTTGCAAAGCACATTCTAACCTGACCAAAGTGCCAAAAATTTCAATTTAGACATTTTCACATTTTCTGAGAGTTGAAAATTCACAGGTATGAATCGTATGCTAAAACCAAAATAGATTTTTTATGGTTCACTTTCTACAATAGTTTTTCAAAAATAGCCGCCAGCATCATTAGCATGGGCTTTTTAATGTAGTATCAAATACGAGCATGAATGCATGCATGTAGATACAAGCACATGTGCATGCACACACATGACACACACTAGTGCAGAGCTTGTGGGAGAATGGAGTGAAGATACATGACATGTAGGTTATGCATCAACAGAATATTTACAAGGATGCAATGATGTGTTTTTTATATTCTTTTCCAGTTTTTACCAGGGTCATCGATGTGTTAAGATATGTGTGTTTCGTTTAAGATCGCTACAGTCCAGGTATGGCTCTGAACAGTCGGTGGGGCTTTAGTTTAAACATGAATAATCATCAAAACAGCAATAATCACAATAACAAATACACAGAGAGATAGAGACAGAAAGTGAGAAAGAGACATACACAAAGGCACAGATAAAATACACAAAACCTGTGAGACAGAGACACACACACAAAGAGACTGATAGAATGCACGGAGACAGAAACAGAAACTGACACAGATACAAAGGCACAGAAAGACAAAATATACAGAGACAAAAACTTGATAGAAATGGACACAAAGACACAGACATAATATACAAACACAAAAAAGAGACACAAATATAGACACAGACAGAATGTACTGTGACAGAAACTTGATACAAACAGACACAAAGACAATGAGAGACATAATACACAGAGAAGGAAGTGATAAAGTTACAGATAGTAATGAAGGGGCAGTAAGACACAGTGACACTGAAAGACACTGACCATTATTTTCTAACGGAAAAACACAATCGAGATGAAAGGGGGGGAGAGAAGAAGGCAGTCACACTGCTTGGTCAATTTTCTGTCTGCCATCACTAGATCACTAGAGGGGAGGGAGAGTGAGGGGGGAGAGAGAGAGAGAGAGAGAGAGAGACACACACACACTCTCTCTCTCACACACACACACACACACACACACACACACACACACACATACACACACACACACACACAAACACACACACACACACACACACACACACACACACACACACACACACACACATAGTGAGAGAAAGAGATAGAGGGAATGGAGAGAGAATCACACCTGCAAGTAATGCTGATAAAAGTTCGTGATGACTTCTCTTCCATGCTATATTGCGATAAGAGCCAACAAAGCATAAATCACTGCATGTTCTATTACATCCATGCACCATAAATCAAACCTGCTGATTTTAATTCCATTTTACGCTCCCGTTTCTGACTTTCAATGACACATAGTAACACATCTGCATGCAAATCAATCATAGTGGTTTTAATTCCAATTGACGCTCCAGTTTCCAACCATGAATAATAATCTCCTTTTATTACACAGATACCTTTAATGTATGGGGAAAAACGTATAAAGCACAGGCTGTAACTGCTCTTTTTTATAATACACCACTTTCAGCCTTACACAGCAAGCTATATACATTTTCAATTATCACAATGATCACTAAAGATATATAAGAGCTGGCATTCAGACATTTTCAGATTGGTTTAAGCATTGGTGTACATCTTCAACTGCGTTCCATTGCTCACACACCACAAGTGGCTTTGTATCACACACACACAAACACATGTGTGCAAGCATACACACGCATGTGCGCACACATGCATGCACATGTGTGCGTGCGCGCATGCGCACACACACACACACAAAATTTCTATTGATGGGTGTGAATTAACAATACCAAAACAGAAAATACAAGAGGGAAGGGGATGGGTGGGGTAGTGCATTACTTTAGAAAATTACACACAAAAATAAGAGTTAAATACTAACAATCACTGTGTTCTAGGTCAGCCTATCCATCATTTTCATCATCATCAAGTGCCCTGCCGCATGGCGTTGGCGATCATGGCCCTCCATATGTATCTATCCCTTGTTGCCGCAAGCACATCCTCCACCCTCTCTGTCCTCAACTACCCTGCAAATCTGTCCAATATTTTCTCCCTGGGTCTACCCGGCGCTCTCTTTCCCTCCAGCTTTCCTGTTGTGACCAGGTGCTATAATTCCCTTTTCTTAATAAACTGGCCTATCAATGTTGCCCGTCTTTTCCTAATCTTCCTTATGAATGATGTACTTGTGTCTGCCTCCATCAAGACTGTCTTGTTTGTTTTCTTTGCTGTCCATGGAACTATCAACAATCTTCTTAGAAACCACATCTCGGCTGCCTCAATCTTGTTCTGGCTTTGCTTTTGATTGTCCAGGCCTCACAAACGTATAACATTATCGGTTCTATATAACATTCAAGAACTCTCTTCCTGATCAGATAAGTATTTGTTGGTAAGAATGCTTTTCATCTTCTTGAACGCTGTTTTGGCGTGGCCGATTCTGCTGGTTATTTCTGATGTGCGTCTGCCGCCTGGTGAGATGATCGTTCCCAAATATTTAAACTTATCAACCTGTCTCAAAGTTGTGCCATTTGCTGTTATTTTGCATTAGGGGATTTCCTAGTTTTTACTGATTTCCATGACTTCAGTCTTCTTGCTATTTAGCTCCAACCCTTTATTTTTCCTTTCTATTTCTATTACATTCACAAAGTTTTGTAGGTCTCTTTTATTTTCTGCAATTAGCACGGTGTCATCTGCGTAACGAATGTTGTTTATCATTTTTCCTCCAACCTTTAATCCAGGGTATTCTTCTAGGTTTTTCATGATATTTTCGCTGTAAAGTGAAAACAGATCTAGTGGCAGAACACCTATCATTTTAAGCCTTCAAATCATAAATCATGGGCAACATATGTTGGACAATGTCCACAGACGCCAGACCATCATTCTCCATCAATCACGACAGCCTGCCTGTATTTTCAGACATTGGGTCACACCAAAGGAAACGCCAGATAAGCAATGCACGTGGGCACTGTAAACTGCCATTTAACCAGGCAGTGGACTGGGTAAGATTGCACTGGAGTCTTTTTTCTTCATCAAAACTCAATTCTGCTGCGTGAAATACAGCTTGTTCTCCACTGGAAAGGCATACCAATTTAGCATTATGCCTTCCACCCCCAACCCACCACCTACTATTTTCTGTATCCATGTGTGTGTGTGTATATATATATATATATATATATATATATATATATATATATATATATATATATAGATAGATAGATAGATAGATAGATAGATATAGATATAGATATAGATATATAGATATATATATATATAGTATATATATATATATAGATAAATATTTTTATGAAAGCGGATTTTCTTCCCCGTATAACTTTGCCAGAATGTCTTTCTTGCCATGGGTTGCTGACTTGGTTTATTGTCTCATTGGAAAATAAACACCCAGACCACCACTCACAGGTTTGATAAGGAGAAAAGAAAATCCCTTTCCAGCCGTGACTCAAACCCCTGGTCTCTAGCCTTCCTCACTTTCCAGATGGGCTTTTATCCTCAAGACACCATCATTTCATTTAATGCTCTATTTTCTGAGCTTCAACAATAATTATCTCCTGCCATGACCCACACACCTACAAAAATAATGTTTGAAGCCCAAGCTGTAATGTTCTTTTTATTATGAAGTGGGTCTAAGCCTCTGACTAGGCGCAATAAAAATCTTACAGTATCGAATGATCAGAGGAGGTGCAAGGAACTGGTATCCAACATTTTCAGTCAGACTTAAGCATTCAGATAAAAAAAAAAGTTTTCTGCGAAGTTCTATTACTATCACATCAAAAGTGGCTTTAAATCACATATACATTCCTACCTGCCCATCAGATTGTGCAATAATCTATGAAAAAAATTCATGCTTGAAGATATGATTGTGGTATATGTCGCTATGAGAGCTACACAGTTGCAAAATAAATCGGCATTTATATCGGCATTTATATAATAGTGCCAAGGACATCCACGCTGACGGTTCTGATGCGGATTTTGCACAAGCTCTTAACGCCAAACGTGGAAAACTCAATTTGCCGCCTGCCGGTGCAAAAGAACAATGGGAGAAATTAGATGAGGAACTTGTCCTTAAGCTGAATGCGCTAATAGGGAACAGTACGCTGGAACACAAACTTGACACATACGGAGACATCATATACTCTATCTGCAGGGACACTTATGGAGTGAAGCAGCCAAAGACAAAAACGCCTCCCCAGAAATCCAGAAGACAGCAACAGATGGAGAGCATCCGGAGGGAGAAAAGGAAGCTTAAAAAGCGAATGAAAACTGCCTCAGAATTCGAGAAGCAAGGGCTCCTGGAACTCTGGAAAGATCTGAAGGCCAAACACAATGCTCTCAGCAAAGTGGAATCAGCAAGGCGAAGAAAGAGCAAAAAGAAGAAGACTCAAGATCGTTTCTTCAAAGATCCCTTTGACTTTTCAAGAAAGCTGTTTGAACAACCCAAATCAGGGACTCTCACATTGGGCAAGGAAACCCTAGAGCAGCATCTCAGGGAAACATATTCCGATTCTCAGCGCGAGGCACCACTTGAAATCCAGAATCTGGTTTGGCCTGCAGCGCCAGAAGGAAAATTCAATAACAAACCACCAACACTGGATGAAGTGAAGAACGTAGTAAAGAAAGCCAGAGCCAAGTCAGCACCTGGACCAAACGGAATACCATACCTGCTCTACAAGAAATGCCCAAAAGTGCTCGAGTGGCTCCACAAGATGATTCGATCAGCATGGAGGAACCAGAAGATCAGCGACCAATGGATGAGAGCTGAAGGAGTGTACATTCCGAAGGAGCAGAACTCCAGCAGCATCAATCAGTTCAGGCCAATATCACTTCTGAACGTCGAGGGGAAAATCTTCTTCTCTGTTATGGCAGCAAGATTGACAAAATACCTGACTGAAAACAAGTATCTGGATATGTCAGTCCAAAAGGGAGGCATACCAGGAATGCCTGGATGCTTGGAACATGCCACGTTGATTTGGGATGCCATCCAAAAAGCAAGAACAGAGAAGAGAGACATTGACGTAGTTTGGCTTGATCTGGCGAATGCATATGGATCAGTTCCACACGATATGATCCAGCTGGCTCTTGAAATGTATCACATCCCAGAAAACATCCGAACAATGCTGAGGAAGTATTTCCAAGGGTTCTCAATGCGGTTCTCTACCAAAGAATACACCACTGACTGGATAGACCTAGAGGTGGGCATTGCAATGGGCTGTGCAATCTCTCCCATACTGTTCGTGTTGGCAATGGAAGTCATCTTGAAAGCTGCAATGAAGAGTTCAGGTCCAGTGAATCTGGGAGATGGATACCAGATGCCTCCTCTGAAAGCTTTCATGGATGACACAACAGTCTTGTCCACGGATGAGGAAGAGACACACCAAATCTTAAAGCAGCTGGATGAGCTGGTGGCCTCTTCAAGAATGAGGTTCAAACCTAAGAAATCCCGAAGTCTCTCACTGCGAAAAGGAAAAGTGGCAGATTCAGTCAAATTCATGGTAGCCAACCAAGCCATCCCCACTGTCACAGAAGAGCCAGTAAAAAGTCTCGGAAGATGGTATGATGACTCCCTGAAAGACACACAAAGGGGATGTGAAACCAAGCAAACAGCAGAAGAAGGCCTGAAGAAAATAGATAACTGCGGACTGCCAGGCAAATACAAAGTCTGGTGTCTACAGTTCATGCTGATACCAAAGCTGCTGTGGCCACTGCTAATCTATGACATTTGCACCAGCACAGTCGAAGCAATGGAAGCCAAAATCAACAAATACACAAGAAAATGGCTCGGTGTCCCACCTGGTCTCACTGATGTTGCATTCTACTGTCGTCAAGCAATGCTGAAGCTACCTCTCAAATCCATAGTGGAGGAATACAAAGTTGGAAAAGCAAGACTGTTGAGCATGCTGGAGGAATCGGAAGACAATATCGTGAGATCAGTTCATCCAAAGCTGAG
The DNA here is from genome assembly GCA_030674185.1 of Monoplex corrugatus. Taxonomy (NCBI): domain Eukaryota; kingdom Metazoa; phylum Mollusca; class Gastropoda; order Littorinimorpha; family Ranellidae; genus Monoplex; species Monoplex corrugatus. Next base: position 39,304,909 of record JAPXFY010000024.1, read on the forward strand.
AACTGGCAGAAAGTGGAAAGTCCAAGAGGCTGTAAACAATGCCAGGAGAAACCTCAGCATCAAAGAAATAATTGGACACACGCAAACCAACAGACAGGGACTGGGAGCAACAAAAATGCAGTGGTGGTCCAAAGCCAAAGGGAAGGAAAAAAGAGACATGATCATACAGGAGTTGAAGGAAGAAGAAGATGTCAAAAGAGTGCAGAAGGCAGTCCAGCAAGGTCAACAGGGACAATGGACAACATGGGACAGTGCACTCCAAAGAAGTCTCAGCTGGAACGATATGTGGCACATGGCTCCTCTAAGGATAAGCTTCCTCCTCAGATCTGTATATGACCTGCTCCCCTCGAATGCAAACTTAGTGAAATGGGGGAAAGCAGACGACCCAGCATGTCCGCTCTGTCAGAAGAAACAAACAGTGGAACATGTCCTAAGCTCTTGCAAAGTAGCGCTAGCCCAAGGAAGGTATACATGGAGGCACAACCAAGTTCTGAAAGTGATCACAGATGTGGTTAGCGAAAAAACCATGACCCCAAACGCACCAATTGCTATGACAACGTTCTACAAAGCAGGAGGGAAACAGGTCTGGCCCGAAAGTGCTATGACAACCAGCACATTGCCAAAGGGTCTTCTGGATGGAGCAGTCGACTGGGAGTGTACAGCAGACCTCCCAGAGTGGAGAAATTACCCAGATGTCATCAGCAAGACAGGCATGAGACCAGACATCGCTCTCCACTCTGACTCCTCGAAACAAGTGATTCTGATAGAACTCACTGTGCCATACGAAAGCAGAATGGAAGAAGCACATATCTACAAGACCGAAAAATACGCCGGTCTTGCCAGCACCCTGAAGAAAGCAGGTCTGCGGGTCAAAATCTGCGCCATAGAGGTCGGGGCAAGAGGGTTTGTGGGCACCTCCGCTTATGATCTCATGAAACAACTCGCCATTTTTGGGAAGAAGAGGACTAGAGCCCTTAAAGCGATGGCAGAGGCAGCAGAAAGGAGCTCAAGCTGGATTTGGGCAAGGAGGAACGAAAAAAGTGAACTTCATAAGGATTAAATTCCCTACAGATGATGTGTGCCCCGTTAGCACATTGGTAAAACCGCGTACCGCAGTTCTGAAGCGCAGAATCGCCCAGGTTCGATCCCCGGCGTGGGGGAAAAAAAAAAAAAAGACAACAGCAGAAGGGCATCCAGGAGTCATGACCTGGATGTGGCCCGGCCCCCCGAGAGTGTAAGGAATTCAGGGCCGAAACACTTGTCTAAAGGGGGTTACTTCTCTGAAGACCTTCTGTTGTCTAGCTCTCCCTAGAGTTTCTTTCTACCTGTGCATACATAAATATCCAATACATTCTTGTTTTGTTTTGTTTTTTTGTTTTGTTTTGTCTGTCATTTCCTCTATCCCCTTCTACCTTTATGGATGTTGCAGGAAAAAGGAGCTGATGTCACATACAAGCTCGAAGACTTGAAAGGGAGATACCATGTAACATCAAGGTTTCCTTCACACACACAATCCACATCTTCTGTTTAAATCAATCTCGTTTAATTAAAACGTCATATTTGTAGCAAAAGCATCAAAGGCCATAAGACTAAGACACGAGCAATGCGAAAGACGGAAATCTCCACAGTGACAAAGGCAGCATCAAGACAGGATGGCAGTAGTACTTCATTCAGTAGTTCCTCAATCCAGTCAGTCAGCACAATACACAGCATCACTTCAAGCCAACTCATGCTGAAGAAGCATCAACAATTTTGAGATCAGATGTTCAGTGCGCACTGAGGATCAGCCCCAAAATTAAAGCTGCTGGAACGGAGGGACTAACAACAGAAAGCATGCTAGCATGTGGGGACATGAGAATCACATGGTTTACAACAATACTCCCAAGAAGCATGAAGAGAGGGAAAAGGTCAAGAAGACTGGCAATCTTGAAAAAAAAATACCAACAGCAAAAAGTAGGCTACTGTGGCACGTACAGATATGACGCTTGAGCCATATTGGCAAAATATATGCCAAAATCCTGATACAACACACTACATATATAAGATGGGACCCTTTTGGGGTAGGCTCATATAAGGTTCAGAAAAGGATTAAAAGTTCACTGATGCTATTCTTGTTCTAAGACAACTTCATGAAAACACCACTGAACGCGATAAAGAACTGAACCTTGTCTTTGTAGCCCACGACAAACCATCTGACAAGGTCAACAAAGATGAACTAAATGCCAGTTTTTAGACAATATCTGAACCGTCTAAACTAACAGCAAACATTACCCTGACCCAGAATTTTTTAAACGAGATCCTGTATGCAGATGATCAGAACTAGCACAATGAGTAGAAGAAAGACTACGGGAACAAGCAACACTGCTCATGAAAACTACAGCATGAAGATCAGCATCAGCATAAATCAAGACTATGAAAGTTATCCGAACATCGGGCAACCAATCTATGCAACAACATCAATAGCACTAAATTCAAAATACCTTGACAGCATTTTCATAGAATAGAACTTAGAAGACGTCAATGCCACTGAATTCAAAACACCTTGGCAGCATTTTCATAGAAGATGGAAACTCAGAATCCAGAAGGCTAATAATGTCAACTTGCCCCACACATGAAATATTCTAAAGCTCCTCTTGAAACAAACGCTGAGCTAATCCGTTCAATGTATTTTCATATCTACCCTGACATACCAGTGCCAGACCTTGGCCCTGACCAAGCCTCTGGAACAAAAAAATTATAACTGGCGAGTGTGAGATGCCTTGTCTGAGAAGAGCTGTCAACAGGACCAACAGGACATAATCAAAAACACCAAGATCAGAGAAGTGATGGGAGCAACACTTGTCCACCGTCACAATCATCAGTACAGAATTAAATGATTTGGTCATCTGACCACAATGCACCCCCACCAGCTGGCTCAGCAATAATATGATAAAAAGATGTCTGGGTTTAAAGCGAGATGCAGACCAAGGCCTCGACTGACAGCATAAAGAAGATTTTGATATCATAGAGTATTATTTTCTTCTCTTCAGGCCTTCCTGCTCGCTCCAGGCCACCAGTACTTTCTCCACACAGCACCAATGATGGGGAAATCAAACAGAAAAGAAGAACAAAGAAGAAGCAAATCCAAATTCCTCTACAAAGATGATAAAGGGTAAACATTCCCCCATAACCTCCGCAATGATTTACGAGCAAGGTATTACTAGAGACCACAATTTCTCTAGTGCCCAATGGGCAGGGGGTGCAGGGTTGTTGGTGGTAATGGGTAGTGGTGGTGGTGGTGGTGGTGGTGGTGATGGTGGTGTGGTGGTTTTATTTTCTTCATTTGAAGCTGCTACTCCCATGTACATTCAAATATACGAGTGGGCATTCAAACGTATGATTTGTCGTTGTTGTTTTTTTTCATACCACCACTGAAGCTGTCATACTCTTTTTTGGACGGTATTCATATTGGGAGTTTTCATGTTTCTATAACTCATCAAACAATAACATGACTTACAGGATCCCTAATGTACGTGTTTATCGTTTTGTGTGTATTCACACACTGGGGGCTAAGGCATCAGCACGTCTGCACATAATCATGTTGACCTCAGAGGTCAGGAAAAGATCACTAACGCTCCAGGCGATATCCAAGAAGGTTCAAATCCAACTGGAAGACCAGTGTCCAGACCTCTCGACTGTCATGCTCATCTCGGACCAACGTTCCGAATGTGCCCATCTCCTCTTAACTGCCAATTTACCTTCACCGCATCCTGGAAGTGGAAAACTGGAACCTATTTGCAATGGGCAGCGCTGGTCTGTTTTGTTTAGTTGTTGTTGTTGCTGCTGCTGCTGCTGCTGCTGCTGCTGCTGCTGCTGCTGCTGCTGCTGCTGTTGTTGTTTCAGCTATTCTGAGCAATGTTTCTCTGATGTTTGTACAGACACTGGTTGGCCACACTGGCTTGTGTTGACACCATGTTGCTGCACAGTCTGCATGCTCCATTTTCAGGTGGTATTCATGAAGGGTATAATGTTTCCATAGCCATCACACACTGACATGGCTTCCAGGATTTTTTTATAAACATATTCGATGATCTGCGTGCATATACACAAAAAGGGAGTTCAGACACAGGCAGGTCTGCATAAATAATGCATGCTGAATGCAGACTGGGGAGATCAGAAAAATCTTGATCCTTTTCTCCACCGGGCAGTTTCAAGGCAAAGTCAAACTCCATACCTTCTAACTAGAAATCTGACGCCCTAACCACCGGACTATCGTGCCTGTCAAGACATAAGAACGACCGATCTAGAAATGTTATGTCCTGGGCACAAAACCAACGTTGATTTCCGTGGAAACTGTGGATTGGAGTATTGATATTTCCTGTAGGTGTGGGTTTCCTCTGTCTCTCATGTACACATTCCCATTGTTACGTGCCCTCTTACTGTGATCACTGAACCAAGCCAGAGGCATGTGAAACATTGATGCACACCACACACACACCACACACACACACACACACACACACACACCACACACACACACACACACACACACACACACACACACATACAGAGGTGCGCGCACACGCACACACTCTTAACCTTTGTTCTCACACCACTTTTACAGCTGTCTGGCTTGTCTGTCTTGAAATATTGAAGGGGAGAATTCCAAAGAGAAATTGCCTCTAGCATGTGAGTGTACATGTCAGCTTACCCCTAGAGATGCTTTTTTTGTGTGTGTGGCTTCAGTTACAGTTGGCTCTTGTAGAGTACAAAGACTAGTATTTGATTGTTGTAACTAAAAAAAACAACCAACAAACCAAATAAACAAATAAACTGACAAATAACACAACAACATGAGGAAAAATTAGAAACAAAACGAAATCCCAATGCACTGACATTGTTGATGAAAGAAGACAGGCACTTTATTCAGTGACATTTATATATTCTACTCCTCTCTTTTAAAGCACCTGATGGAGACAAGAGATTTTTGGTATGTAAGCTATGCAATTACACCTGTGAGGAGGAAGCGTATATCATCCTTGCTTTGTCCTGCTTTTAGTAGTTTACTGACCTAAGAAAATTCATTCTGTAGAAAAGAAAAACAGATGGCAGCTTGTGGCCTGGGTCATCATCATCATCATGTGCCCTGTCGCGTGGCGTTGGCGTTGGCGATCATGGCCCTCCATGTCAATCTACCCCTTGTCACTGCGAGTACATATCCCACCCTCTCTGTCCTAAGCCATTCTGCAAGTCAAACCAATATTTTCTCCCTGGGTCTACCTGCTGTTCTCTTTCCCTCCAGCTTTCCTGTTGTGACCAGGTGCTCTAATTTGTCCTCATAAAATGCCCTATAATTATGTTGCTTGTCTTTTCCTAATATTCTTTAATAATAATCTTCTTGTGTCTGCCTCCTTCAAGACTGTCTCATTTGTTTTCTTTGCTGTCCCTGGAATTCTCAACAATCTTCTTAGAAACCACATTTCAGTTGCCTCAATTTTGTTCTGACTTTGCGTGTTGACTGTCCACGCCTCACAACCGTACAACAGTATTGATTCTACATAACACTCAAGAACTCTCTTCCTGATGTTAATTGAAAGGCATTTGTTGGTAAGAATGCTTTTCATCTTCGAGCTTCTTGAATGCTGTTTTGGCTTGGCCGATTCCGCTGGCTATTTCTGATGTGAATCTGCCGTCTGGTCAGATGACCATTCCCTTATATTTAAACTTATCAACCTGTCGCAATGTTGTGCCATTTGCTGGTATTTTGCATGAGGGAATTTCTCGTTTTTTACTGATTACCACGACTTCAGTCTTTTGCTATTTAGCTCCAGTCCTTATTTTTGCTTTCTATTTCTATCATATTCACAAGACTTGTAGGCCTAGGTCTTTTTGATTTTCTGCAATTAGCACAGTGATTTTTCTGCGTAACGAATGTTGTTTAACCTTTTCTCCTCCAATCTTTATCCCAGGGCATTCTTCTAGGTTTCTCATGATGATTTCGTTGTAAAGAGAAAACAAATCAAGTGACAGAACACAGCCCTGCCTCACCCCTCTTTTGATATTTTGGAAAGAGCTTATATCGTTTTCTATTCTCATTGTTGCTATTTGTTCCCATATTTCTGATTATTCTTAGATCTTTTCCATCAACATTGAGCCTTTCTAGTTGGTTGATCAATTCTTCACGTCTTACCCGATTGAAAGCTTTGGTATAATCAACAAAGCATATATATAAATCCTTATTCAACTTGACTGACCTCTCTATGATAATCATTAGGAAGTATATGGTACTAATAATTCCTTTCCCTTCGACAAATGCATACTGTTCTTCTGCTATTTCTCTTTTGATTCTGTTCCCTGGGCTCATCATGATTATTCTTAACAGGATTTTTATTACATGACTCATCAAGCTGATTGTACGATGGGGTTCACATTCTATAGCACCTGCTTTCTTTGGAAGTGCAATGAATATTGATTTTGACATATCTTTGGGGATTTTTCCTGTGTCATTTAGGAGGACTTATTTTTTCAATACCAAGTTTCACCCACTGGCCTGGATGAGTGAGTGAAAATTACGGGTGAGTGTGAACATGTATTCAATTCTGTTTGTTTTAAAATCGTTCTTCTGTAAACAATAATGAATTTTCTATTTAATCAAAAGACTTGCAATCTCCTGCCCAAAGAAAAGCATGCATGCAATGCTGCCTGGGGAAAAACAATGTATGTAATACAATGTGTTGGTGCCAAAAACACATACACAGCCTTTGGCATGAATGACATGAATAAAACAACACTGACAGACATCTGACGGACTCTGTCATGGACAAGCTGACATTACTGTTTCTCTCCCATCTATTGCACTGCTACAGTGGCAATGTGACACGCTGTTGGCCGTGTTGGACTGGATTGGACTTAATTTTGCTGTTACCTTATTTGTTTGTTTTCTGTTCTTTATACTGCCAGTATGGATTTCTTCCCAGTAATACGATGGGCTTCTCCCTCCGCGTCAACTTAGAGTGGCGCCAACTTGCTTGGTTTTGGTTTCGTGTTTTGTCTTTGTCGTTACTGTTTTTATTTTTCATATAGGTATGTTTCTGTTTACCATTGAAAGTGGATTTTATCAAGGGCAAATCTTCTGTCGTTGTGAAATTTTTACATACGCTAAGTGGACGCTGTGTATGACATCTCAATTCATCTCATCTGAAACACTAGTACCCAGACCACTACAAAGGTCTACTGGACTTGAGTAGAAATCTCTTGCCTGACCGGAAATCGAACTCACTATCTCTCAGGCAAACAATGAAACCAACTGTGCTTCCAGGTTCTCTCGTCATAATATCAAATTATGAAGATTTGTTCTGAGACATAGAGTGGAATCAAACAGTGTCGTTGTCCTTGACACAAAATAATAATAGTCACAATCACAAGATCTACCTCTTTTATCCTGCAGGAGACCTGCAATTCAACAGAAGAAACTTTGATAGATTTTATAGGTCTGATCAATTTGATTGTGTTGCTTGTAACCCAGCCAACCACACAGGTCATATCAAGGCAAACACAATCACGGCCAAAACCACGTTATAGCATCTCAAGTCTGATTAAAAAAACCAATGGTATTAAAAAAAAACAAGCACAGGATTAGCCCTTAGTCTTAATTGAATTTAAAAATGTTTGTACACATATGATCATACACGATGAAATTTTTTGATCGCTTGTAAAAATTTGAAATTTATGCCTGAAGAATATCTCTGAAAAGGTTCTTTAAGGAGTCTGCCGTATAATGTCTATGTCTTAATCGTTCAAGATCTAACATTCAATAAGGTATTTGATGTTGAATGGCTCATCACACAGATGCAACATGGTGCTTCTTCGTTTTCAAAAGGCATGAGACAAAGTAGAATGTGTAACCTGTGAGTAACCCGCTTAATATTGTCTCTTTCCTGCAGTTTCAAGAACAGATGGGAGAAACTGTTTATGGTCGAGGCAGAAGTGGAAGTTAAATGTTTGTCTGGTTGTTACAGTCCTCTTTCCAGTTCTTTTCACGTAAATTTGTATTTCGTAATTCATACCTGTGTAAGGGATGATGGATTTCAATCTCTTTTCCTTTGTGTCATTCATGGCAAGGCAGTCAACTATTTCAATACCTTGAGTACCAGGAACCAAGGCGAGAACAATACGGTAATCGCAAGTTGTTGTTTTTTTAGAGGAAAACAATTCAAAGAATTTCAGAAGCTCTGGATGGCTATGTTATGACAGATTTTACAGGTGTCTTTGGTTTCAGGGGTTTCTGCGGATTTTGTCATATCTGTTTGTTTGTTTGTTCATTCCTAGTAAAGTTACCTTGGATGTGTAGATGTATGTTATTCTGGTTGTTTGACCCACATTACATTGTTACACAATCTGTATATTCCATCTTGGGATGGTCAACTCGCAATACAAGCAGTCATTTCTGTACAGTCTGCTTACTCTGTCTTGAGTGGGTTACAATACAATGCAAGCAGTCTTATGACTTTTTCGTTTTTGTTAGGGGGGGGGGGGGTGAGAGGAGGGTGTATGGTGGGTATTTTCATGTTTCCATAAACCACTGAGCAATGGCCTGGCTTGTGGGATCTTTAACATGCGTATCTGATGTTCTGCATGAGTATACACACAAAGAGGGTTCAGGCACTATCAGGTCTGCACATATCTTGAACTGGGAGATAAATGCCTTTCCTAAAGCCGACAGGCGCTACCCATGCAGGGTCAAACTCAGACTTTCCGATCAGGAATGACAAAGGGTGGAACTCAGCCATTCCAATCAAAGTCCCATATCCTAACCCACTAGACTATCATGCCTATTACATTGCACATAATATTCCTATGTATATGTCGGTGTCAGAAGACACACAGCCCAAAGTATGAATGACATGAATAAAACACTGCATCACGTCTGGCCGACACTTGTTACATTGTATGGCAAGGATTCTAGGCTGCTTTATCTGTTTATGGTTCTCTCATCAACTCATCATACTCAGCTCTTTGCTTCTGACAATACAGAATGCCAGCAGATTCTGTCATCAAAGATATGTTCAAAACCAAAGTCAACTGCAAGATCTCAATTCACACTCTAGCTGGC
>JAPXFY010000024.1:39318999-39326499 GCA_030674185.1 Monoplex corrugatus
TCGCTGTTTAGTGGATGACCCTCGCATTAAACTCGGGACACTGCAAAAGAGAGTGTGTGTGTGTGTGTGTGTGTGTGTGTGTGTGTGGTGTGAGTGTGAGTGTGTGTGTGTGTGTGTGTGTGTGTGTGTGTGTGTGGTGCGTGCGTGCGTGCGTGCGTGCGTGCGTGCGTGCGTGCGTGTGTGTCTGTGTGTGTCTGTGTGTCTGTGTGTGTCTGTGTTGTGTGTGTGTGTGTGTTGTGTGTGCATGCGTGCGTGCGTGCGTGCGTGCGTGCGTGCGTCGCGTCCGCGAGTGAGTGAGTGTGCTGTACACTGACTTATGTATATTCTTAATATGTCAGCACAACATTTATGTTAACCTGATAATGAATGGTTTATGAAAATGTGTGTGTTGTGTATGTGTACACAAGTATATAATACGCATGTTTTATTTTGCTTTACAGTGTTGCACATAACAGAGAGTAAACTTATATCATGTGTGTCTGTCTGTGTCTATGTCTGTGTTTGTGTGCCTTTGTGCGTGCCTGCGTGCGTGTGTGCATGTGATTTTCAGTAATGCATACATACATGTGTGAATGGTTGTGCGTCTGTCAAAGTGTGTGTGGGGGGGGGGGGGGGTCCCCCTAAACTCTCCATTCTCCCACCACCACATCCCACCAAAGCTTAAACAAAAAAGGTCACGACTAACTTTTTCATCCAGAGCCTTATGATGCTCAAAGAGAGACTTGAGAGCCTTGAGGACCTCCACCTCGCTGGACACACCAGCTGGTGATGATGCCTGGCGTTTGACCACCGTCATTCTGAGGGACCGCTCGTGTCGTGATACCAGGCACTCCAGGTGCTCCAACAATAACTGAAACACAAATACGGAAACATGAACGAGAATAAAACTTCACAATAACACTACTTCCTTAAAGTGACAGGAATTTGGAAGAGAGCTGGCAGATCAGATATGGACACATCATCTTAACAACAGGCTCAAACCTGTCAACCCACATTCTAGAGAGCTAACTTGTCTCTTGGCTGAGCTTCACAGCAAAAATGAGGCCTTCTGCTGGTGTTTATTCCTGATAGGCCAGACATTCAGCTGAGAGTTAAGCTGCAAATTCCCGACAAAAAATTCAGGAGTGTGGTATCAGAGGATTAAAAGTCCATTTTACGACCTGAAATTTGACAATCATACTCTGTTTTTTTCTCTTTAAATACAAAGGTGTACATGGATGTTGAAGTCTTCCTTTCTGCAGCTAAAGAAAATTGGCAATGCTCATTGATAATTTCAATACTTTATGCATGAAAACACTACATTTCAAACAATCGCAATATTTTTTAATGTTTCATCCTAAAAATAACTCACGACACATAGCAGAAAGTGGTTCTACATTCTGAAAACACTGATACCGCAAGCACAATATCGAAGTCATACCCCCACATGAAACTTTTTTGTCCCAAACTGTGAAAACAAGACTGCAACTAATCTATCCCTTTGTTTGACCACATCACATTTGACTTTTTTCTTTTCTTTTAAATCTGAATCAAAGTAATTGCCAGCATTCAAGCAAACAGAAATGAGAAACACACGAAGACAGAATGGGAACACATACAAAAAACACTAAAATCAATAAAAATGACTGAAGCAGATATGATATGCATCTCGTTATTGTTGCTATTGTAGAGAGACTTCTTTTTAGGATCATCGCACTCAGGGAGAGTTCCTCTGTGCTCACCTTTCTCTCACTATCTTCTATGCCACCTTTATGGCTGCAGAAGCTGGCACAGTTTTTACAATGCGATGATGATGATGACGATAAGAATGATAATCAGGATGCTATGGAGTTCCTAGTCCATGTAAGATTGAGACTGCATGACAGGGCTGTACTCTACTCTACTATCATAACATATCCTGACATCAACCAGGCCCAAGAAATACCTGTGGGGTTGATCAGAAGATTTTAACACTACCCTCAATGATTCATCCGTGAAGTAGATGAGACATGACTGTGTGGTCCCAGTCTTCTCACTGAGCCCATAGCATGCTCAACTCGGTAAACGCCGGTTGGAGTAAAAAAGAAAAAAAAACTGCAATGATTTGACTTGATTTTGATGGTATGAACAGGCTAACAGTGTGACAAAATACTCACAAGAGTATCATTTTTGTACGTATTTGTTAAATAAAAGTACACAGATGACAAGACAGAATGAGAAAGACAGGTGGGTGAGGTGAGTGAAAGAAAATGTGGGTGACAGACAGGTGCGAGACAGAAAGAGAGCATGCAGTTTAATGTATGTATGTGCCCGTCATTCGCGTTCACTCAAAAAAATTATACTTCTTGACAGAATATTCAGCAAATAGACTAAATGATTCCTAATATCATGTGATCAACACTGGATTTTTTTCCACTGTGTAGATAAATGTAATAGATTTCTGTCATGAATACCCAGTTTCAAATGAACTTAATGGTACATTTTTGTCACATGTAAAGGAAAAAAAGGAATTTGAGATTTGTGCAATTCTTCACACTCCAATGGTTCTATCTATGCTCCAACCAAATCCGCCAACAATCATCTGACAGACTTCTTAAGCGCCTTTTGTCTGTGGTCAGCATTATGATTGCAGCGCTGATTTCCTCCCCCTAGTTGCTTTAACTTCCCTTATCTGTAAGGTGGTCAGTGCCCATTCACAGCTGGATGGAATGGACACTACAGACAGTTTTATCCACAAGCCAGACTTCAATCTGTGCAGTGAAACTGGGAAGTGGTGCTCCACCTCTTTGCCAACAACATTAATTTTGGTCTCATACTGTAGTGGAGCGAGAGGTGGGACCAAAGTCCATGGGTTGTTATTATTGTTGTTTAAACCCTTTCACTCCCGCACTCCGGTCACCAGCATCCTGCATTGCCAACCTTGTTAGCAAAGCAAAAACTTAACCCTTTGATTCCCTCAACATATGAGGGAATCAAAGGGTTAAGTTTTTGTAGTTGGTAGATAGGGTGCGGGAGTCAAAGGGTTAAAGCCCAGCCAACTGCCAACTGCCATATCAGGGCTACATGGTTTTGAACCAGGGAGCTCTTGCTTTCCAGGTGGAAGCTTTAACCATTGTGCCACCTCTCTACACCTCCTTCCACATTGATCGGAGTTGCTGTGTTTATTCTACTCTGATATGCAGCACAACCAAACGATTGGTCGATTGGTCGGAGTGGGGCATGACTGTCACTATGGGTAAGCAAATGAAGTGACTGATCAATGTACTAGTAGCTATAGTGTGAAGGTGGCTGATGAATACTCAATACTCACAGAATGTGGGATACCCAAGGTTACCTACCCTCAAGCTTAACCATTTATAACAGTCATTTGTTCAACGACAACGCTGCTGTCATTGATGTAGAGCTACTTGCCTTATAATCTAACTATACAAATTCAAGATCCAAAACAAGTGCGACTGCCCGCGCCCAAGCAAACAGGAACCAGAAGAACAAGAAAACCAATGTAAGCGCGTATTTGACAAAACAAGACAAAACAAGCGCAAATTTTCGGCCAACCGGCCTTTGTCAAGCGCGAAAGCACGGTCACAAACAGACCACAAACACCAAACAACGAATAATAAAAACAGAACTAAAAACTTCCCTGCTGCCTCATCCAGTGGATAAAAAGGGTTTGGTGTTATTTGTGTATATATTTGTTTGCTTGTGACAGTGGATTTTTCCACAGATTTTTACTAAGGACAACTTTTTTGCTGCAGTGAGATCTTTTACATGAGCAAAGTGCATGTGGCACCTGGAACTCTGTCTCATCTAAAGACCAGCACCTAAACCAAACTCAAGGCGTACTGGAAGAAAAGAAGATCAAAATCTCTGTCTGAAGTGGTGACAACACACGGCTTGGTAGGATATGAAAACAGGGCTCCATGAGTGTACTTCCTCTGAATTTGTGAACTCTTAGGGCTACACTGAATACGTGAGACATGCTCAATATTACTACTATTCTCATTATTACTGTTATTCTTACATATATAAACTAACATACATATGTGAGTATATACCACAGAATAGTGCAGAACACTTAAACTTATCGCTGGACTTACCCGTGTGTTATTCCGTTCAGCTTTCAACTCTGCAATTTCTTCTTCTCTTTCCAACAGATGATCACGTACTTGGTTCAACTCTTTGGTCACTGTGGCCAGTTCCTGTAACACATTTATGATTCATTTCAATTAATTGTGTACTAAAAAGAAAATACAAATAGAAACCAAATGTGAGATAACAGAAGCAAGTCCACGGTCAGACACAAAGAACACCAACAACAAAACCAGCTCCTATGATTTCAAACTTAAAGACATGTTCAATATCACAATTACAGAATTACAGTCCAAGTGGGTGACAGGTGAACAAAACGTAAGTACCACAGTACAGATCAGTGAGAGGTGAACTAGGTATCAGTTGGATACAACTGATCCATTGGCATTAAGTGTGCTGGTAAAAACTGCTTTAATGTCAGCTGTGGCTACACAAGTCAAGGAACCTAACTGAATTGCCAGAGGACAGTTCAACACGGATGTCTCATGTTCAGCTCTAAACCTCAAGAGCTTTTGTAGACTTGACGCACTTTTTGACTTAAGTTTTTGCAGCTGGTGGATGGGGAGAGAAAGTCAAAGGATTATGAGCTAATCATGATAGGACTGGAATTTGTTCAGGAGAAATTTATCACAGACAATTCCATACAAGCAATGCCAGTAAAGGAACTACTAATGCCATAGACATCCAAAGAACTCTCATAGAGAGGTCAATAGAGTTGAATAAGGATTCATTTTTACGCTTTGTGGATTATACCAAGACTTTTATCGGGGAAGACATGAAGAACTGATCAACCAACTAGAAAGGCTCAATATAGATGGAAAAGATCTACGAATAATCAGAAATATATATTGGGAACAAACAGCAACAATGAGAATAGAAAACGATATAAGCTCTTTTCAAAATATCAAAAGAGGGGTCAGACAGGGTTGTGTTCTGTCAACTGATTTGTTTTCACTTTACAGCGAAACCATCATGAGAAACTTAGAAGAAGACTGCCTTGGGATAAAGGTTGGAGGAAAAAAAAGGTTAAACAACATTCGTTATGCAGATGACACTGTGCTAATTGCAGAAAATGAAAAACCTTGTGAATATAATAGAAATAGACAGCAAAAATAAGGGCTGGAGCTAAATAGCAAGAAGACTGAAGTTATGGTAATCAACAAAAAACAAGAAATCCCCACATGTAAAATAACTGCAAATGGCACAACACTGAGACAGGTTGATGAGTTTAAATATCTGGGAATGGTCATTTCACCAGACGGCAGATGTACATCACAAATAGCCAGCAGATCAGCCCAGCCAAAACAGCATTCAAGAAGATGAAAAGCGTTCTTACCAACAAATGCCTATCAATTGACATCAGGAAGCGAATTCTCAAATGTTATATAGAACCGATACTGTTGTACGGTTGTGAAGCATGGACAGTCAACACGCAAATCAGAACAAAATTGAGGCAACTGAAGTGTGGTTTCTGAGAAGAATGTTGAGAGTTCCATGGACAGCTAAGAAAACAAATGAGACAGTCTTGAAGGAGGCAGACACAGGAAGATCATTAATAAAGAAGATTTGGGAAAGACAAGCAACATTTATAGGACATTTTATGAAGACAGAGAATTTAGAGCACCTGATCACAACAGGAAAGCTGGAAGGAAAGAGAACAGCAGGTAGACCCAGAGAGAAAATAATGGACAGACTTGCTGGGTGGCTGAAGACAGAGAGGGTGGGAGACGTACTTGCAGCGACAGGGGATAGATTCGAATGGAGGGCCATGATCGCCAATGCCATGCGGCAGAGCACATGATGATGATGATGAATGCCAGTAATTATATGGCACATTTCTTGATTCTCCACAGGAAACATGTTCACTGGCAATGGCTTGAAGTGTGAGGAAGGGGGTAGGGATGGGAAGTTTTATGAAACACCAAAGACCACAAGAATGAGTGGCATATTAACCCTTTCACAGTGTAGCCCACATAATGTACATGCTGTAAACAGTCTATTGGATAATCAGAACAGACATGTAAGTGCCAGGCTTATTTCTTCTTTTTTTCATAGATTTTTTTAGATACAATGTTTTGTCTGTTGTAATATGTAACCAAAACCACAACATGCATAAAACTCAACCCCTCTGATCAATCTTGAATTATAGATACTAATGTAGCAGGCAAGCCATATTAAACCACATATAAATTTACATCTATATATTAAACCATGTACAAATTTACATAGATCTACAACATCTGCCAATGTTTGGTGGGAAAGCTTAGTATCAGACTGTACATAGTGAGAAACAGTTAATAATGGGCAGGGAACTGAGAGCTCTTTCTTATATCGTGACCTGGGACTGAACTTCAATTATATGACCTCAACTCTACGGGTCTATCAACAGAGATCTGATGTCTGAGTTCATTACTGATACCAGCCCTGTCCACGACAATATTATCAGCCATTCAATGCCCATGTAACATAATAAAGTAGCCACCCAATGCCCATGTGCACATTATTCTAGTGGCATCAGATTAGTGCTGAGATTGAATCAAGGTCTTGCCCTACCATCATCTCAAGACTGTGGCATGACGAATCTGAACTGGAATTTGTTAAACACGGATTCGTCATATTCTGACAATTCCATATGTGCTCCACCTAAATCTGCCAGCAATTACTGCCCGCTTCCTTAAGCCGGCAGAAAAAAACAAGATTTATTCACTTGTAAGGCCTTGAAATGACAAGGGGAAGGGAGGGGGTTAACAGACCAATGAAACACTGATACCGCTAGAATGACTGGTAAATTTTGGTTATACTCCAAGCTGGAACTGAACTCCAATTATCATATCTCAAGTCCATGGCTTTAACAGCCGACATTTGACAGGTCTTAGGTTTGATTACTAAAACCAGCCCGGTCCACAACATTCAAATCAGACAATCCCATTATGCAAATCACTCCAGAGTGATAAAATACGTCCTGAAGACTAGAATGACAGTCTAGCCTCTAGGCCTCATCCCGTCTGAAGAAACAGGCCTGGTGACAGCAGAGGTAGAGCTCCCTCACACTTTCCAAATGGATGGTAGGCTTTCATCCCGTCTCTGACAAAATTCTGTGCACACAGCTTCCAGTTCTACCGCTGTCCAACACTGTTCATGGTCACAGAAGGTAAAGCAGTAAAAGAGAGGAGATGCTGGCCCAGAGAAAAAAAAATGAGGTCTCTATGACTTCAGTCCTCCATGACCACAGTGTTATGGGACAACCGTTACCTGTTACCACCTGAAAATCTTCCTTACTCAGGATCTGTATAAGTAATCTCTTGTGGAGGAAGGGGCGGGGTTAGATGTTTTGAAGTATGCAGAAGTATGTGCCAGTTAGCTTTGTATTAGGCGTCCCATTCTATGACGACAGTCCATTCAAATCAGGGACATTTTTTTCACCCAAGTCAA
>JAPXFY010000024.1:39333999-39336499 GCA_030674185.1 Monoplex corrugatus
TCTCTCTCTCTCTCTCTCTCTCTCTCTCACACACACACACACACACACACACACACACACACACACACACGCACACACACAGAACAAACAAAGCTGAGAGAAGGTAACAGAGAAACAAAGAGAGGCAAACACAGAGGAGGGGGGGGAGAGAGACAGAGAGATGGGGGAAGAGAGAGAGAGAAAGAGAGAGAGAGAGAGACTTCTGTAAAATCACACTATCAATAATAACATAATGGCTTTATTGCCATTAGTGTATCAGTGTACTTGTGTGTGTGCGCGCACACACACACACACACACAAATCTCTGCTTTGTTTTAAATGAGATTTTAATCAAACAAATGCTGCTGTAGACTATCAATAACAGAGCATGACTGGAAGGTAAGAGCTCCATGACAACCAGTGTATATTCTGCTCTCTCTCTCTCCTCTCTCTCTCTCTCTCTCTCTCTCTCTCTCTCTCTCTCTCCCCCCCCCCCCCCCCCCCACACACACACACACACACACAGTAGTGAATCTCTCTACACGACCTGAGTCTGCAAACTGTCAAAGCTAGCTGCATTTCGAAGGCTGAGATGTAACAAGACTACATCAGGCTCCCCACAAAGACTGCTTGTGTACAGAGCAGTAATCCTGAGCACTCTGCTATAAAGATGCGAGACCCAGACTACCTACTGACGATTTGGAATGTAAACCTCACCAGCTGCGGCATCTTCATCACTGTGAAGACACTGCCCGCAAAAGAGTAAGCTGGTGCTTGCTGTGCACGATCAGAAAACAGCTGTTCAACAGAAAACGAACTGGCAGAAGCAGAATTCAAGGCCAAAAGACTCCTTCTCATGCAGTACAAGCAGAAGAAAATACACCTCAAGGATTAGTCTTGCATCCCACATGAAGACCCACATCAAGTGATAAGAACCATTAGGCCTACCCATCAATCAGATCGACAGCACAGTCTATCACAAGGGGGCAAATACACACATGTAAGCTATGAATAATAAAGTACAGTTGTCTTTACCATGAATATATCCTGGTGACACAGAGCTGTGCGGACTCATTTCCTTACATGAACACTTTTCTGTTTCGTTTAAAAGGGCGTAAACAAATACAGGTGGGTGTGACAGCTGAGAATAGGACTTCAGAATTCCTTTGAGTAGGTCAGATTTCGACCTTGAATGGTAGCACTAACACCTGGTAGATAAAGGGTGTAGATTTTCCTATCTCCCAGGTTAACATACGTGTAGATCTGCTAGTGCCTGAACCCCCTTCATATGTGTATATACTTAGAACATTGAATATTCATGCTGAAGATCCTGCAAGCAATGTCAATATTTGGTGGCATATGGAAACAAAAAGAAGTACCACTATGAAACACAACACCCCTCCAAATAACAGTATGGCTGTTTACATGGCTGGGTAAAAACAAAAACAAACAAAAACAACCAGCAATTTATGTATCTACTAATGTAATGTTACAACACACACACACACACACACACACACACACACACACACACACACACACACACACACACCACACACACACACACACACACACACACACACACACCTGCATATGTCTGGAGCACTATGAAACCCATCAGATGGGGAAGAAACAAAAAATATGTAGGCTATCAATAATACAACACAAGTATGGCTAATGACATAGGGCTGTGCACACTTGGCATGTTCAGAGCCAATGGCGTGGGGCACTGGATTAAGGAAATGGATGAAGGAGAGGCGAACACTTGATGAATTGCCTCCCTTTATGACTCACACCATCACACTGGAATCAGCTTGTTTGCCACTTCCAACAGCAGGACATGCAAGACTGCTTAATGACTGCGTGTTCTCCAGGCGTTTTTTTTTTTTTTAACTGGTTTCCCAATCAGAACCACGTCTGAGAAAAAATATACAGAGCGCAGATTTGGTCAATCTCACAGGGCATGTGTGTCTGACTCCTGATGGAGACTTCAACCATGATCTATAGCAGTGTCATCGCCCAGTGGACACATTGTTAGCCTAGAAAACCAGAGAAGAAGAGCTCTGGGGTTCATGTCACGGTCAGATGGGGATTTTTCTGCCATCCTTGTTCCCCTCCTTCACACTGAATCTTAACTGGATGACCCTTAATTTCACAACTGATCCCACAACAATAACTGCTGACTGTCTATCTGGTGGGGTTTTTAAGCAAAGTACCAAAGCAGTAGTGATCATAGGAGAAGCATGCTGTATTGGTCTTGTATCAAAATTACTACTGACACTAACATGTACCAGTGGCAATGACACTGACAAATATTAGTAGCACTGATAAATTATCGTAGATGTAATACCACTGACAATTATCAGCAACACTGACAAACTGTCACAGTTACGATGACACTGACAAGTGTTAATGACATGGAGTGATGGACAGATTATCACCGTAATTCGGAGAATTACAAACATACAAAAGTATCTATGTATAAATGGGCAAATCCCATAACAATTTGAACAGCATGGAT
>JAPXFY010000024.1:39341499-39451499 GCA_030674185.1 Monoplex corrugatus
TTTACATTCACACACAAAGACACACATGCAGATGGATATGCTCAACATGTGTTGCCAGCGAAATGGTGTGCCTGCCATTTTCTCTATTCACGTCTGTGACAAAACAACAGATGGCATACAAAGCAAAGTCTTTCTACCACTTGTTGCCTATAAAATGCTCCATATTGGATGGATGGACTATTGGGGGTTGTATATATATATTTGTTGCCTTTTCTGTGCACATGCTGCTTCAATTATATATATATATATTATAAATATAATATATATATATATATATATATATATATATATATATATATATATATATATATATATATATATATATGTACTTCACCTTAATTATTCCACATTTCTCTTGCACGACCATCCTAAAAATATGCCCTCTTGTATGACCATTCTAAAAATATGCCTATGTACATACGACTACACTTCAAGATGGCATTAAGTCTGCATTCAATGTTTCTGTCAAGTGAATGAAAAGTCCATTAGAGAAGCACTATAAATGTTTAAAGATACTGAACATGAAGATCCTGCTATCTACAGACAAGTGTTCACACCATATGACCATTAGGTCAATGGGAAAAGTGCCTGTCAAACTGCAAACCATTTGCTCTGATAAAGACCTTTAAAGGGTTTGGAAGGTCCCCAGGGGCAGGTGAAAGAGCTCTTAAGCATCTTGTGTTAATCATATTTAGGTAAGAAAGATGTTTTTAATGACATTATCAACTGGATTCCATACACCGTTGGTGGTCCGTTTTTCTCAACATGGCACTGCATCCTTTGGGTGATTTCATAAGCTTTAATACCATAAGTGCTATGTGATGGAAGAATTCAAGATAACAACTACACTGGAATATAATATGATGCTCTTATAAAAGCCAATGACAGTGGATAATAAATCTCCTGACTCCTTCACGAAATACAATGTTTTGAAAACATAGATTTGCTGTACCATCATACCTGATTCTACTTGACAGAAGACACCTTCCACGAGTTCGCTGCATCACAAATCTATGTTGTTATATACATCTATGGTCTGGTTATATGTTGTTGCATACAACTCTGTTCCCCATGATTCCTGCCGTAGCATACATCTTCACCATCACTGCTACAACTACAACATATAAATTTTAAGAGAAAAAAGTACAAGCATCCTCAAGCAGCAAAATCATTGTCTGATATATTTTTTATTATCATATGAGATAGATAGAGAGAGAGAGAGAGAGACTTTTCCCATTGACCTAGTGGTCATATGGTGTCAACACTTGTCTGTATACAACATGGGAGATAATTCTCAAAGTTATGTCCTTTGATTATATTATAAAAATTCTCCCTGCTTCCCTCTTATTTCTTTGATATGATTTATTGTCAGAACAAAATGTCTATACACATGTTAACTTCACAACACAAGTGCACAACACGTTTGATCTCCCCAAAACATTTCTTATAAATGTTAAAACTACTTGAGTGTTTTCACAAGAACTCACTTTAAATTGAAACAATGTTGATTTTCTGAATGCTCCAATTCAAAAAGTTGTGCACCTGGACTTACTACAACAGAGTTCCATCTTAAATGCCTCTCTTCTCTCTCTCTCTCTCTCTCTCTCTCTCTCTCTCTCTCTCTCTCCTCTCTCTCTCTCTCTCTCTCTCTCGTGTGTTGTTGTGTGTGTGTTGTGTGTGTGTGTGGTGTGTGTGTGTGTGTGTGTGTGTGTGTGTGTGTGTGTGTGTGTGTGTGTGTGTGTGTGTGTGTGTGTGTTGTGTGTTGGTGTGTGTGTGTGTGTGTTGTGTGTGTGTGTGTGTGTGTGTGTGACTATTTCATTAATCTACCAAAGCTGAATTTCCACAGTCTAGCCAGGGACAACACAAAATTCCTTTGATACTACAGGTTCCTCCTGTGTGCTGAGAACTTGCTACATCATAGTACATGTATACAGATAAGTGTCTGAGAACTTGCTACATGTATACAGATAAGTGTCTGAGAACTTGCTACATGTATACAGATAAGTGTCTGAGAACTTGCTACATGTATACAGATAAGTGTCTGAGAACTTGCTACATGTATACAGATAAGTGTCTGAGAACTTGCTACATACAAGTAAGTGTTTATCATCTCATCCTCAAGACTAGCACCCTGACCACCAAAATACAATATGCTGTGAAGTGGGAAGGGTTAGGCAAAAGGGAGGAGGACAGAATTCCCTAAAACCTGACAATGGCATAGGGAAAGGAAATGTTCGCATTACAAAGAATGTACACCTCACGTTTAGACTGAGACTGGCCTGTGATGCCATGACCGGCAGTGTATGGTTGCACTCGGTTCAATTCCCCACGAAACCCCCCCCCCCCCCCCCCCCGACATAGCATGCATGGCCACCATCACCAGCATACCTCCAATCCACTGGAGACACTTCTACTCACGCAATCGTGTCGGAAGGTAGAGGTCAAAGCTGGTGTCTCACTGACAAGCCACATACAAGAAGTGTTCTTTATTATCTCTGACATTATCCACCTTGTCATGTCAAGTCAACTTGCTTCCTCCACGTCAGTAAACTTTGTTAACTTTTAAAGAGAAATTACAGTGTGGTAATTAATCACACACACACACCGAAAATCATATTAATAAAACAAAATTCGCAAGCAAAAACTTGGGATGTTTTAAAACATTTAACATGAACATCGTTCATACATAACTATCATTCTAAAATACAAAATTACCATCCTAAACACACGCACACACACACACACACACACACACACACACACACACACACACACACACACACACACACACACACACACACACACACACACACACGGTTTAATTAAATTTCAACTTTACATTACATTTCATCCACCACTACCACCACCCCCTCTCTGCCTTATTTTCTGTCTCAACTCTTTTATGAATAGCTCATTCTTTGCTCTCTTATGCACATCCAAACCCACCAAAACTGACCCCATTAAGAGAGAGCTGAGCAAATTTTCACAATGCTAAGATCAAACACGAGAATGGGAATGACACTTGAATGATACTATTATGATGAGGTTCCGTTTTTGGATTGAGATATGTGACAGGACTGTAATTTATGCCTGTTTTCATAACATATACTTGCTATCAAGCAGGCCCTAGAGATACAGACACCAGCGGAGTTGATCGGGAAATCTGCATAACACCTTTAGTGGTGCATCCATGAAACAAATGATTCCTGACTGTATGGTCTACATATATTCACGTCACAGTGTGTTGAACTTGGAGCTGATGGGGATCTGACTCTGCAACCTCTCCAGCCATCAGACCATCGCACTAACCTGTCATCCCTGCGACTGCTTGTTTCATGGCTTCCCTACCAAAGCTGAGGCAGCATGCATGGCCAACGTGACATTACATTTCAAACCCACTAGGGACATCCCCACTCATACACAGGTGATGAACACAGGCCAGTTCGACCAATAATGAAAGATACTGCCTTAGTTAAATAACGGGCCATGTTCTTCATTCTGCTTAGGTAAGAATCTGATGAATGTGCTGGTAAATCAATACCAAGACACTGCCTTATGAAGGTGGTGCCCATATATGCCATCTCCTCTTTCTCCCTTCTTTACCTTTCAAGAACTGAACAGGGTCAGGTGCCATTCACAGCTGGATGGACTGGATGGAGGCTTTATGCATGAACTTAGGGAGTATTTCTTGTATACAATACAGTACAACTTATGAGGAATTTCTCAAACCAGACTCTGAACTTGTGCAGTCAGATTAAAGGCAGTATTTCCACTGCTTCATCACCCTGTCTTATAAATACAAACAGCTATCTTACACGAGTGTAATATTAACATTCAGGTTCTCTTCAAATAAAGTGAGAATTTGACAAATGAGCTAATGAACTAATCATAACACTACTAGAGGAGTGTTCTGAGCTTACGGATTTTGTGCTTTGTATCTGCTTCTATGCTAGCTGAATGGGTAGCGCAAACTATGTTAGATTTGAGAAGTTCAACAACATGGGAGATAATTTCTACGTGACTCTCAAGAGTTATGTCCTTTGGTTGATACTACTAATAGTACTAGCTTTAGTGATAGCATCGCACTAAGTTAACTAGATACATATACTGTAAAATTAACAACACAAGGCAGTGACAATGGTTTATGTAATGGTAACATGTACACAGTTGACAAGATTAATTTTGGAATAAATTTTGCTGAATGTTTACTGATGCGGCTTCCATGTAAAACTGATCTTTAATAAAACACCGCTTCTGATGTAAGTCAATGCACTTGGTCAGAAAGATACAGATACAGGTACCCAAAGTATCACCAACGTGTCATGGTCAGGGGTCTTTTGTGCTTCTTGGACCCTAGGAACTTTGCTGGTAAGAGCCTCAGTTTCTGGTAGGGTCATCCATGCTGAATAAGTAGAAGAGTAAAGCACCTGAAGAAGTATGATCTACTATTCCTCCAGGCTGAGAGCTGGGCACAGGGCTAAGATTAAAGAACCCAGTGCTGAATAAAAACCCTTGTTATGTAAATAGCAAAAGAAAAATACAGCACTACTGGATCTTCATTGCTGCCCTACAAGGCTGCATGCCAATGGCATAACAGGAAGTAAGTTAAAAGAAAGAACCAGTGTCCATTCTCGTTTCTTAAAGAAAACATTTGTATACTTGAAATACACTCAATATGCTGCACTGAAGCTGCGAATGCCATGTGACAGAAGATCCAAAATGCTCATAGCATACATGCCACAAGCCAGCGCATAAAAACCCTATGCACTGGCATTGACAGATAATATAGAGACATACGTACATGCATACAATACTTACTTACATTCATACATACATACATACATACATACACACACACACATAACACATACATACATACATACATACATACATACATACAATACATACATACATACATGCATACATGCATACATACAAGGATGGATAGCTTGGTAAGATTAAAAGCAGACAAAAAGAAAAGGTAGGTACTCAGATACAGATAAATATACAGACAATAAGAAAACCCATATACAGACAAGCATACAGACAAAGATCTGCAGACATACATACCGGACCGACACACACACACACACATACAGATAACAGTTTCAATTAGTGTTGGCTGATTAAGATATCCCCTGTCCACATGAAACTTAAGTAAAAACAAACAAAAAATAACAATGAGAAACAAAAAATGAGGCATGAATCTTATCAACTGTGTAGTAAACAAGTAGCTCATACATTCTTAAACAACATTGCACAAGTTAGTAAAACCTTAAGACCTCACCAGTACATAGGATTTATGTATAAATTTATGGCACTTCCCCATGATTGTTGCTGCTGCCTTTCCATCAGAAGGCACTCTGTGGTGTTAGTGCAGGTAAACTTTACTTGAGTGCAGTAACACTGTTCTGAGAAAACTGAAGCTAAAGCTCAAATCAGATAGAATGTATGAGCTGGTTGGTAGTTAATGTGCATTTGCTTTTAATTCTCATGCTTTTGTAACACATTTGACTGACTGACTTATGGAAGTTGATATAATTTCATCGACTGATTTATGGAAGTCAATGTTATATTAGAATTTGTCACTGTAACTTATTTGATGTTTCATGCTTTATTGTTTATCTATTTTCATCACACTCACAGCATTTGCTGTCACTGTAACTATATTTGATGTTGCATGCTTTATTATTTATCAATTTTCATCACAGCATTAGCTGACCCCCACCCCTTTTGTCTGTTTTTAATGTTTATTTTACTTTCTTCTTTCCTCTCATTCTCTGTCTGTAATTACTTTTTTTTATTACCATCTTTTTCATTCACACACACACACACACAAAAATATATATATATACTCTTGCTGCTATAAAATTTAATGTTATGTTACTATTGCTGTTTTTGCCATTATTCAAATTATTGTTAGGTGTTGACACGTTCTTGCTTTTCGTGAGTCTGCCTTTATCTCTCAAACTTTTGTAAAGCATTTGACCAATGGACATGTATAAAATTCAGTATTTCATTGCAATTTCTTTTTTTATAACTTCTTTCACACTGTATGTGTTATTGTCTGGCGCTATCAATTGATTTGCGCTATGGGTCGATCGCGCTGCACAATAATAAAGCATTCTGAAGTATGAAATTTGAGGTTTATGATAATCTGAAATGAGGAGTGAAACTTACAAATTATGAATTAACCAACAAGCTCAAACATTTCATGATAATCTGAAGTGTGAAGCTCACCAACTATGAACTACCAACTAGCTCATACATTCTATGATAATCTGAAATGAGGAGTGAATTTTACCGACTATATGAACTAATGACTACCACATACATTCCTTCTGTTTCAGCTCTAGCTTCAGTTTTCTCAGAACAGTGTTATGCGCTTAACTTAATTCTACCTCCACTAATATACCGCAGACATCATGTGATGGAAAAGAAGCCACAACAGTCATGTAAATGCTGTAAATCTGCACATAAATCCTACATGCTGGAAAGGTCTAGAGGTTTTCCCCATTATACAATGTTGTCCATCCTTTCAACAATCTACTGATGACACAAAATTTTCACTAATCTATCAATGAATATTTCATGCTGCCGGAAATACATATGTCACTGATTCCACCCAGCCATCATATAAAAACCAGTATGAATGCTGTCATCTTGACCAGACAACCATTCCACAAATGTCAGTCCATGGGAAAAGGTCATCCATGTAATCTATCAACCAACTGAAATGGCTCCTTGGGTCCCTGGACTAGACAAGGACAGCTACAACTACTACTGGTTCTTTTAGTACACTCATTATGCGATAAAATATACCACTGCCACTAACATTGCTATTGCTGTTATAATCATCATCATGACTATTAATTAAAGTATTATTATCACGATTTTCACTATTACTATAAAGTAACCAACCCTTACTGAGAAGTGTATCAACTAACTAAATCATGAAGTCTCAGTGATGCATCCAGATGTGGGATTCAGGACAGTGTTCTATCAAACCTGACAAACATCTTGCTCAAATAATGTGTCAGTGGACTGATGATCTACTGATCTTCATAGCAATCACAGCAATCGGACAGTACACTCTGCAATTGTTATCAAATCTGATATGATTCCAGGATATCGTGTAGAAACCTAACAGCATACCATCAACTTCACAATGACACATCTGTCAATCTCAATGCGCGCGCACACACACACACACACACACACACACACACACAGCACGCACATACGCACGCACACACAAACACAGAGTTCCAAGATTTAATCCTTTAACCCCTTGATAGGTATGGAGGATGACAAACCCAATATTAACTGTATCAGCAGAATGGGTGAAATACTGCACACGAAAGTAATATAAGAAATTCCCCATTTTAATACACTTGGCTAAATTCAATTAAACATGATTCTTGTCACTCAAAAAATTACATAATGGAAACAAAACTGTTTCTGATGTGCCAAGTATTTTGGAAACTCAAAAGTAAAATGGGACTATTACCTTGTGCATTCATGTAACATGTTTTGCATGTAACTCCCCTGTGTCTACCGAACAAGATTTTAAGTCTGTGACAGCTACACCAAATTCTAATAGCTCATACATAATTTACCATTCCAAAATATGTTTTGAAGTTTCTGTAAAGCAAACATGTATGCTATTTACAAGGGCATTTACCACTCATTGTGATACTTCTGTTGAAGTGAATTAGTAGCATTCTCTCAAGATATATGTAATTTTGAGTTTTTCATACACAATCAAACCATATGTCAGTTAGAAGTGCTTGTATGGACAAATCCAGAGTGGGAAATACTTTTTTTTTTTTCAAATACAAGTCACACAAGTCACACACACACACAACACACACACACACACACACACACACACACACACACACACACACACACACACACACACACACACACACACACACACACACACACACACACACACACATGCAGGGAATTATGCATGGCTGACGCATTTTCACAATCTGATGACTTTCTTTTGCATGTCAGTATGTCTTGATTTTTTTTCCTTTTGCTTGGGGGGGGGGGGGGGGGGGGGGGACATTATGCTGTATTAATTTTTGTTAAGTTATTATGCCCTACTGATTTTCTTCATCTAGGATACTTATCCTTCTGTCCCCATGATTCTGAATGCAACACTGCACTCTATCAACCAAGCGAAACCACCTTTAAGTTAAACAGATTTCACAACACAATAACAAAAGGCCATCTCACACTTTCTTCAAAACAAATTAAACAATAATAATAACAAACTAACCAGCTCACACATTCTGCACGTACTTGCACAAACTTTCGAATGCTGCTCTCATCCGCTCGCTTCAAACGGGACACAACATAATCCAGGTCTCGCAAGCGTACATCCAAATGAACATTAAATCCGTTAGCCATGGGTCACAATTCAATCAGCCAAGAACAAAAGCAGGCAGATAAACCTCCACACTTGCAGCACACAGAGTCTGATGATGATAATGATGAATACGATGATGACACCACTTCAAAAGATGCATACAGCACGGAACATTCTGGTACTGGGCCATCAAAATCTTGAGTGGACATTCCTCCTCAGATCCTCAAGAAGTTATAATCTCACATTGAAGCAAGTACCAATTTCAGATATATCAACAAGAGACACTCTACTATCCACTAGTTACAATCTCAAATCCTCAGAAAGTTACAGATCTGCCAATTACAATCACATCCTCAAGCACTGAAGTTATACTCTTCAATCCTCAGGTTACAATCACAGATCCTCAAAAAGTTACACACTCCGATCCCCAAGTTACAGTTTCAGGTCTTCAAGCACTGAACTTACACTCAAAGTTCTGCAACAAGTTACACTCTAATATCCACAAGTTACAATCTCAGATCCACAGAAAATTTTGCTCTCAGATCCCCAAGTTATAATCTCAGATACTCAAGCACCAAAGTTACACTCTCAGCTCTGCACGTTGTAATCACAGATACTCAAGCACTGAAGTAAGAATCTTAGGCCCAGAATAAATCACACTTTCAGGTCCAACAGTTGCAATCTAAAGAACTTTCACACTCTCAGATCAACCATCACAATCTCATATCCACAAGATATCATCGATTGCAAAAGTTACAGTCTCAAGTTACTGTCTCAGATCAACATCACATTCTCAGAGCACAAAATACAACCTCAGATCCACATGTTACTATCTAAAATTCACACGTCACAATATCAGATAGATCTACATATAAGTTTTTTTTATAACAATCTTAAATTTGCATATTACGTTTGCATGTTACAACCTCAGACCTGCAAGTTAGTTTGAAAAACTCCTTCAGTCCTTTGTGAGGCTCATGCATGAGGCCCCAGTTGTTCAGAAGCTGTCCACAGAGCAGTGGTCAATCACATGTCAGGGGGATGAAAGTGCAAGTTCCAGTGACTAAGGTTTACAAAGTGCCACATAAAACCTAAGGAAAAATACCACAAGACTGCTGCAAGGGAGAATGACTTATGAATTGACTTTGCTCTCAACTTTACTACTATGTTGAAAATGTTCCAAACGTCTTTTCTCTTCAGCAAATTCTTCAATCCCTTTCAAGATCCATGTGTGTCGGGTACTAGTTGTTTCGGGGCGTTGTTTTTGCAATTTCCTTCTCTGAATGCACGTTTTATTGCAAAATTGTAATTGTTTTGGTCCTGATCTTTTCTCTTCCCCTAATTTAATCTTTTTGTTACACTGTAATTATCAAATATGAGAGCAATGGTTTGAAAAAGTTCTAAGCAAATATCTTCCACTCATCTTATAAACTTGCTCTCTCCTGATAGTTTTTCTCTCCTTAAGTATCACAGATTTTATCAATTTTCTCCAAACCTCAAAGTTTACTTTTTATCTACTAATACTTATGCAGTTGACTTTTTCTATTAGTATGTATTTCTTAAGCTTAAAGTATTCTACTTGAACACTATAGACAGACATTCTTCTGCTAGAGAATAACTGAAGACTTCTGATACCAGGTGATTCTACAATCTGCATCAACTGACAAAGGAAGCAAACTGAGGAGTATACAACCTTTCACTGTTTAGTGCTTACTCTGAACACAGTGGGAACATCTCAGTCCAGTGTTCAGAGAAGACATTAGTAACAGAGTTATTACCTCACTACATAAAGACACATTTGAAACAGACTTTGCTATAGGGAAGACATATCTGAAACAGACTTTTACTCTGCTATAGAGAAGACACATTAGAAACAGACTTTTTTAGTCTGCTATACAGAAAACATATTAGAAAAAGACTTTTACTCTGCTATAGAGAAGACACATTAGAAACAGACTTTTACTCTGCTATAGAGAAGACACATTAGAAACAGACTTTTACTCTGCTATAGAGAAGACAGGTTAGAAACAGACTTTTACTCTGCTATGGAGAAGACACATTAGAAACAGACTTTTACTCTGCTATGGAGAAGACACATTAGAAACAGACTTTTTTACTCTGCTATACAGAAAACATTAGAAACAGACTTTTACTCTGCTATAGAGAAGACACATTAGAAACAGACTTTCACTCTGCTATAGAGAAGACACGTTAGAAGCAGACTTTTACTCTGCTATGGAGAAGACACATTAGAAACAGACTTTTTTACTCTGCTATAGAGAAGACACCTTAGTTAGAAACAGACTTTTACTCTGCTATGGAGAAGAGACATTAGAAACAGACTTTTTTACTCCGCTATACAGAAAACATTAGAAACAGACTTTTATTCTGCTATAGAGAAGACACATTAGAAACAGACTTTTACTCTGCTATAGAGAAGACACATTAGAAACACAATTATTACTCTGCTACTGTAAAGACATAGAAACAGTTTTACTCTGCTATAAAGACAACACATAAGAAACATGCAGATACTACTCAGCAACAGAGAAGACACATCAGAAACACAGTTATTAGTCTGCTAAAGACAAGACATATCAGAAACAGAATTCAACTCTGCTACAAAGAAGACATACTTGAAATAATGAAGACATACCAGAGACACAGAGTTGTTATTTTGTTATCTCAGGCCATTGTTCTGAAGACTCATTAGAAACATGGAGTTCTATCTCTGCCTGTCAAGAACAGATCACCACATGAGTGGACTTATGACAGGAAAAGTATACCTGCAACAACAAAATGTCTATGACTTACTGTTAGAGAGAGAGTACGGGAACTGAGATTTAAGTCCTATCAAGTGTGTGTCAAATGGATGGGTGATCCAATTCATGCCCTAACCTGAACACACACATCCCACACCAACTAGCTGTATCACTTTTGGGTCAGGAAAGGTCAGCAGCCAAGGTCAGGAAATACCACAAGCACTACTTCATAATGCTACTACCAGACACCTAAGGATTCCAACTCCTTCTCCACAATGAACACTCACGTCATTGGAAAACCACATTTTCAAAAGGAAGGCTTTGCAAAACATGTGGAAAAAAAAAGAACAGCATGAATAAGCGAGGAAAAACAAAGTAAAAAGCAACAGCTGTGCGGAAAATGTTACCTGGTGAAACTAACCACAGATAAAAAGAGAACATAGTGAAAGAAAAACTGATATGTTCGCATGCGTGGAGTCAATTATCTACAGATTACGCCAATCATCAGGCAAACCCTTGCCTCCCATTTTTCAAAAGAAGGAAACCTAAGCCTCCTTATCTTGTGCACTGCATAAGAGACTAACGAAACGGACTTTAGACGTCAGAGAGATCGGACAAACTCTTCTTCTTCTGCATTCCCAATGATGTTGTTTTAAAACATATATATGCATTATGTGGGAGGTTATTGTTTGGACCACACTGTGCTGGCACAGCTGGAAGTGAACAGGCAACTGTAATTTCTTTTTTAACGGACAGTGTTCTGCAGGCAGTAGTCCGAGTACTGTGCAGGTAATATACAGTATCTTGCTGCACAGTCTAAATACTCCATCTTTAATAGACATTAAATAGGCAACCACAACCAAATGTTACACTGCATCTGCCTTTTGTTTGTCTGTTTGTTTGTTGTTTGTTTTATTTACTTACTAAAGAGGATATTGCAACAAAAATGTTCAACTACAACTTATTTTCTGTAAGCTCTTTGACATTCAATACCCACCACCCAAAAAGTTGGGTTTACTATCTCATTTGAAAGACTAGTGCTGTAGCACTGGTACCCAGACACCACTCACAATCTAGAAGAGGGAATGGGATGGAAAAAAAAAACGTCTTTCATGAATCAAACCCAGGACTTTCTCATTTTCCAGGTGAGTGCTCTGAATTAAAAACGTTTACCACTGTGCTACTACTTCACCATGTACCTCAACTGACCACAGATGAAAAGAGAATAAAGTGAAAAAAAAAAAAAACTGATATATATAATATATATGTCTGCATGCATAGATCCAATTATCTCCTGTCAGCAGACAAAGTCTAGTCTATCACCTATTCAACAGAAGGAAACCTAAACCTACCATATTTATGTACTGCATAAAAGGGTCAGGCAAAACCAAATTTTGATGTCAAAGAGGCAAAGCCAGATAAACTTATCAGACTGGGCATCTAATGCGACTATTATCATCATCATCATCAGGTGCCTTGCCGCATGGCGTTGGCGATTATGGACTTCCATCTGTCTCTATCTCTTGTTGCCTCAAGCATCTCTTCCACCTTCCCTGTCTTCAGCCACTCTGCTAGTCCATCCAGTATCTTCTCCCTGGTCTACATGGTGCTACTATATCAACCCTTTAATTACCTCTCTACTGCTTACGAGATGAACTTTAGTCTTATTTCTGTTTAAAGCCCAGCCAATTGCGCAACATCATATCAAGGGAACAACCAATCCAAAATGTACATGATACCTCACTAAAAAAAAAAATGGAAAAAAAAATTGAGAACATAGATCTATATCATTCGTGCAAATAATCTTAGAATATGCCCCTGGCATTGATCATCCCATCTAATTTATCACCAGGGAGGTTAAAAAAACAAACCTAAATACCAATTTAACCATTGCTGAGGACACTAAAACATATATAAAAACGGGTCTTAATTACATGAACTGCTTCCGTACACATTTCCTTAAAAAGCCGAAAATGTACTTTATATACGTACCCAATCATCAATCCTAAGAGAAAATAAGCAAGGCTTCAAAGAACACATATAGGTGAATGGAACAGCAAGGCAGAAAACAATAGAAAGACATGACAGAAAACAAAGGAGCAAGGCAGAAACAAAGAGTGTGACAGAAAAGAGGAAATTTCCATCACTGAATTTCCAGCAGGTGCAGATACTACTATTCTGCTGGACATCTGACACTAACTAGTTAAATCTTTCACTCCCTCAACATATCTAACAGATTCCTAAAGGATGGGAGACGAATTAAAAACTTGGAATTTACTCAAGAGGGACTCATCACACTATGTGACATAATATATGTGCTCCATCCAAATCTGCCAGAAATTTTACTCACTAGGAACTCGTAACACTAAGTGATTTATATACATGTATGTGCTCCATCCAAATCTGCCAGAAATTAACTGGCAGGTCGACACAGTACTTTGCCTAATGGGGAGGGGAAAACAGTACCTTAATGAAACAGTGTCACCAGTAGAATGATTGCAACCTTAAGGTGGGAACTGTTAGGGAGTGAAAGGTTTAGACAGGATATGGTTTGGGCATCAAGGGGTTAAGGCAAGCTGGAAATCTTGTTTTCTACATGGTCCCAGTGCTTTCCAATTCTTGGTGTCTTTATTATTTTCTTTTTAAGCTGGGAACAGGGTGAGGGAGTAAAAGGGCTACAGGAAGATGGTGAATAGGATGTGGAAGTATATAAAAAAAAAAATTTTAAAAGCTGATGGAAGCTGGTGAACAAAATGAGGGAGTAAAAAGTTGCAGGAAGCTGGTTTATTTTTCACAATGGTTTGTTTCAATTATCTAAGTTTTTATTTAACATCTTTCATAAACAGATACTTTGTCAAGATATGTTCATATCCTCTGTCTCAAAAGTGTCATTACTTGCATCATAACTCTGTGTGCTTGTGTGTGTGTGTGTGTGTGTGTGTGTGTGTGTGTGTGTGTGTGTGTGTGTGTGTGTGTGGTGTGTGTGTGTGTGTGTGTGTATGCGCACGCACTCCACATGCGTGTATGTGAGTGTGTCAGCATTTATTCAAGCGAGAGTTAATTTATGTATAAATATACTACAGATGCATATTTACTTATTTATTTATTTATACATAATACAATATCCCTTTGAAACTAAAAGTATTATTCGAACTGAACAAAGTATTCTCTGGATAATTCCTTTTTTTTTTTTCAGACAGGGCAATATTATTCATGACAACTTTCAGATTTTCAATACATTTCCCAAACCTGTAGAGAAGGACTGAAAAAATTCCAAAAGTTTTCCAGTCTTCAAACACCTTTACAGGAATACTGATAGCAATTCTCACTACAAATACCTAGCTTTTCCATCTTCTTTTGACCATAGTTATTATACTGTGGTCCCTCTCCAACTGACAAAAAGATTTTCATTCATTTCTAAAGCTAGTAATTGTAGTATGAATCTTCACGGAAAGACTGCAATTCCTTCCAAAAAGTTATTCTGTTGATCCAAAGTCAGTTAATTCAAAACAAAAAGTCAATTAATCCAAAGTCAGCGGATTTAACAGGAAAGGTCTGTACTCCTTTTGCGAAAACAGACAGCAAATCCCATGGGAAAACAAGGTTGGCAGGACAATAACACTGCTGACTGCCCACACACAGTACTGCGCACACTTTGTCAACATCTCCAGAAAAAGCAGACAGAAGTGAGAACACTGAAAAATCACACTCGTCATCTGTTGTTTCATCTGTACAGCTGTTACACTTGTTTCATCTGTTACACTTGTTCCATCTGTATGACTGTTACACTTGTTTCACCTGCATAGCTGTTGCCTTGTTTCACCTGTACAGCTGTCACACCAATGTCACCTGTATAGTTATATTTTTTCACCTGCACAGTTGTTCCATATAATTCCTCACAAGTACCAACTTGTACACATTTCATCTGTATACCTATTACATTCAACAGCACAATCTCTTACATTTGTTTTATTTGTATTCCTGTCACAGTTGTGTCATCTATTACACTTGTGCCACCGAGACATAAACTTCACTGATGCACCAAAGACACACACAGCAGAAGATGACGTTAATTAAAGCAAATCCACCAAACTTCACTTGCACTACAAACTCAGTGATGGGTCACAAAAAGGACCAAAAGCATGATCTACAGCACAATGACCGACACACAACAAAACGGAGACAACACACAGCTTCAAGAATGCACAGAAAACCGACATAATAACAGACGTATAGGTATGAAGTTACTGGCAGTAAATCTTTCTTCCATGTCTCATAAAGCACTATGAAAAGAACTACACCACAAAACCTATGAAGCAAATTAGGTCAGAAAAAAAAAATTTGATGAAAGTAAAAAAGAAGTCATTCTAGACAAAGTTCGATCAACACTAAATCCCTTATATACATATGTGTGTGTGTGTGTGTGTGTGTGTGTGTGTGTGCGCGCGGCGCGCGCGTGCGCTTGCTCACACACATACAATAAATGAATAGTAAATAAATAAAGCTGAACTTAACGACTGTACACAAAAAATAAATAAAAAACAAAATAACAGCAGCAGACAGGATGAAGTCGATGAGAGTCAATCCTCTAAAGTATAATGTACCACACCTGACTGGATTCTGTGAAGATCTGCACCATACAAAACCAAATAAACAAAAGACAGCAACGAACTTTAAAACTGGACACAGAACAAAAAACAAAACAAAAGAAAACAAATCAACACACACACACACACACACACACAAACACACACACACACACACACACACACACACACACACACACACACACACACCAGAAGAATAAAAAAACAACGAAGGGAAAAAAACTAGAGCCAACAGGATGAAGTTGATGATGACAGAAAATCCTCCCTACGTTGACAGCCACGCCTAACTCGGCGCGGGTGACTAGAAAGGAACAAGAGAGAGCAGCGGTGCCAGTCTTGGGGAGAGGCAGACAAATGGGCCACGCGCCGATCAGGCGTGTAGTACCAGTAGTGGGGCCTGCTTGCCTGCCTGCCTCGCTTGATTCTATTGCTATTGCAGCAAGCAGCACTGTTGCTAAGTTATTGATCGATCTACCTTTACATACTCCGCCATCCATCCATCCATCCATCCATCCATTGCTAAAGTGACTCTCTCTCTCTCTCTCTCTCTCTCTCTCTCTCTCTCTCTCTCCTCTCTCTCTCTCTCTCTGCTGTTCGTCATCAGGATTCAGTTGATACACAACAGCAGATACGTAAGTTGGTCTTTGTGCTAACTGAAAAGACATCAAAATATGACAAAACAGAAAATGATCCAACTCAACATTTGGAGAGACAGGGGCATACCAACAGCCCTCAAAATCAAAAACGTAAAATGTCTGATATGGCCAATAATGCGATACAGCCACGTGGCCTGGACATGCAGAAAAGCAGATGAAAATAAATTAGATGCAGCAGAGATGTGATTATGAACTATAGGCAGCTGCTTACGAGTCAAATGGATCGAGAAAAGGACAGATGTAAGCATTTTGAACTCACAGTCCTACATCAGCTACCGGCAGAAACCAACAAAAGAAAAATGAAATACATCAGCCATGCAACCTGTAATACCCAAACAACCCTACTGACAACAGTTTTTACAAGTTGAGGCACAGACCACCACTTCTATACAATTTCTTTGTTTTTTGTTTTGGTTTGGGTTGGGTGGTTGGTTCAATGGTTGATTTGTAGTTTTTGTCCCATTTCTATGCCACCTTAATTGCCAGATGCTAGGACAATTTTTACAATGCTATGATGATAGTGATGATAAGGATTATAACCAGCATGGTATCAAATTCCAACTAGGACTGAGACTGCGTGAAGGACTGTACTCTACGCTTACTATTGTAATATATCCTGGCATCGGCCACGCCAGAGAGATGCAGACACCTGCAACACCCTCAATGATGCATCCGTAAAGTGGATGAGACTTGACTGCATGGTCTCAGTCTTTCCGATAAGCCCACAGCATGCTCAGCTCTGGGCAGGTGCCAGTTGGGGCTAAAAAAATACTATAATGATTTTAGAAAGGGCTGATGGGAATTCAAACCCACAACCTTCCAGTCGGCTTCCAATGCACTGACCACTACACCACAGCGACTGATGGACAGAACAAATTTTTACTGTGAGAAGCTTGTGTTTGGTGCCAACAAGCAATGCTTCAGTCTTTTCCGGTTCTGGATTTCAACATAACAGTCAGACCTGTGGGAGGATGTAAAAAAGCCACACTGTGTTTTTCCCCCCTCGAAAAACAACTTTTCTCTCTCTCTCTCTCTCTCTCTCTCTCTCTCCTCTCTCTCTCTCTCTCTCTCTCTCTCTCCTCTCTCTCAACAAAATATGTTTATATACCATTAATGAATTTATTTCAACTTTTTTAGAGTTTATATTTGACTTATGAAGAGTTTGTTTTATCATAGGATGGAACATAATCTAAAAGTAATATGAGTAACGTCAAACAGCCCACAGCTCTGCCTCCTCTCCCCCCCCCCCAAAAAAAAAACCCAAAAAAAACGTGTCATCAGCTCACTAGAACAGACCGCTTCAAAAACATTCCATACAACCAATCGGTTCCATGCTTTTCATCACCTCCCACCACCTATCCTAAAATGGTCTATGCCTATATCTATATTGTGATACTCGCAAGCAGTTCAACCCAATGCCAGTCTACAGACATCCCTTAGGAATGTTACTAGTAATATCAACCTGACCGAACACGCCTGCTACAATGCGATTATCGATACTGTGTATGTTACTCTGCATAAATATTGAATGTTACACGTCTGTTGTGCTTCTCTACGCATGTTCATTTCACCCCTACACGACGGGCTCTGGCCTCCACTGAATAAATCATTCATTCTCTCTCTCTCTCTCTCTCTCTCTCTCTCTCTCTCTCTCCTCTCTCTCTCTCTCTCTCTCTTCTCTCTCTCTCTCTCTCTCTCTCTCTCTCTCTCTCTCTCTCTCTCTCCCCCCCCCCCCAAGTTCTCAAGTCTCATTCATTCAATCACACAACCTCTCACTCTCTCTCTCTTCTCCCCCCCCCCCCCCCAAACGCTCTCATTCAAAAATTTCATTCAATCACACACACACACACACACACCTCTCTCTCTCTCTCTCTCTCTCTCTCTCCTCTCTCTCGCAATATTGCGGACACTGAAGAATGGGTTGGGGATGTGGGTAGAGGTGATAGTTCAAAGGTCATGTATTCCATACCCACTTGCAGACGGATTAGATTTCCATGGTTTGCTCTTCATACAAACTGCGGAAAACGCACATAAAAACAAGACGATACAAATATACTAACGGCTCTTTTTTCCCCCTCCCTTCCAAATAAAACATCTGTGAAGAAAACAAAACAAATCATACTTACATCTTTCTCTCTTCTTTCTTTCTAATTGGAATATCTGTAAAACTGATCCAATGGGACTTAATGCTTCTATCCTGAAAAAATAAAAGAATTTTTGAGTTTCGAATTAGCCCTCCTTCATCTAAATATGCTTTTAATACAATCATAATATTTCTAAAGTCAAATGTGGAAACAAGTTTACTTAACAGTAAGTGAGTAACTATCTACATGTCGTGAAACTTTGGCGTCACCGGGTTTGGTGTTGGCCGCTGCACACCTGAACACCACCAGCTCCCTCCAGGCCGCGCTGTCTTGACTTTTGCGTACAATTTCTCAAATATTTAAGCCACTGATGTTGGTTATGTTCTCGATGTATGAGGGTGGAGGTCTGCCTTTCTTCATTTTTGCTGCGTGACACATGGCCAATGTTAAAATATTTTAGTCTTCTCTTGTTGATGTCTGCTAGTAGTTTTCTCGTGGTATCAAGTTCTTCCAGGACACTTTCATTAGTTCTTCTATCTGTCCATTTGACAGGGTAAAACCTCGTCTCTGCTGCCTCAGTTTTTCCGCAATCAGTTTTTGTCAGAGTCCAGGCTTCGCAGCCATAAATCATGACTGGCCAGATCAAACATTTTAAAAGTCTAACTTTCAGGCCATTTGGTATGCCTTTGTCTTTCCAAATGTTTGTAAGAATTTTCCTCCAATCTTTGTGCCCATGCCTTCTATATTAGCATCTTTCATGACTTGTTCCGTGTAGATGTTAAAGAGATATGGTGAGAGGATACAACCTTGTCTGACTCCCCTGTGGATGTTGAAGAATTCACATTTCTGATTGTTCCATTTAAGTTTTAACTGTAGCCTTCTGGTTTTCATATAATGTGCAGGTGAGATATAAAAACAAAAAGTACTCATCAAATCAAACACAAACACAATAAAACAAGAACACACCATGATGTATTTCGATCTTCAAATCTTCTACATGCAGTAAACATCTCTCTCAACAGACCAAATTTACTTCCTGGATATAACAAAGAAAAGCTGCAAAGAATTAGTCTAGATTCTCAAAAGAAGTTTTGTAGTCGTTGTTGTTATGCTCCATCTTCTGCACGACTTTAGAGGTGTTATTCCCTGCACCACTTTAGAGATGCTATTCTTGTCGTCGTCATCATCATCATCATTATTACTACTATTATCATTATTAGTAGTAGCAGTATCAGTATCATCATTATTATTGTTTCACTGTTATTACTGTTTAAAGCACAGCTGACTGCGCAGACCCATATCAGGGCTATAACCATCTCGAAACATAAACATACCGATGACCCTGAATAGAAAAAAATACTTGCAAAAGAAAATTATGTAAATATCAGTGCATTCACGCACCCTGGCACTGACCATTCTGCCCAATTTACCACAAGGGGGTTTAAAAAAGCAACTTGAATACAAATGTCAAGACAATTCAGGACACCAAAACATAAACAAAAACTGGCCGAAATTACGTACACTGCTTCCGCACATCACGTTTCCTTAGAGCCAAAAAAAAGCAGTAAATACACGCAACTAATCACTGATCCTAATAAAAACTATGTAGGGATCTATGGAACATATACCTGTAAGAGACAGAAAGCAATGAGGCAAGGCAGAGACAAAGACAGCGACAGAAAAGAGTACATTCTAGCACAGACATTCCAGAAGTATGGAATACTATTTATACTGAAAAAGCCCCCTGCATCCCCATAGGGGGAAATTTAGTCGTGTTGATTCCATGCCATTCAACAGTGCTCCTCAACATACCATCATTCTAACTGCATTCTGTCAAAATTCCACTGTCAGGAATCCTTGCAATCCAGCAATATCAAACCACCACAGAGTTACCGACCAGAGGAGATTATGCTATAATTATAGTAGATAACTTTGTTGAAGTTTGCCAATACCTGTTCTCACCCAACAAATTTGGGTCACCGTTTCATAAGCCCTCTACTAATGACAACAATCGCTGGGTCATGGACCCACACCAGTTGAATAACCCCCCACGAAAAAAAAAGAAAAAAAAAGAGGGGGAGAGGGGGCTAATTCTCAAAAGTTTCCAAGTATTTACAAAACTGGGGAAGCGACATGACTTATAGTTACACAATATATATCTACATACACACACACACTTTGTGTGTGTGTGTGTGTGTGTGTGTGTGTGTGTGTGTGTGTGTGGTGCGTGCGTGCGTGCGTGGTGCGTGCGTGCGTGCGTGGTCGTGCGTGGTGCGTGCGTGCGTGCGTGCGTGTGTGCGTGGTGCGTGCGTGGTGTGTGTGTGTTTTCTCATTTCCTCTCGAATGAAACATTAGCGAAGTGCTAGACTGGACGGGTAGCGGTGCACACAGAACAACATTCTGGCAGCACTCTATTGGGGTGGGGGAGGGGTCAGGGGGAGAGGAGGGATCAATGCAAAATCAAATAAAACAAGCAAGGCTTTCTCAGTCTCAAGACCCGAGGTCTTACCATTCCGGCACATTGCCATGCCTCTACCCACATCGAGAGAAAGTAAAGTTTTATTTAATAACTTTTATTCTTGTTTGTGTTGTTTGTTGTTTGTTTGTTTGTTTGTTTGTTTGTTTTACAAGTGGACATCAAACATACAATGTGGTAACGAAAAATGATATCAAATCATATCCATACCAAAAACAAACCAAAAAATGCACACATATGAACAACATATAACATACAGAATATACACAATATTTCATACATTGGAGGTTTAACCCTTTGACTCCCACACTCTATCCACCAGCACCTGTATTGCCAACCATGCTAGAAAAGCAAAAATTTAACCCTTTGATTCCCTCACCCTATCCACCAGCTTACTGCAGGAAGATGATGGACAGGGTGCTGGAATCAAAGGGTTAAGTTTTTGCAAATGGTAGATAAGGTGCAGGAGTCAAACGATTAAAAGTGATCACCAAGATCCAAGCACATACTAACATTTTCAGTGATTTTTTTTCAAATCACATCTTTCTGCTGTACAATAATCAAAAATCAATGAACAATGTGATAACAAAATGATATCAATTTACACACATAAGACTAGTATTGTTCACGTACAGAGAACAACATAAAACAAACACAACATTTCATATGACAATATTCTAAACAATGAAGGTTTCATTGTGTTCATCAAGATGTAACAACATCTCACAAAGAAAATGTTTTCTACAGGGAGAATATTGGCATATACTTGTTCAATTGAGCATTAAAAAATGGACAAGCGAAAGTTTATTTTGGCATAATATTGTTCAATTTTGAATCGCAGATTTAGCATTCTTATGAAAGTAGGTACATTTGGAACACATCTGTCAATTTTGCATAATAGATAATGATTTTGCAAGCATTATTAAAAGATGAAATATTCTGTTTTTACATTTTGATCAACACCAAAAAATACAATCTGTTTTTACATTTTGATCAACACCAAAAAACACACAGCTTTGTGTGATTTTGATGTTGAAGGTACTTCCTCATTTTCGTTGATTAGTTTTTCTATTAAGTTCCAAAAGTTACAAAAACAGTAACAGTTTGGTAGAAAATGTTCAACAGAGTCCCTTGCATTATCACACCATTACGATTTAACTTTAATGTAGTTGCTATACCCGCTGCGTTTAACATTATACTGGTGGCAATAATCTGATGAGAGAAAGTAATGTTATAACTATCTCTGTCAAATGTAATGTTAGTACATCTTATGTCTGATGTTTGCCCTGTGTGAATGTACACAAGCATGCTGCCTGGCTGCAGAAAGTAATCCTACCAATTGCCAAGTGGTTAAGGGAACAGACTAACTGATAGGCTAGTGGGTCCGGTTACTGACAAGACTGGCACCACAGACAAAATCTCATCCACTTCACAGACGCATCACTGAGCGCGTTTCTCAAACTTCCTGACCAACAATGCAGATGTCTGTAGTTCTTGGTCCTAGCTGACGTCAATATACATTATTAACTGAAACAGGTATGCATAGCTCATGGCTCTGTGACATATCATATGTCTCGATCCAGAATGTAACTCCTTAGCATTATCATTATCACTGGAATTCTTATGAATCATCATATCATCGCAAATAATTTGCTCTTGATTCTGTGGCCACTGAAGCATCACAGACAATGGGACAGAAACAAGGTAACATTCAACCAGTTCAACGTATGTTTGTGAGACCTGGTTGCAAAAAAAGGTGGACATGGGCCTTTCAATCGGACTCTGCGGGTTAACATGAGAGTAGCGTTCGTGAAAATACGACAGCAGCCTCCACGAGTGACGGGAGCTGCCCTCATAATGCTGGTCCTGAGAGAGACTGAGTGAGGTCTTTACCACCTTACTCCCCAAACGATTTCAAGGTTATGAGACAACTTATCGCCTTCATCATGTTGGTCCAGACAGAAGTTGAGGTCTCCACAACCAACCTCACTCCCTTACCACCAACATCAAGGTTATGAGGCGACCCTTTTCTTTTTCAAAGTATATAATGCCTCTACCATCTCAGGCCCCATCACCCAACAACGTGAGGATTATGTGCCCCCACCCCCACCCCAACCCGTAACCCTACGTGTGATGTTTGCCCTCCATGGGTGTCACACACAAGCGTGGTGCGTGCCTGCCAACACCCCTGCAGTGGCCAGCCCGTCGGCTGATCAATACCGTGTGGCATCCGTGTGTAAAGGTTGAAAGTGGTCACAACCGCATTCACTGGTATAATAACATTGTCAAAATTGTGGCATAGTTTAAAAAAAAAAGGGGGGGGGGAGGAACTAAAGGATGTCCCATGACCATAAGATTGTGGGGTAGTGAGGTGACCCGAGACCTCCACTTTTCTCGGAGACAGCATCATAAGGATAGTGCCTGTGTCCTTTCCCTAACTGCTTTACCTTCCCCAATCCAGAACAGAAGCAAATACCCAGTCACAGCTGTGCAATTAGGAGGCCACAGTTTTTTGCTGTTGTTTTTTTCAGGACACTATCAGACCTATGAAAACCTGTGTGGCATCTGCCTATGGTGAAAAAAGTCGTGAGTTTGAGTCATGACTGGAACAGAGATCATCACCATCATCATCATCATCAGGTGCCTTGCCACATGGCGGTGGCGTTCATGGACCATCCATCTGTTTCCATCTCTTGTTGCCTCAAGCACCTTTTCCACCCTCTTTGTCTTCAGCCACTCTGCAAGTCCGTCCAATATCTTCTCCCTGGGTCTACCTTGTGCTCTCTTTCCCTCCAGTTTTCCCACTGTGACCAGGTGCTCCAATTCCCCTTTCCTCATAAAATGGCCAGGGATATATACTTCTTTCCCTTCCATCCCACCTAATGGACCTTAAACAGTTATCTAAGTACTTGTATTTTGGGTGAGACAATTAAAACAGATGCTGTTGTAAGCAGCAAACACTCAGCACACATAAAAGAATACATGTTAACAAAAGGAGCTGTCCCTGGCAAAATTCAGCAGAACAATAAACTCTCATAATTTGTAGTTTGTACTATGTTGAAAGGGATACACAGTACTTGGACAATTCCATCACCATGTGTTCTACCCAAATCTGCAGCAATTATTTGGCAGACTCACAGAGCCTGCAATAAAACCATATGAACTAGCAAGTTCTGAAAATGGGACGGGGAAGAGGGACCTACCACACACTAAGCTGACACCATGAGAACAATGGAAACATTAACACATCAGTTTTTAATGTTGCTGGCTGGGAATAAATCAAGCTATCAAATCGTGTGTAAACAAACACAAAAAAGTGGCACAGCACAGCAGCAATGGGCTTTCCCTAAGGAAAGCAATCTAAATTTCATACAGCAAAGCCATTTGAAAAAAAAATTAAACCCACAGACAGACAATACTCAATACCTTCTCAGTGCATGTGGTTCATGTGCAGGCTTACCACATATGCCATCTTCTTGTAAAACAGTATTTGCAGTATTGCTACATACAGAATCATGTGAGTGCTGCA
Organism: Monoplex corrugatus; assembly: GCA_030674185.1. Taxonomy (NCBI): domain Eukaryota; kingdom Metazoa; phylum Mollusca; class Gastropoda; order Littorinimorpha; family Ranellidae; genus Monoplex; species Monoplex corrugatus. The sequence goes on from JAPXFY010000024.1 coordinate 39,365,997, forward strand.
ACACAATCTTCAGAGAAAGTGTTAGTGTTATTTTTGTTTAAAGCCCAACCGAATACTGTAGAGCCATATCAGGCTATAAGTATATAACCATTTCAAAAGATATATAATCAGGGCTGTTAGTGGTAAAATCTGTTTTCCCTGAAAATGGCCGGGGTCCAGGGGCGCCCAGGCCCGTGGGGTCCAGGGCAACGCCCGGTGGGGGGTGCAGGGGGGCGAAAATTGAAAATATGACATTTTGAAGCCAATCAGAGGGCCTATCCTGGCAGCAAACTGGTAATTTTTAGTTCACAAAAATATTAACAAATCAATGGATCAATTTGTGTTTAGAGTAACTTTCTGAAACCACATGACATATATAGCACTTGGTTTAGAAAGTCATTCTAAACACAATTTTTTGTATTCATGCAATAATTCTTAATGTCAAGGCGTACTGCAGGTTCAACTTAAAGAGCTCTCTATACATTCCCTTACAGAACTTGGTTAGCATTACTTCATGGGTTATGTAATTCGCGGATTTACCGCGAAATCGCTGAACTCTAACAGCCCTGTATAATACTTCAACAGGGAAAAAAAAAAGGAAAAGAAAATTAAGTGCACATATCAATGCATTTGCGCACATAATCTAAGGAGATGTCTCTGAAGCTAACCACTCCGTCCAATTCATCACACAGGGGAAATTTAAAAAACATACCTGAATACAAATTTAAAGATAACTAAGGACACTAAAACATACATACAGAAATGGGCCTAAATTGTCTAAAGCAGTTTCCACATATTTCATTTCCCTAGAGCCAAAAAATGCACTTAATACATGTACCCAATTATCAATCCTAAGAGAAAGCATGTAAGACTTTATTTATGGACCACCAAGGCAGAAATTGACAGGAAAAAATAAAAGAAAGCAAAGGAACAAGGTAGAAACAAAGAGAGTGACAGAAACGACGAAATTTCTAACACAGAATTTCCAGAATATGTGAATGCTTTTTATACTGAAAGAGCCCCAAGCATCCCACAGGAGGGGTAGAAAGAAAGAGAAAAAAAGCTCAATATGCAGTTTTGAACCACATAAAATGTTCTGATGATGACTTGAACGTTGTCAGCAAACAGCTTGAGGTACTAACATAAATATAAATACTTAACAACTTTGAATTTTGATTAATAATAACTACTGCAAAAAAGGAAACTCATGCTCAATACAGTCCCCACTGTTGACACTGTTGTGCACCCTGACCTTGTGACACATCTGAATTTCATGGAGGAAATAAAAGATGGTTGTTTTCCTAAACCTCAATACTATCAAAGGAGATAAACAAAGAGAAAGAGAGTGTAAGTAAGCAGCTTCAATAGGTCTTTTGAAGCCTCTGTGGTTTAACATGGCGGCAAATGCCTGCAGCGTCAAGGAGAGCTTGCACCGAGGGAAGTACATGTTATTTCGTTTACCCTTGTCCACTGTGCAACTACAACCAGTTAAGGGAGGTGGCATCATCCACGTTTAAAGGATTGCATTAGCAAGACCCACCTCTCTTGTACTGTACAAAAACATTTGTCCCGAACAGTCATCTTGGCGAAGTGGTTAGCGAATCAAACAAATTACTAAAAGGTTGTATGGATTCGAATCCCATCAGTCGAAATCAATAAGGATAATGTCGGCTTCTGCCACTTCCTACACAGTCTTGAGTTTGGAATTTGTTAAATGGTATTCAACAGGAATTTATTAAATGGTTTTCAACATACTCACACAATTCCATATATGTGCTCCACACAAATCTGTCTGCAATCGTCTGGAAGACCCCTTCAGCCTGTGCAAAACCTCATGCACTGGAAAGGTCTTGAAATGGGGATGCGGGCAAATTTTTTATTGAAAGACCAAACCGACACCATTACAATGACTAAACAGTAAGATTGATAGTGAACATGGCCAGTTTTAATGCTGCAGGCTGGAACTCAATTCGAGACAAAAATCAAAGCAAAGCACTGTGGCCTGCATAAGGGCTGAACCCAGAACCCCTATCTAAACAGCATGGTGCCCTAATCAACCGAGCTAATGAAACAACACAGGCTACAGAGCTAAGCATGCTATGGGATAACTGGGAAGACCGGGATGGAAAAGTCTCACGCACTGGTTCACAACTGTATATTCTCTTTATTATTATTATTATTATTATTATTATTATTATTATTATTATTATATTATTATTATTATTATTATATTATATTATTATTATCCATATCATATTATTATTATTATCATCATCATCATCATCACCATCATCACCACCATCACACCATCGTCATAATCATCATCATTATTACTGTTATCATCACCACCATTTTTTTTTTTTTAATATATATATATATACTCTTACATGTACTATTATCATTATCATCATCATCATTATGACATTATTGCTTTAATTACTATCATTACCATCATTGTTATTATTATTGTATCACATTACAAGATGATGATGACAATGATGACGACAATGATGACGACAATGATGATGACGATGATGATGAATGCGTAAGTTGTCAACCCTGGTCACTTTCGTTAACAGCAGTGGACAGAAATGTATCCACTTCTCACACCGCTTCTGGATTGTTCTCCGTGGGGACTGGTTTGGATAGACAATGTCTGATCATGTCTCTTGGCATCTTTGACTTGAAGCGACCTTGTCGAGCCCACAGCGTGGTTTCGTCGGACTACTACAAGTACTTGGCCTTCCGCGTAAAATCAATACTTGTTGTCATACTGCCTTGACCATGAGGATCAAATAGACAGGGCACTGTGGCCCCGTAATCTCCCTGGAGACAGCAGTGAGACAAAAGGTTGCCCCATGACCGACCTTGAGGCAGTGGAGAGTGTGGTGGTAGGGACCTCAACTTTTTTTGGCGCCGGCATTAATTACCAATGCGTTGCTCATCTCCTCTCCCTCATCACTTTTTCTTCCTCAACTATTAGTTGTTCCTTCATTAACTATTAGTTGTGGCCTGACTGGTTTTGAGGTAGAACTTCCTGCCTTGCTGTCTAACTTGCACTGGTCTGAGTCTGATTCGAAGACAACTCTGTGCATGCAACCTTCAGTCCACCTAGTGTAAATGAGTAGGCCTATCTGACCGTGTTCTAGGTTGGGGAAGGTAAAGCAATGCAGAAAAGGGCATGGGCACTGCCCTCTTAATGCTAATGTTACGACCACTTCACTCCCCTACGACCTTCGGGTTATAGGACAACGTTTGTCTTGTCGCTCTGTAGGCTATTATCCACTTGTCCCATTACATTACGACTTCACAATGAGGTTTCATTACACACAAGGTTTCCTAGTCATAAAAATCGATACCCACTGACTACAGTCGTCTTCATATCTTGACTATAATGACCGCGCCTACAGCAACAGAGACATGAATAAAAAGACTGGCAACTGCATGACGAATGATGTGTACAGTCTATTCGTGCAATATGCAATACCTTTTTAAAGGGTTTAAAACACACACACACAGTGACACACACACACACACACAGTGAACACACACACACACACACACACACACACACACACACACACACACACACACACACACACACACACACACACACACACACACATACACACACACCTATGGTCTGTGCTGCCCCAAGCCCCTTCACTGCTGTGTGTGATAGGCTGCTGGCTACCAGAGCAAGGCAGACACAGACCACTTCTTGCACAGTAATTCAGAATTAGTATAATTATTATTATCATAATCCATTCACGTATAGTGCTATTCTCCAAACTCATGTCAGTAGAACACAGAGAACCCAAGCTGTTAAATGAATTGACCACATTCCATTATGCTAAACCTTGCACTGTCTGCATCTTCAGTGGGAATGCATACTAGATGTTTTGCTTTTTCCATAAGCCACCAGAAACTGACCCAACTTACCTGTAACCAGATCTTTAAACATGCAAGGGGCTTACAATGGGGTTTAGGTACTGGCAGGTCTGCACACATGTTGACCTGGGAGATCAGAAAAATTTCTAGCCTTACTCACAAGGCAGAGGTATCCTGACATATTGATCCCTGGACCTTCCGCCTTAAAATCCTGCATTTACCTATCTGACTGCCGGTCCGTCTTTCTATGTCTGTGTTGCTGCCCTGTGGTGGGTGGTTGACAGTCTCTATGGGGACAGCAGTCCCCATTTCACTTAATACATATATTTCATGTACTAATGTAGTGAAACAAAAATAACATTGTCTTACTACTGTCATACTGCAATCAATACAGAGTTATCAGCAACGTCTATCATAACACCTTGACCATAATGTCTTATAAGAAGGAATATCACAGCACATCAATGAATCACTATGCTGTCATTGCATCTTAATGATGTCTTACTACTGCAGTTTATAAATAAAATGTCATCCTTCTGATGGAAATTATTTATAGGGTCACCTGATTGTTTAACAATTTTAAATCTTTCACTCTAGAGTCTAACCACTGAACCCTTTGACTCCCGCACCCTGTCCACCAGCATCCTGTGTTGTCTACCATACTAGCACAGCAAAAACTTAACCCTAGGACCCTCGGAAACTTAAATCCCGTACTTGTTGAATGATAGGGTGAAGCAATCAAAGGGTTAAGTTTTAGCAGATAGTGGATAGTGTGCAGGAGTCAAAGGGTTAAGTTTTAGCAGATGGTGGATAGTGTGCAGGAGTCAAAGGGTTAATTCATGACAATATACACTTGCCATTGTTATCGCCTGTCCCAACAATTGCTGTTGTCATCACATGAAGAATTTGGCATTTGTTTACGAGGTATTCCGCTCTTAGAAAATTCCATATGCACACCATTTGCCTGCTATTATATGGAAGACTCCCTGAGCTAAGCAAAAACTATGTGCTGGAAAGGCTTGATTACTGATATCAGGTGGGGGGTGGGGGGGTGGGGGGGTGGGGGGTGGACATGAGAAATACCAAGCTGACACCATAAGAACAATGGAAACATTAAGATGGGCAGTGAACAGGTCAGTTATTTAGTGCTGCAGGCTGGGACTGAACTCAAAATATCAAATCTCAAGGCCGTGGCTCTATTTGAATAACCAACCTACCCCCTGACCACAACTCAAACAAGATTATAAGATGAGAGAAAACACTACCCAGCAACAACCACCGAAAAAATGCTGGCTGGACACTAAAACTCAACACTGTCACTTTTTCATTCCTTCAACAAATCAATCACCATAAGCACAGTTCTGACTTCATCACAATACACACAAATCCTTACTTGAAACACCAATTTGTCCCAGTTCACATGAATACCCATGACAGACACCAGCTTCAAAGTTTAATTTTCATCTCAGTCCACAACAATTGCTAATAGGAGATGCTGTATTTGAATGTATCAACTCAAGATTGATGTCAACAGACCAACTCAGACTCATTTCCATAGAATAACAGCAATGTTTGCAAGAAAGCAAGACAGCTGGGTTATATATCTTCCATGATACAGGCAGTCACTGAACAATTTGTGTTTCATGGAACTCACTATGTCAGGAAATGGGAATTGAAAATTTCGTCCACAACGGATTCATCAAATTCCTGCATTTTGACATAATGTGCTCCACTCAAATTCTGATAGGTGTACAGGAAGAGCTCCTACCACCCAATCTGAGTCATCAACATCATCATCAGGTGCCTTGCCACATGGTGTTGGCGATCATGGCCTTCCATTTGTTTCTATCACTTGTTGCCTCAAGCACCTCCTCCACTCTCTTTGTCTTCAACCACTCTGCAAACCCGTCCAATATCTTCTCCCTGGGTCTACCTGGTGCTTTCTTTCCCTCCAGCTTTCCTGTTGTGACCAGGTGCTCCAATTCCCCTTTCCTCATAAAATGGCCTATAAATGTTGCCTGTCTTTTCCTAATCCAAAACAAGTGTGACTGCCCGCATTCAAGCAATTATGATGTCATCTTAGTCAGTTTGTTCCTTTTCTCTCATTGAAAACAGCAGCAGGGAAATTTCAGTCTTTTTCTCAATTTTTTTGTATCTAGTGTTTGTTTGTTTGTAATCTTACGCTTGACAAAGGCCAGTTGGCCGATAATTTGCGCCTGTCTTGTTTTGTTGTATTAAATATGCGTTCATATTCTTCTTTCATGTTTTTTTCTTGTTCCTGTCTTTTCCTAATCTTCCTTATAAATGATCTACCTGTGTCTGCCTCCATCAAGACTGTCTCATCTGTTTTCTTTGCTGTCCATGGAACTCTCAACATTCTTCTTAGAAACCACATCTCAGCTGCCTCAATCTTGTTCTGGCTTTGCTTGCTGACTGTCCACGCCTCATAACCGTATAACAGTATTGGTTCTATATATAACATTCAAGAACTCTCTTTCTGATGTTAACTGATAGGCATTTGTTGGTAAGAATGCTTTTCATCTTCTTGAATGCTGTTTTGGCTTGGACGATTCCGCTGGCTATTTCTGATGTGCATCTGCCGTCTAGTGAAGAGATCGTTCCCAGGTATTTAAACTTAACAACCTGTCTCAAGGTTGTGCCATTTGCTGTTATTTTGCATGAGGGGATTTCATGTTTTTTACTGATCACCATGACTTCAGTCTTCCTGACGTTTTGTTCCAACCCCTTACCTTCGCTTTATATGTCTAGTATATTCACAAGGTTTTGTAGGTCCCTTTCATTTTCTGCAATTAGCACGGTGTCACCTGCCTATCGAATGTTGTTTATCATTTTTCCTCCAACCTTTAAAACAGGATCTTCCTCTAGGTTTCTCATGATGTTTTCGCTGTAAAGTGAAAACAGATCTGGTGACAAAACACAACCTTGTCTGACTCCTCTTTTGATGTTTTGGAAAGAGCTTATATCGTTTTCTATTCGCATTGCAGCAATTTGTTCCCAATACATATTTCTGGTTATTCGTAGATCTTTTCCATCAATATTGAGTCTTTCAAGTTCAATGATTAATTCTTCATGTCTTACCTGATCGAAAGCCTTGGTATACTCAACAAAGCATAAATATAACTCCTTGTTCATCTCGAATGACCTCTCTATGATAGTTCTTAGGATGTATACAGCATTAATAGTTCCTTTCCCTTCCACAAAACCAAACTGTTCTTCTGCTATTTCTCTTTTGATTCTATTCCTTGTCCTCATTGATTATTCTTAATACGATTTTTGTTACACGACTCATCAAACTGACTGTGCGATGGAGTCCGCATTCTATAGCCCCTGTCTTCTTCGGAAATGCAATGAAAATTGATTTTGACATAATTATCTTTGGGGATTTTTCCAGTGTCATAAATTTTATTTAGGAGGACTGTTATTTTTTCTATACCAAATTCCTCCAGGGCTTCAATCATCTCTGTAGTAATGTTGTCTGGTCCTGGTGTCATCTTTTTCAGTGCTGCTCTAACTTCATCTTTCATTATGGGTGGACCTTCAACGTTCTTTCTTATAATGTGTTCTTCATTTCTGTCATATTCAAAAAGGTTTTTAATGTACTCTCCCTATCTGTCTAATATTTCGTCTTTTTCCATGACAAGCGCAGCATCTTTCGATTTTAAGCAACCAGTTGATGTGCATAAATTTTTCCTGTGGATAATTTCTTCAGTTCGTCTGTACATACCCTGAGGATCCGTTTTGTGTTGATCTTCTATTTCTTTGCGTTTTATTTTCAGCCAAGCTTCCTTAGCTTCACTGCACCTATTCCTGATTTCTTTATTTATCTTCCTGTATATCTCCTCGTTTCTCTTTGCCTTTCTCCGTTCCTCCATCAAGCCTAAAATTTCTTTTGTCATCCAGTTCTTTTTTGCTTTTCTTTCTACTTTAGGGATTTCTTCACATGTTTCATTTATCGAATTTCTCAACTTCGTCCATTGTTCCTCACTGTCATCAACATCTTCCAGAGCACTGAATTTGTTTAGAACATGTCCGTTAAATTTTTTATGTACCACTTCATCTGTCTTTAAGAGTCCAGGATTTAGTTTGATGTTGCTTTTGGTCTGTTTCCTTTTCCTTAATTTCAGCCTAAATCTTTCCACTACAAGATTGTGGTCACTGTTGCAGTCTGCACCTGAAAGTATTTTTGCTGACAGTAAAGAATTTCTAAATCTTTTATTGATCAGGATATAGTCAATCTGATTTTTGGTATTATTTCCAGGACTCATCCAAATCCATTTTCTTCTATTAGGCTGCTCAAACCAGGTGTTTCCTACTATGAACTCATTCATCTGTGCCCATTCTACAAGTTTCCCTTCCCTTTCATTTTGTGTACCAAGGCCATGAGGTCAACTATATCCTCCACCCTACCCTGTCCCACTTAAAATCAAAATCTCCCATTATTACCATAACTTCTTGTGATTTACATTGGGCCTTGGCCATCTCTAATACTTTGTAGAAGTTGTCATGTCTTCCTGAGTACTTGCCGATGTTGGTGTATACACCTGAATGATGTTGATATCAAATGGCCTGCCACCCAATTTAACCAGCAAAACTCTGTCGGACATAGCCCAGTATCCCCTAACTGCTCCTGATTTGTCCCTGTCCATTAGGATGCCTACTCCTCTTTCATGTGAGTTTCCACCAGAATATATTACTGTATACTCTCCTGACGTTATCATGCCTGCCCCCTTCCATCTCACTTCCCCTCGTCCTAAAATACTAATGTTAAGTCTTTCCATTTCCATTCTGATATTGTCTAATTCACGTTTTTGCAATAATGTTCTAATGTTCCATGTTGCGATTTTGGTTGTTGTTGTTTTTTCTGAGGTTGAACGCAGTTGCTTGCTGACCCAATCTGAGTGCATGGGTTCAAATCAGTCAGACAACCAGCTATCAACAGGTACCTGATCTTGTTTATTAAGGCTGGGGAATGTAAAATTGCCAGGAAGGGATGTACACCCTCTCAAAATGCTGGTTCCAAGAGGAGATGAGGCAATCCATCTCAAAGGCTGTGAGAGGGGGAAAAAAAAACCAAGATGTCAACCCATTCTCACAATCTCCTTTTCTATACAAAATTCAATACAGAGAATCCACACATTTTGTACTTCTCAAGGTCACAGAGACTTTGACTAGGTATCAGAGTACAAAAACCAATACAAAGAATCCAAATTTTGTACTTCTCAAGGTCACAGAGACTTTGAATAGGTATCAGCTTGAATCATTTGATATGAAGCGAGGACAATGATATACTGTCACAACAGTAAAGACAGAATTGAAACATGTTACAAGAGTAAAATCAGAATGGAAACATTCTCAGAAGTTCCAGAAAAAGTGCTGGTCACACATACCTTTCTCACAAAACTGCTGATTCAGGCACTTTTTTGTCCACGTGATCTTGACCTTAGTGCTATGATTTCCTAGCTTATGAGCTCACAACTCCTCAAAGGTGAACACTATGACCCAAATTTGGTAAACATCTATCTAGAGACAGATGTGAAAAGCATGTCAACACATTTTTGTCACACACACACACACACACACAATGTACACACACACAAACACACACTTCTCTCAGTCACAATTTCTTTTTTTCTCCCAAAGGACTCTGAAAAAGGAGAAGTGAGAAACTAAAAGGCAGAGGTCAGTGGACCATCAGGGTGTAGAGCATTCTGCCAAAAAGAAGTGACCAGTCCACAGGGAGGTAAATCAGACATCAATGGCTGCTGAATGGGGAACTGGGGATTGGGGGAAGTGAGGGGCTTATTCTACACTGCTGCACTGGGCTTTTAAAGATGTTGGTCAGAATTTGTGAATGTTATACACACCTCTAAGTCTCATTTTGTTCTATAAAGCTGTATATGTATTCTTAAAATAAAACTATGACAAAGAAATCAGAAAGACTAGCACACAGCTACATATGAAGGTAAGTCAAATAAGTGAGTGGGGTGTGTGGCCTAGTCAATAAAACACCTTCCTGCCTAGGAAACAGGAAACGAGAAAAGCAGATTTAAATCTGGTCAGACAAGGATTTTTCTGTCCCCCTCCCCTCCACCAGACCCTTAATTGTGGTCTGGGTGCTAGTCTTTTGGAAAAGATCATAAACTGAATTCCCATATGTGCAGCATGTACCAAGCACATGTTAATGATCCCTACAAAACAAAAACACTGTCCCTGGCAAAATTCTTCGAAAACCTCCATTTTCACAAGTGATAAAAATCTGTGCACACAGGAGAGAGAAAACAATGACATCATATGGTGACATGTTTTTCCCCAGGGTTAAGGAAAAATTCAATTGTCACCATGATAATATGAATTCAATCCAATCCAATGAAGGCTCAGTGATGCTCTCTCACAGGACCTAAACATCCTGTTGGAGTTCTGTAATATCAACTGTTAGGCAATCCACATTGTTTCACAAAGAATGAAATGTAGAACAAAGGCCAGTCAAATTTGAATATTAAAAAATCTCCCACATGTCACTGATATTACCAATCCTAACAGTGATATTTCAATAACTACTACTACTCTGATGGATGCCTCACCAAGACAATGAATGCCAATGTATTATTCTAGCTTTCAGTGCTGTTAGTTGTAATAAACTGTGTATCAACCATTCCTGGGGTGTCCACTGACAGGAGTATTACAATCAATTGTAGTGATCTGCATACTGTTAGAAGAAATGACATTCAAATGTAGTTTTCCAGTCAAGTCCACTATGGTAGCAGAATAATGCACCAAATCAATGAGAAAATAAAGTACAGCAGAATAATACAACAAAACAGTGAACACAAATACTGTTGTCTGCACTTCTGTGGTCTATGGTATCTTGATACAGATCATTCTACTTTTTTCATCAAGTGTATTTAAAGTGCGACATACTGTCAAGTAGCATATATACGCACTGAGGCCTGGTTCTTCCCATGTGGTCTGTCATGGTAAAACATGGTTAAGGTTTGTCCCATAAAGTTGAGATCACAAGGGCATGAGGCAGTACAGACCGTAACTTCTCGTTAAGAACAGCATTATCATGTGGGTGGTGCCAAACAGACCTACACATACTAACACATTGCCCACTGAGGTGAACTAGTGGGCCTCTGACACAGACCTATGGTAACAAGGGGCCTCTGACACAGACCTATGGTAACAAGGGGGCCTCTGACACAGACCAACACAAAATGACACATTACCCACTGATGTGAACTAGTGGCCCTGACCTTACACATACTGACACATTGCCCACTGATGTGAACTAGTACTAGTAGTAGCCTGACACAGACCATGTAACAGGGCCTCTGACACAGACCAACACACACTGACACATTGCCCACTGATGTGAACTAGTACTAGTAGTAGGCCTCTGACACAGACCCATGGTAACAAGGGGGCCTCTGACACAGACCAACACACACTGACACATTGCCCACTGATGTGAACTAGTAGGCCTCTGACATAGACCTATGGTAACAAGGGGGCCTCTGACATAGACCAACACACACTGACACATTGCCTACTGATGTGAACTAGTAGGTCTCTGACACAGACCTATGGTAACAAGGGGGCCTCTGACACAGACCTATGGTAATAAGGGGGCCTCTGACACAGACCTATGGTAACAAGGGGGCCTCTGACACAGACCTATGGTAATAAGGGGGCCTCTGACACAGACCTATGGTAACAAGGGGGCCTCTGACACAGACCAACAAAACTGACACATTGCCCACTGATGTGAACTAGTAGGCCTCTGACACAGATGTGTGGTAACAAGGGGGCCTCTGACATAGACCAACACACACTGACACATTGCCCACTGATGTGAACTAGTAGGTCTCTGACACAGACTTACACATAGTGACACATTGCCCACTGATGTGAACTAGTAGGCCTCTGACATAGACTTACACATACTGACACATTGCCCACTGATGTGAACAAGTAGGACTATGACATAGACCTACACATACTGACACATTGCCCACTGATGTGAACTAGTAGGCCTATGACACAGACCTACACAACACATACTGATACTGACACATTGCCCACTGATGTGAACAAGTAGGACTATGACATAGACTTACACATACTGACACATTGCCCACTGATGTGAACTAGTGGCCAATGACATACACCAAAACATTCTGTCACTGATGTGAACTAGTGGGCCTATGACATACACCAAAACATTCTGATACACTGATACACTGCCCACTGATGTGAACTTGTGGGACTATGACATAGGCCTACACCTACTGACACACTGCCCACTGATGTGAACTAGTTGGCCTCTGACATAGGCCAAAACATTCTGATACACTGATACACCGCCCATGGAAATTAGCAGGCCTCTGACATAGGCTAACACATAACGATAAAAAAACACTGCCCACTGATGTGCTGTTTAGTGACTGCCAACACATAATGATAAAATGATACACTGCCCACTTATGTGCTGTTTAGTGACTGCCATCACATAATGATAAAATGATACATTGCCCACTGATGTGCTGTTTAGTGACTGCCAACACATAATGATAAAGTGATACACTGCCCACTCGTGCGTGCTGTTTAGTGACTGCCATCACATAATGATAAAATGATACATTGCCCACTGATGTGCTGTTTAGTGACTGCCAACACATAATGATAAAGTGATACACTGCCCACTCGTGTGCTGTTTAGTGACTGCCAACACATAATGATAAAGTGATACACTGCCCACAGATGTGCTGTTTAGTGATAAAATGGAAGTACTCTGGGAGTGCTACTGAGACAAGAGTTGTGATCATTGAATACTGATAAAAACATTGGTCCTCTTGTGAGTGGATCAGACCATATCTACATATGCTGAGTGTGTTTATTGTCTGCCCTATTTGCATAAGTGCATAAATGTGTGTGTTTGTGCGTGTGTGTGTGTGTGTGTGTGTGTGTGTGTGTGTGTGTGTGTGGTGTGTGTGTGTGTGTGTGTGTGTGTGTGTGTGCTGTCTGTCTGTCTGTCTGTCAGTTTGTCTGTCTCTGTCTGTCTGTCGGTCTGTGTGTGTCTGTGTTGAATGCAAGTGTGTGTTCGTTCGTTGCTTGATTTAACGTCTTTTCACTATAAGTGATATTACGGTTGTGCAAGTGTGTGTGCATGTGTGTGTGAGTAAGCTGCGCACTTACTTTACTCACATGCAAACTTGTGTGTGTATGTATGTCTACGCTGTATGCACGCACATATGGGCATTCTGCATGAATGTGTGTGTGTGGTGTGTGTGTGTGTGTGGTGGTGCGTGCGTGCGTGCGTGCGTGCGTGCGTGCGTGCGTGCGTGCGTGCGTGCGTGCGTGCATGCATGCATGATGCATGCATGCGTGCGTGTGTGTGTGTGTGTGTGTACATTCATGAATGTTTGCTTGTGTGTTTGCACGCTCACATTCAAGGGCTCACTGAGAAGGCAGACCTAGAAGCCTACAAAAAAACCATTACATGTCAAAATTAAACGAACAACAGCAATGACTGGTCCACTTTGGAAAAACTTGATAAAACAACAATCACACGTTTATCCCAGAAAGTGTGAACTATAACAGCAGCATTGACTGGTAGACCATGTGAATTACAATATAAAACAACAACACTGATTGGGCAGACTATGGACAGTTCTGCATAAGCCATTCAACCATCCTATTTACTATTTAGCCTTCCTCTCTGCCCCAGTCCAATGTAGTGCCTAATTCACCGCCAGTACGGTTTAAATAAAAAGGCCATACACATAACAAAAACTCATTTGTACTTTTTACAAGACACAACATGGGAGCTATTGTTCAAACAAACAGAAGAAGACAGAAAAAAAACTCCCTAGATTCCCTCTGTAAATTCACCTTATCAAACTACTGATGTACAAAATCTGTATGTGTATTTTGAACAATAAAAACATTATTTTTTTTAAAAGCCTACTTTTTCATGCACTCACACACATACATTCAAACTTTAGAACACTTTACTACTCAAGGACAGTAGCACTAGGTCCCACTAGACCTGCCTCACTTTCAGCTGATCCTTGCTAGTAGCAATGCTACTCTACATATATAACATAAGCATAAAAAAAAATCCCATAAAAGTTAAATACTTTCGCAAGAACTAAATAAAAAAAAATGAAATGAAAGTGAATTGTATTAACAAATTAAATTAGGAACATAAAAACAAAGTTTGTTCATTTGTACTATTGCATGGGAGACACTCCTTCTTCCCCACACTTTGGATTCAAAAAAAAAAAAGAAAGAAAAAGAAAAAAGAAAAGAAAAGAAACAAAACAAACAAACAAACAAAACCTGACCTAAATTATCTAAAACAGTTTCTACACATCACATTTCCTTCAAGCAAAAAACACAGTTGATATGTACCAAATTATCAATCCTATTCAAAAGTATGTAAGAAGATATAAAGAGTGCACACGGATGAGAGGACTGGCAAGGCAAAAAATGATAGGAAGAAATGACACTTGCAAAGGAGTATGGCAGAAGCAAATACAGTGACAGAAAGAGGAAATTTCTTGCACAGACTTACCAGAAGGTAGGATATCATTTATACTGAAACAGTGAAAGAGCCCCAGGAGAACGGTTTACAAGGTAAGCAAATCAGTCAGTCATAAACGGACAAACACAGAGCCTCCCTCCCATCCTATTTTGATAAATATTAATGCATAAAGAAAAGACAAGACTAAAAGATACATAAAAAAAATATTTTTAAAAAATGCAAAAGAAAAAAACAAAAACCGAGAAGAAAAAATTAACTTGAACTTTTAAGACATCTGTCTCTCTCTCCTTCCCCCTCCCCCTCTGTGCGTGTGTGTGTGTGTGGTGGGGGGGGGGGTCTGTGCACGCGTATGTTGTCGTAAAAGTAGTATCCACAGTAGTACTAATTATCAAAAATAATAAAATTCAAATATTATAAACATAAATTATATTCAACACTGTATCAATTTCGTGCCTCTAGAGCAAGGGAAACAACCCCACTATATACAGACTGCAGTCTGTACACATTCCTTTCCCTTAAGCACTGGCCACCATGCAAGCACTTTTTTTCAAAGTTTTTTTTTTTTAACAACAAAAAATAAAACAAAAGAAAAAGGAGGAAGACATGGCTACATTTTGGTAAAATGTTCTCCCCATGAGCTGAACAATTTTACCCATTATTATGTGCCATGCCAAATGACGATGGCAATCATGGCCCTCACAATGAATCTCTTGTTAGTACTGTATATATATCTCTTTTTCTTTCAGTCCCCATCCACTCTGCAAAACTGTCAAATATTTTCTTTCTGTGTCTACCTGGTGTTCTTTTCTCCTTAGCTTTCCTGCTGTTAACAGATGCTCAAATTTCTTCTGCTTCATAAAATGTCCTATCAATGTTGCTCATCTTTTCCTAATCTTCTTCATTAATCAATGTTCTTTTTGTGTTAGCTTCTTTCAAGACTGTGTCTTATTGTTTTCTTGGCTGTCCATGGAACTCTTAACATTCTTTTCAGAAACCACATTTCAGATGCCTCAATCTCGTTCTGACTGTTGCTGTCCCAGCTTCACATCTGAATGACAGTAATGGTTCTACATAACACTGAAGAACTCTCTTCTTGATGTTAACTGATAGGTATTTGTTGGTAAGAATGCTTTTCATTTTCTTGAATGCCATTTTAGCATTGCTAATTCTGTTTGATATTTCTAATGTGCATTTGCATTCTGGTGAGATGAATGTTCCCAGACATTTAAACCTATCAACTAGCCTCAGCTATTTTACATGAGGAGGTATCTCAATTTTTTGCTGATTATCATGACTTCAGTCTTCTTACTAATTAGCCCTAGTCTTTCATGTCTGTCTTCTATTTCTGTTATATTTACACTTCGAAAGGGATCAATGGGAGAAGACTTGCTTCTTCAGTTCATGACAGAGGAAGCTTCTTACATATATAGCAACCAGATACTGCTGAGACTGAGAGACAGAGAGAAATCTTTGCTTCTGACAGCAATAGATATAATAATATATAATAAAAGATATGCCAATAAAAGAGGTAAGACTAAGACACAAGAGATTCATAGAGGATTTTTTTCCATAAACAAATATACTAGGTCACTCTATGAAATTGTTCAGTGAAAGGAATCCCACAGTATAGAAAATAGCCAACACATGACCACCAACTGTTTGTGTATGGATCAAAGTGCCTCCTTTGAACTAAGGTCTGTCAAATGTGCAGGCAAAAATAATTCCCCCCTTGTGTTTTTGTGTATGGATCAAAAGTGCCCTCCCTTTGAACTAAGGTCTGTCAAATGTGCATAGAGCAAAAAATAATTCCCTCCCTTTGTGAGGGAAAAAAAATGTCATGTTCCTTGACATTTCGAAAGCAAGGCAGACAGTAGAGGGAGAGAGGGGAAGGCGGATAAGGCCACTCCTTTTCAAAGACCAACAGGTGTTACAACTACTACACCAATACTGTTACCACAAGGTAGTGGAGCTGGTCAAAGAAAGGGTCTCATTTTCAAGTAGTCAACAATACTAAGTTACCAAACGTACTTGGAGGGCTGCAGTTTGGTCAAGCAGCAACTTACAAAATAAATTAATACTGAAGTAATCTGTTATCAAATACTGACTTACAATAGGGCTGTGTTTGGCTATAGTATACATACTGACTTACAACAGGGCTGTGTTTGGCTATAGTATATAAAGTGACTTACAACAGGGTTGTGTTTGGCTACAGTTTGTTCATTTATTTGCATCCCCCTCCTTCAACCCAAGAAACACAGATAAATACATTCAGTAACAAATTACAAAGCAGAACATTTACCAAGTGCTCTCTGCATAGGCTGTGGCTGTGTTTGAGAGAAAGAATCTCACTTACACTTGTACTAGTTGTAGTCTATAATATAATAATCTACTCCGTGGGCTTTGATACTGCCAAACAGAAAGAAACTAACTTACTAAGCTCTCAACGGTTACAACTAATACAAGGACTGAAGTAAGTCGATGATACTGTTATCACATATTGACTTAGACGACCGCGTTTGGTTGTAGTTTCTGTCAAAAAGAGCCTTTCAGTGACAAATAGAAGCTGTCAACAATAAAAAAAAAATAAAAAAAATTAGTCTATAATATAATAATCTACTCCGTGGGCTTTGATACTGCCAAACAGAAAGAAACTAACTTACTAAGCTCTCAACGGTTACAACTAATACAAGGACTGAAGTAAGTCGATGATACTGTTATCACATATTGACTTAGACGACCGCGTTTGTAGTTAGTTTCTTTCTGTTTGGCAGTATCAAAGCCCACGGAGTAGATTATTATATTATAGACTACAACTAGTAGTCTTTCAAAGATGACCTAAAGCTGCAAATTCCTCTGATTTCTACCGTTTCTGACTGCAACAGCGCACTCAGGTCTGTGCTTGACAACCACGCCCCTCTCTGCCAGCGTAAGGTTCACCCCAGGAAATTTAACCCTTGGTTCAGTTCCATCTCTGAGCAATTTTGCAAACTGAAACGCGAACGTCGTCGGGCAGAGAGGTGCTGGCTGAAGACTAAATTGACAGTTCATAAAGAAATTTACGAAACTGCAAAACACAAGGTCATCGATCTTGTCGAGACTGCAAAGCGGGCATTTTATTCTGCAAAGATTATGGCGAGCAGATCGTGCAAAGAAATTTTTCAGACTTTCAATTTTCTGCTCGGGAAACAAGACGCCTCCCCATTACCCAGTGATTATTCCCCTGATACATTGCCCACTGTTTTTGCTGAGTACTTCTCTGAAAAGATTAGGAAAATTAGAACTGCTTTTGCCTCTTCTGATACCACTGTACTGGATGTGGATTGTTTTGTAGGAACTCCCCTCACGGCTTTTACGCCCATCTCAGAAGATTTTGTTTTGAGCGTCTTGAAAAATACTGTGCCAAAATCATGTGAGTTAGACCCCATCCCCACCAAACTTTTGTACGAAAACATTGATGTTGTTCTCCCTACCATCACAAGCATCATCAATGATTCTTTAGCTTCCGGTTCGGTCCCTAGTGATTTCAAGACAGCAGTCATTAGACCTTTGCTGAAAAAGCCTTCTCTGGACAAAAACGTACTGAGCAATTACAGGCCCGTATCAAATTTACCTTTTTTATCTAAAGTTTTAGAAAAGGTCGTGCTGAGTCAGCTTCTTGGTCATCTGGAAGCCAACAACCTGTGTAACCATTTTCAGTCAGCCTACCGTGCTGGCCATAGCACTGAGACCGTCCTACTTCGTGTTGTAAACGATATTCTGTCTGCTCTTGACGAAAACAAACTCTCTGTTCTTTTGCTCTTGGACAACTCCGCTGCTTTCGACACCATCGACCACAAAATTCTCATTTCGCGACTTCAAAACGTTTTTGGCATCTGTTCCACAGCCCTCCAGTGGTTTCATTCGTATCTGCTGGATCGAAAACAGTATGTATCGGTCGATGGTCATAATTCTTTATCACTTCCTCTTGATTTTGGTGTTCCGCAAGGCTCGGTGCTAGGGCCAGTTCTGTTTGTCTTGTATACCACCCCCCTGTCTGAGGTCATTGAGCGCCATGGAGTTAGTCACCAGCTTTTTGCAGACGACACACAGCTTCAACAGGCATGCAAACCTGCAGACATTGACAGTACCATACAGACACTACAGACATGCACGGATGATGTAAAGACATGGATGACTGACAACATGTTAAAACTTAATGACAGTAAGACTGAAGCTCTTCTGTTTTCTGGTTCTTCAGACTATAATCCTCCACTTCCAACTTCTATCACTGTTGGCTCTTCTGACATCTCTTTCTGTCCAAAAGCTAGGAACTTAGGTTTCATTCTTGACTCTTCTCTCTCCATGAAAGATCACGTTTCCAAAGTCTGCCAGCTTTCTTATTTTGAATTGAAAAGGATTGGATCTATCAGAAACTTTCTCAGTGTAGATGCCACCAAGATTCTTGTCACTTCCTGTATTCTGTCAAGACTTGACTACTGTAACTCTCTCCTCATGGGCTGCCCGAACACTGTTCTCTATCCTATGCAGAAAGTTCAAAATTCAGCTGCACGCCTTATTCTTAAGGCATCCCGTCAACAACCTTGCACTCCTTTGCTTCACCAACTGCACTGGTTACCAATATCTCAGAGAATTAAGTACAAGACTGCTTGCATCTGCTTCAATTCTATCTCTGGTTCTGCTCCTGAGTATATTTCTGATATTCTGCACTTGTATACTCCATCTCGGTCTCTCCGCTCTTCCTCTGATTCAAGACTCCTCAGGCAGATACAGTATAACCGCAAATCTCATGGCTTTCGCTCACTTTCGCATTTCGGTCCCCAGTTTTGGAACTCTCTTCCCAAGAAATTACGCCACTCTCCGTCCATTTCTTCTTTCAAGTCAAACTTGAAAACACACCTTTTCCAGCAGTATTTCGACATCTGATCACTTTTCCCCACATCACCTTGTCGGCTGGCTGATATGTGTAATTGGATTTTGTGTATGCGCGTGGGGGTGGGGGGTAGTAGGGAAGGGGTGGAATAATAGTTTATATGGAGTAACTGAGTGAAAAGTGTTTAATTGGAATGAATCTGATATTTGATTGAATTGCGTGGTATGCATATTTTGAAGATTGCGAATGTAAATCATTATGTTATGTGATTATGATGTATGTATGTATTTGATTGTCATTTGATGATGTGTAAGTTGTTGTGTAGTCTTGTATTTACTGACTTCCTATTATATCCCCCATTCCCCAGTGCCTAGATCCAGTGGCTTAGTGCGCTTTATAAGTCCTAGCCTAGGACTTATACCTAGGTATTATTATTATTATAAAACACAAAAAAATACAAATTATCAATTTTTTTTTAAACAATGACAGTGGGTCTCATAAAATTCAGTCAACAATACACTATTATACAGAGCTCTGCCAAAAGCCTTTTCAAAGGGTTGTAGTTTTGTCAGAAGTAATCTCCATACCAAATACAAGAAGTCAACATTACACTTATTACAGTACAGTAAGTTATCAAACACCTTAAAAGAGCAGACAGACACTGAGACAGAAAGGGTCTCATTTACCAGCAGTCTGCTATCCAGACTTCAACAAACACTTACTCTGATAGTTTTAAGTTCATCAGCAGACAGACTGTGTATGAATCAAAAACTTGTGGTCAACAATACAGTTCCCAAATTACAACTCAGTACCTACTATTTCTAAATTTAACTAAACAAACAAACACATCAGTAGTACTAGTAGTGATAAACACTCAACTCAAGACCACAATTACTAAACACTTACTATGAGGGCTGTGGTTCCGTTAATAAGCAGGAAGGATCTCTTTTAAAAATACTGTTACCAAATGCCACCAACAGAAGATCCTCAACTGTATAATTTCAGTGGCAAATACAGGCAGTTAACAATGCAGAACAATTACCAAATGTTTACTGTGTGGTCAAGTAATTTAAACCTTTTTTCCTTTATAAATTTTATGGACTCATGTCATTATTACCAATTTTTAATTTCATGTGATGATTTGTCGATATAGTATGTTTATGTGCACTCATGTGTGTGTGTGTGTGTGTGTGTGTGTGTGTGTGTGTGTGTGTGTGTGTGTGTGTGTGTGAGTAATTATATAGAGATCTACATTAATGAATGGATGTAGCAATTTCCATCCTCCTTCCCTTTTTTTTTTTTTTTTTTTTTAAGTACAACAATCATATTTCGATATGATATGGGCTGCTTGTGCTACAGATCATACAAATGAAATTATTAT
The DNA here is from genome assembly GCA_030674185.1 of Monoplex corrugatus. NCBI lineage: Eukaryota > Metazoa > Mollusca > Gastropoda > Littorinimorpha > Ranellidae > Monoplex > Monoplex corrugatus. Next base: position 39,386,685 of record JAPXFY010000024.1, read on the forward strand.
TATCAATAAAGTATAAAAACAATTTCCTGTCAACTATACAACAGTTATCAAATGCCCACCTAAACAGCTGTATTTTGGTTAAAAAAAAAATTAAAAGAAGTAAATTCTTGTAACATATATATACAAGCAATCAATACTACAAACGTTTATCAAAATATACACACACAAAAGCTTACTCTTCCATGAATTTGTGTGAAAACCCATATCCCTAACAAAAGGGAAGTAATCAACACAACACAATAATCAGTAATTGGGAGGGGGTAGGATGCCAAAAGTGTCCTCCCTTGGAACAGAATTAAATGTTGAACGTAAATGAAGCAAAAAACTATTTAAAAAAATGAAATCATCACTATCAACAGCTACCTGAAAGCTTGACCTCTGCAATACAAATCCCCTGTTCCATTTAGTGTGAAGGAAGGAACAAAGTATTCCTTTTTACAGACCAGTGAGTGTTACAAAAGACCTAAAACAATACAGTTACCACATATCTACTTAGAAGGCTTTGATTTTGTCAGACAGAAAGAGTCTCAGACTCTCACTCACAATAAGAAGTACAAACAATGAACAGTCTACTACCGATTCGGCAAATGTACTCCTAGTCCTAGGACTGAGATTTTATCAGAAAGAGTCTTGTGTGTGAAATACAGTCAACAGTGACAAATTTACCAAATGTCTGTTCCAAGGAATGTGGTTTGTTACAGGAAAAGTGTCTCACTAACACAGTTCCAGAGTTATACGAGACCTGTGTAAATATCTATGCCAGTTACGAAATGGTAAACTGGTAAACAGCAATTTCACAGGGTATGAATTCACTAAAGTATAAGTTTGTCCAAAAAAAAAACTGGTTGGCTGCCTCATCAAACCTGATTCTCTCTCTCTCTCTCTCTCTCTCTCTCTCTCTCTCCTCTCTCTCTCTCTCTCTTTACATATATATTATATTGGCAAGTTCTTGAGGTCCTCCCCAGTGTATGGGTTTCTCATCTTATTAATCGGTCTGTCATTCAAACAGTCTCGAGTGGTCACATATATCAACATGTGTAATGTTACACCAACATGTGTAATGTTACACAAAAAGAAAATGGAAAGGACGAAAGCAAACCAAGTCACTTAGAATAAACTTGGAAAGGACGAAAGCAAACCAACTTTACCAAGCCACTTAGAATAAACTTATCTCATCAATGTCTTATATATATATATAATAACATCACAGAAATCACATCCAATCAATACAATACACTGCCTCTTCTGCCAACCAACATGATTAACACATCTCCATTATCACAGCTCCTCCAGTCCATCCTCCACCCTACAAGTACAAGCAAACAAAGACCACATAAACAAACCACACAACACACACACCCACACACACACACACACACACACACACACACACACACACACACACACACACACACACACATCACATTACATCACAAGAAAACAATACAAAGAATCAAGCAAGTAAACAAAACATACACACAAAAATGCAAAAAAGAATACATACACACACACACACAACCAACATGACAAAAAATAATTTTTAAAAAAAACATAACAAACACACAAATAAACAAATTCTATGACAACCTTCACCATTTCTCCAAGTTTTCTCTCCCCCCCCCCCCCCCCCCCCAAATTTTTTTGAATAAGTTTTATCTCTAAAGCTTAAACACTATCTTATCTATTTTATGTTTTACAAGTCTGCACAGTAGTAATCATGAGAGAGTACCACTGTCTGTCTTGATTGATGTGGGTTCTTGTTTTTTCCTTTGAAAGTAAGACTTTAGGCCATTTCACACAAAACGGACATCATACTTTGTGATTTCTAAAGAAATAACAGACTGTGCTTAAAAAATTCACACTTCAGACTAAGAGTAAGAGAGAAATGGGAATCCAGTGAAAGAAAGAAAGCAAGAATAACACTGCCTAGACAGAGGGTAATATCAACAGTGAATCTGTTGCATACTCTGTTAAGTCCTATTCTCCTTCCAAATCAAAACCACATTTCTAAGCTGCATGACAGAAGGCAACTGTTATCAGCCTTACTATCAATGCATCAGTATAACTATAAACACTCAACATGTCAGGGTTTCACAGAGGCTGCACAGATGGAAGATGTTCACACTCAATCTATGTCAAGAAACTCAGGTCTAGTAGTAGACAAGAAATATCTTGCCTACCAAGTCCGTTTCTGGCAAAAGCAGACAGACTGGCTTAGAAGTTAGATGGCAGACACACAGACTCCAGATCATAATCCACAGTTCAACCCGGCCCATGACATTTAAAGTAAGCTGTTCATTGCTAATCAATGTCAACCTATTACAGTATTAGTATTACACAGCTTTTTTCCCCATACCCTTAAGTAGTTCTAGCACTTAACAAAATATAAATTTACAGTTTCCTTTTTTTCTGACACAGTTTTTACAATGTGATAATGATGATGGTGATTAGGATGATAATCAATTCACTATGGGTTTCTATCTAGGACTGAGACTTTGTGACAGGGCTGTACTCTAAGCTTACTATCATAATACTATGTGATAAATATATCCTGGGGTCAATCAGGCCTGAAAGACACATGTGGTGTTGGTCAGACAATTTAAGCAACACCCTCAATGATGCATTATGATCCGTTAAGTGGATGAGATGACTCAATAACTGTGTGGTGTCAGTCTTCCCAGTGAGCCCATAGCATGCTTTTCTGCAAAATTTGCAGGCATCTCCTCTGATGAAGCCATTTCACTTTTCAAGAATGCTTTCTGTGCAGAATAGCAAAGACCACCTGTAAGAAACAGACTTATTTTCGCATAATCTTTGCCTAAATATTTACAATTTTCAAGTTGCCATGGATTCTTTAATATGCACAAAGCGCATGCTGCACAGGACCTTGGTCTATCATCTGACCTGAAAGACCAGTGCCCATATCACCAATCAAGCGGATAGGACAAAGGGAAGAAGAGTTGCAGAAAATTCCCTTCCTAATTTGTTTTTAAATTTATAAATCATCATAAATCTGATAAATGTAATACAATTATGCTAATGATAAAACTGATAGGTAAGGGTTGTCTCAAACCCTAATGTCATAAAGGCTGAGACAGCAGAGACCTGAACTCTGTTAAATATCAAATAAAAGAACTGCACCCAAATCACCACTCAAGATCAAATCACCATTCAATATCAAGATCCTTTCCAGTTTGTTTGTTTTCAAGAAAACATAATTAAAAGAGATAAGGGGTGTTTCAAAACTTGGAGAAATCTGAGGAGGCAGAGATATCTGTTCTTGGGACCAACATTATCAGGTATCCATGTAACTTGTAAGACATAAAATTTTCATAACTGGACAGGAGGCCATGCACAAATTTTTTTTAAGCCAATATCAAACCTATGCAGAGCATTGAAATAGAAAGTGATAAGTCTGCCTCATGCTATAAATACACATTCATGAATAAATGGCAGGTGGGATCTGAGTCAGTGAGTGCAAATCTTTTCAGGCAAGTGTGGGTGTGTGTGTGCGGGTGTATGGGTTGTGGGTGTGTGTGTGCACACGTTTGTGAGCGTGTGGTACAGTGTGTGAGTATATTAATTATTATATTACATTAAATTACAATTTGCCGTGTATTGACTATTGAGAAGAGAAAAGGGTGAAGGCAAACAGGAGACATTTAAAAGATTATCATCAACATAAACACAAAACATCCATAATAAGATATAAGCCACACACACACACACACACACACACACACACACACACACACACACACACACACACACACACGCATGCATGCACGCACACATACACACACACACTCTCTCTCTCTCTCTCTCTCTCTCTCTCTCTCTCTAACAGTAACACAGATACACAGACACAACACACACACACACACACACACACACACACACACACACACACACACACACACACACACACACACACACATGACACACACACACACACACACAGAGCATTGCATGCAGACCTCTTGATGAAAAATCATACACTTCTGGACAAAGTCAACTGTCATGCACAATAGAACAATGTCTAAAAGAAGCAAGATCTGTTGGGGGGGGGGGGGGGGGGTTCTTGTTACTGTAGGCTTGTTTTCTGTTGTTTTTGAACAGAAAGGAAGAATGAGCATATTATGGCAGAAAAGAAAACAAATATTTATTATTAATATACAGTGATATCTGTAATCAATACATTATCAAACAATAAATATGAATACAAAGTTGCTGGTTTAGGCTACCAGTGAGTCACAGTCTGGAAAAAGTAATATTTGCAGTTGTACTTAAAGGTAAACACTTTGGGAATTCATGAAAAGTAGGAAGGGGTATGACCACCTAAAAGACACCAAGGGAATCAAAAAAGACGTAATCAAAATGACTGCCTCGAATTGTTTTCTTTTCTTTTTTCTTTTCTTTTTTTTTCTTTTGTTGTGCTGTTTGTTTCGTTCTGACAAACTTTCATTTTCTGAATAACAAGTTTCAATATTGAAATCACACAAATGATTTTCTGAAATCAGAGAACACTAATGCCTCTTATCTAATCATGCTATTTAATTTTTGATTTTGGAGGGGTTGCAAACCAGGACAGTTAATTTTTTGTTTTGGTTGTTTGTTTTTATGTATTTGTTTTTAAGTTGTTTTTAGGAGTTTACTGTTACTGTTTTTGTCTGTTTTCATTGTATGTATTTGTTTATGATATACTCAAAATACTGGTTTGCTTAATCGCCATTGTTAAAAAAAAAAGAAGTTCAGGATTGACAGGAACAAATGGATAGTCAGAAAAATTTTTTAACTTAATCGCAACGTGCCGGAAAATATCTCCGTCACTTCCGTTTACTGCTTGGAGACATGACGTCAATTTACCGACGGCGGACATTTGTTTGTTTTTTTTAACGTCAGAAGCATCAGTTATAGGGAAAGCTCACTGGAAACCAAAACTAGGGTATGTTTACAGCAGTTATTTACCTTAGACCGCTTGTGGCAATGTGAAACAAAGACAACAGTAGCCTTTTTTCAGCGCTATCCGCAACATGCGAATTTTGCAAATGGTGTCAAGGAAAGCAAGTCGAACCTCACAATTTTGTAAATGTTTTGTGCTCTGGAGCAACTGTATGCAAAAAGTGACAACTACCAGTAATCTTTTGTTTCCCAACATGTGAAATCAGTGATTTTAAACATCCATGGCATGGAAATTATGCTCTGAACTTCATCTAAAACTGTTTCACAGTGTGTGTTCGTATCCATCAAAAAAAAAAAATTTACACCACTTTGGATACCTATTTGGATACCTCATCATTTACAAGTATATGGAATACCATAAACAAGGTAAGATTTTTGTAAAGATCTAATCCTGGTCTTTCTGTATCACTTTACTTTGTTTGTCTACTTAATTTGGTTTTTTCTATTTTTTTTTTAAAATGTACTAAAAATCCTGCGATTTGAGGGGCGGGATGACCCTGAAGACTGTGACTCGATTGAGTTAACAAACTATAATGACTCTATACTGTCTCTATTCTTGACTTGGAGATCATACAATTAACAATAGGTCTAGGCTGTTCTGCATTTTTATACTAAAGTGAGTAGAAAGATCTCACAGCTCATGATATCGCCTCCATGCTATGAGCAATACTTAAGTTCAATGAATACGAAATCTGGTATTTTATGGCATGTTATTTATTCTACCTCAATACCTCAAGCACACCCAAAAATTACATGAACCATTATCAATTACTACTGTTTCCCACCATCCCTTAAACCCAATGCTACCTAATCTTTTTTTTTTATTTCATTTATCTTTTCTTTTTTTTTTTTTCTATTAATTATTGATCATCAAATCACTTGTATCACCCAACATTTTGTTCTTTGGCCTAGTATTAAACACTGACAATGAAACTGACAGTGACAAGCACACTGAGCTCCACCCCCCACCACCACCACACCTCTTTTAAGGCTACATTTACTTTGTACAATTATCAAGTAATTATTTTTTAGTTTATTTATGACTATGTTCATCTATAATCTATCCAAAATCATGCAGCCTCAAAGTCACATGATGAAAACTTGTGAACTCTGTCAGACCAGATCAGTGACTAACGCAGGCAGGCACGCTAGCCACACACCCATTCACACACCCACCAATCCTCTCTGTGTTATACCACACACACACACACACACACACACACACACCACACACACACACACACACACACAACACACACACACACACACACACACACATGTGTCTCTGTGTGTCTGCCTGCCTGTCTGTCTGTCTGTCCATCTGTCTGTCTTATAGACTGGTAATGGTTCCTTTTCAATTTTAAATTCTTGAAGGGGAAAAAGTACTGGATGGCTAGTTTCAGACTGGACTCCAATTGAATAATTCCGTGATCAGAATTGAATGATACTGATCAGAAGAGGCATTCAATCCTCTGTAAAATTACTCTAAAGCTATAATAAGTAAGGTCCTATTCGTGTAAATGAATTATTTATACTTTGAGTAAATCTGAAACATGAGCTCAGAACGTCTAGAGCTAGCAGACAAGTTCAAGAGTACGAAGAGATTATTGATATTTTTAGTCTGAAAACGAGGTTCCAATGACATCACTTCTTGAGAAGCAGACGACTTCTCTGAGACATTCGCATCCACACCCTCTAAAGCTACCAAACAATAAATGCACAAAACACCACAGGAACGGAAACTAGTAGTGCAATACTTTTTACATAAATCGATGCAGGCGAAGCATCCCCTTTTTCGTTGGAATCTGAGTAATATATACAAAATGGCGACCCCCATTGCTATTTCTGAAGAACTGAGCTCTGGTGGACCAAGTACTACAAGTGACATGTACTTCGCGATCTGAGCAAAAAATGTGACACTTACCTGGGGGGTGGTTGCTGACATCTGCTTTTGTAAATTATTTCTTTCTTTCTCCACTTCTTGGAGTTTCATTTGGTTTGATGTTAGAGCTTCTTGGGTCTCACGAAGAGTTTCCATCAACTTGTCTCGTTCATCGAGCATGTTCACCATCAACTGTTCAAAATTGGACTCATCTCCTGATCCCTGAGACTCCCTATCGTTGGAGCCATCCTCCGAAATCGTCGGCATCACGTCGCACATCATCTTGATGACAGTTTCGTTTCAACGCTCGAGATTTAAGGGGATTTTTTTATTTTTTTTAAATAAACTGAACTTTTCGTCTGAAGGCGATATAGGGGGAGGGGGGCCTGTCAAAATCCAATCGGAAGCATGTGACAGACACCAATCAATCTATGAGTTTGTCACTATTCACAGACACTGTCTTTTCTTCCGTTTCATCTGGTACCTGGTATGTCCCAAATAATCACAATAACTGTTAATAAAAACCGGCCTTTCATAGGCCTACCCATTCTGATAGGAGCCATTTTCCATGTTGGAAAGTGTGTCATACCCATAATGCTCTGTTTAGGTGCATGGGGTATTTCACCCTAGACAGTTTGATCTCCGGACGTTTCGATCTGCTTCCATCTATTAGTCAAACACGATGAACTGTTTCATCATTACTACTTTTCTTCATATGATTGTTTACCCATGAAAGTTTATGTTTCTACTAATATTTTCCTAGGACAATCTCTTTGCTGTTAAAGAAAACTTACTCCAGCAAACTATTTAAAAGCCAAATAGATACGTCAACAATTTGGCTATCTTCGAAATGTACTGACATTCCACAACTGACCTCCAGCACCTTTAATGAACGTTTCTTGTCTGTCACTGAAAGTATAACATTAACTGAAACAGATGAATACATTATAAATGAAACAAATAATCACCCAGCTCTGCCAAGAGAAAAATTAAACAAATGATTCACTCACCATTCCATTCATCACCGTTCCTGAGGTCGGAAAATACGTCTCCAATATGAGCAATAAAAAAAATCTGGCCTAGATGAAATCTGTAACAAATTATTAAGCCCATCAATGCCTCACATCGTTGAAACTCTGACACATTCGTGCACTGATCAGAAAATCTTCCCAGCAGAATTGAAAAAAGCAAAAATAATCACTCTCATCATCATCTTGTCATCATCATCATATGCCCTGCCGCATGGCGCTGGCGACCATGGCCCTCCATACGAATCTATTCCCTGTTGCTGCAAGTACAACTCCCACTCTCTCTGTCCTCAACCACAATGCAAGTCCATCCAATATTTTCTTCCTGGGTCTACTTGGAGTTCTCTTTCCCTCCAGCTTTCCTGTTGTGACCAGGTGCTCTAATTTCTCTGTCATCATAAAATGTCCCACAAATGTTGTTTGTCTTTTCCTAATCTTCCTTATCAATGGTCTTCTTGAGTCCGCCTCCTTCATGACTGTCTCGTTTGTTTTCTTCGCTGTCCATTGAACTCCCAATATTCTTCTGAGAAACCACATTTCAGTTGCCTCAATTTTATTTTGACTGTCCTTAACCTCACGACCATACAACTGTATCGGTTCTGTATAACACTCAAGAACTCTCTTTCTGATGTTAATTGATAGCCATTTCTTGGTAAGAATGCTTTTCATCTTCTTGAATGCTGTTTTAGCATGACCAATTCTGCTGGCTATTTTTGATGTGCATCTACCGTCTGGTGAGATGACCGTTCCCAGATAATTAAACATATCAACCTGTCTCAAAGTTGTTCCATTTGCTGTTATTTTGCGTGAGGGGATTTCTTGTTTCTTACTGATTACCATGACTTCAGTCGTCTTGCTATTTAGCTCCAGCCCTTTATTTTTGCTTTCTGTTTCTGTTACATTCACAAGATTTGGGAGCTCTCTCTCTCTCTCTCTCTCTCTCCTCTCTCTCTCTCTCTCTCTCTCTCTCTTCTTCTTGCTGTTGAGCTCCAGCCCTTTATTTTTGCTTTCTGTTTCTGTTACATTCACAAGGTTTGGGAGCGTTCTCTCTCTCTCTCTCTCTCTCTCTCTCTCTCTCTCTCTCTCTCTCTCTTTCTCTCTCTCTCAGAGGGGGGGGGGGGGTCTGGGGAGATAGTGGGAAGAAGACGTATTAACATGGTCTCTATTTCCTCAGCAAAATTTTGGATGAAGTAGTGTCACGATATCCGAGAATTTTGGCAGAGATATTGATGAGGGGTGTGTGCATCTGAAAATGACTATGGATTACTGGAATAGTGCGTGGTTTCAACGTAATTAATACGACGATAATTAGTATGCTTCAAAGAAGGAAAATTTTGTGTTAGATTTATAAAAACACCGCTCAATGTGAAGGACAATGTACCCGTACTACATGTTGTGATGCTAATTGATACTGGTGGTAATGGAAACTTGTCTACTTTCAAATTGTTCGGTGAGTGCTATAACATCGACATTAATTGGAATGCCTTTTCGATTATGTCTGAACAAACTAGAAAAACCTTAAATTTTCTAAGATAATAAGCAGACTACCCTGGGGAGTGGATACGAACACACTGATATATCTGTCAGCTGCACTTAGAAATCTTAATTACCCTGTGTGCAAGAAGCGCTCTTTGGTGACCTAAATATTTACTTTAATCCTTTGACTCCTGCACCCTGTCCACCAACCACGAAAACTTAACCCTTTGACTTCCTCACCCTATCTACCATCTTCCTGCAGGAAGCTGGTGGATAGGATAAGGGAATCTAAGGGTTAAGTTTTCGCTTTGCTAGTATGGTTTATAATGTAGGATGCTGGTGAACAGGAGTCAAAGGGTTGAAACAAATCGAAAGCTTAAACTGCAAGAGTCATAATATTCCACTAAGTGTTCCAACTCATGCTTCTAATCTACAAAATTGCTGGAATTCTACCTCTGAACGACCATGATGAGCTAGTGATGGTTAAGTTTGCCATTAGGACTACTCCACAAATAGTTAACAGGCTGTTTTGTAAGCAAATACAAAATCAGGTCTTATGTTGACGTTCCAAAACAAGCAAAAACATTTCATCAAAAATAACAGTTGCAGCTTACATATCTGACTTGATATGAATAAAACAGTTGAGAAACCACCCACAACGCCTGTCCCTACATGGGAAATGCTAAAAGCCACATTTGATATCGATTATAAAGACATAAAAAAAAAATGATGATAACGTCAGCATTACGATATCTATACGGCAAGAGAACATGTCGATGAAAAGTAACGCAAACATTTCCACCTTTTTACTGACGGATCGATAGTAGAAAACAAAATGCTGGAGAAGCATTTTTAATTCCCACATTTAAATTAGAAAAGTCCTTTTTTATTGGGGCAAATATATCTGTATTTACAGCTGAATTAGTCGCTATTGTACAAGGGCAGTATTATCTGGTAAACCTGCAGCCTGTGTCCTTCAAGGTTGTTCTCTTTATTGATTCAGAAGCTGTATTACATGCCTTACAGTCTTTTGATTTGAAAACAAGAGAACTAATTTATTTACTGGGACAGATCATCAAATACAATGAGGATAAAAGGCACGGATAGCAGTTTATGCTGGATACCTTTTCATGTTGATCTTCTCGCAACGAAATAGCTGACAGAGCAGCTAAAAAAGGTGCACACAATTCTGATAATTCTATAAAATTACATGTGAACACGTCAGTAAAAGAAGCTTGTCACTCGTTAGAATTAGCATCATGAATTCGAATTCATGAACGTTTAAATCAAAAATTTGTGTCACGAAAAAAGATAGAACTTCTTTTCCAACTTATACGTTATAAAATGCGGCACTCTTCCCCACATCATTTGAGGTTGATTGTTACTGTTTATTTTCGTACTCAACTTAGCACTTTGAAAACAAAATATTATAAACTTTTAAGTGTATTTGCGTTGAATAATTCACACTGTTTCATTGTTTGTTTTATTGCAAACACACACACACACACACACACATCACACACACACACACACACACACACACACACACACACACACACACACACACCACACACACACACACACACACACACACACACACACACACACACACACACATACACGCGCGCGCGCGCGCACACACACACACACTGTTCCTTTTTAACAAAAATGTTTACACAAGAAAACTATCTTGAAACGCGTTTGGAAGAAGTTGCAGCAGAACAAGTTGTGTTGGTTAAAATATCAGAATCATTGGTTCACAGTCCTGTTTACGCATTACTTTATACTTTTATGAAGTTTGTAGTTAAGTGGTAAATTTTCCCTTCCCAGTTACTGACTTTAGGGTTGAGTTAAAGTTCCATTTTTCCTACTCATCCAGGTCTTATGACTTTTCCTCTTTCTTTTACAAACTTTCTGTCTCTATCTCCCCTCTGCCCCCCCCCCCCCTAATTCTCATCCCCAATGTCTACACACACACACACACGTGTGTGTGTGTGTGTGTGTGTGTGTGTGTGTGAGTGTGAGTGTGTGTGTGTGTGTGTGTGTGTGTGTGTTGTGTGTGTGGGTGTGTGTTGTGTGTGTGTGTGTGTGTGTGTGTGTGTGTGTGTGTGTGTGTGTGTGTGTGTGTGTATATCATTCATAGCGAAAAGATGTTAAATCAAAAAACGATGTAGTCTGACCATGTAGAATGCCAACGAAAGAAGAAGGAGAAGATGCAGCCACAAATGCTGTCAATAAATAGTAGACAAATGAGATGAGAGAGATTCGTTCTATTCTCGTCAGCGACTCTATGAACTTACTTTACAAAGTTTGATGGAAACGAACTCCAGTGTATATTTTCTTTCTAATCTTTTTCACTCCGGCAGCCTAAAACTTTATTCATTTGTACCGTATCGACGCATCCGAGACTACGCGCTACTGATCCAAATTTGGTCCGCTTCCATCGATATACAACTGACAATGACCATTGTAAACATGGCTCAAGTTGCGCAGTAGTGACCCTGAACTTTCACGCCCTCAAGAAACTGGCATGCGTGTTAATGAGCCGTACATGTTAAGCAAATTCGCTTAAAATTCACATTAAATGTGTACGAGGCAAAGAACTCCTTACTGCCCCTTCCCCCTCCCCCCCCCCCCCAAAAAAAAGAGAAAAGATAGACTGAAATTTGGCAAGAATTCGTTGATGAACATCTAAAAATTCCACGTTAAAAGTTGTTTATATCCTTGGTTTCTGTGTTGACTTCCAAAATGGGCCGCGCCAATAATTTATATGATTCCCTTTACGCTACCACAATGTCCCATAACCCTTAATGGGGAGTGAAGTGTTTCCGAGAAAACAAATTTCCTGAATGCAGGACGTTTTGATCTAGACAAACACGCTGTGCTTTGCGTTCTGTTTGCTGTTATTTTGCACGATGGAATTTCTTGTTTTTTACTGATTAACATGACTTTAGTCTTCTTGCTATTTAGCTCCAGCCCTTTATATTTGCTGTTTCCATTATATTCAAAGGTTTTTGTAATTCTTTTTCATTTTTCTGCAATTAGCATGGTGTCATCTGCGCAACGAATACTGTTAATCATTTTCCCTCCAATCTTTATCCCAGGGCATTCTTCCAGGTTTCTCATATATGTACATGTATATGTATTTGAGGGAACAGGTCATCCCATGATACTATGCAGCTAAGCTAGATCGAGAGACCAGGATGTCCTTGAAGACTCTGAGCCAGTAGTTCGTTTCTTATCTGCTAATTCATGTTGTATAACTATACAATACAGTTTGCCTATTCAGAACGTTTGAAAACTGCTACACTTTGGTGGATATTTTTTTTCCAGAAATAAGTCAACAGAAAATCTGCGGCTCATGTGCTGCCTGCCAGTCATTAATGTGGTACTATACAGAGAATGAGCAACAACAGTTGTCGTCTGTACTTTAAGTCTTCTGGTGAGTTCAGATTTTGGATTTTTTTTAGATGGATTCATCATTCATCATCATGGGCCCTGCCACATGGCGTTGGTGATCATGGCCCTCCATATGCATCTATCCCTTGTCGCCACAAGCACATCTTCCATCCTCTTTGTCCTCAGCCACCCTGCAAGTCCGTCCAATATTTTCTCCCTGGGTCTACCTGCTGTTCTTTTTCGCTCCCGCTTTTCTGTTGTGACCAGGTGCTCTAATTCCCCTTTCTTCATAAAATGGCATTGGAATGTTGCTTGTCTTTTTTAATCGTCCTTATGAATGATCTTCTTGTGTCTGCTTCCATCAAGTCTGTTTCGTTTGTTTTCCTTGCTGTCCATGGAACTCTCAACATGCTTCTTAGAAACCCCATTTCGGCTGCCTCAATCTTGTTCTGTCTTTGTGAGTTGCCTCACAACCGTGTAACAGTATCGGTTCTATTTCACGTTCAAGAACTGTCTTCCTGATGTTAACTGATAGGTATTTGTTGGTAAGAATGCTTTTCATCTTCTTGAATGCTGTTTTGGCTTGGCCGATTCTGCTGGCTATTTCTGATGTGCATCTGCCGTCTAGTGAGATGACCGTTCCCAGATATTTAAACTTATTAATCTGTCTCAAAGTTGTGCCATTTGCTGTTAATTTGCATGAGGGGATTTCATGGTTTTTACAGATTACCACGACTTCCATCTTCTTGCTATTTAGCTCCAACGCTTCCTTTTTGCTTTCTATTTCTATTGTATTCACAAGGTTTTGTAGGTCCCTTTCATTTTCTGCAATTAGCACAGTGTCATCTGCATAGCGAACATTGTTTATCATTCTTCCACGAACCTTTATCCCGGGGCATTCTTCTAGGTTTTTCATGATGGTTTCTCTGTAGGTGAAAACAAATTTGGTGACAGAACACAACCTTGCCTGACCCTTCTTTTGATATTTTGGAAAGAGCTTATATCGTTTTCTATTCTCATTGCTGCTGTTTGTTCCCAATACATATTTCTTGATTCATCATACTCGAGCAATTCCATATACACTTCATCCACATCTTCCAGCTAATGGGCTACTTAAAATACAAGGGAGAGAGTTTGTTCATCGTCTATACAGAGTATTATGACACAGGCCTTACATGAAACCGGTATCTGTTGAAGAAATATCCGAGGTCAAAATACTTAGGGACAAAAGTCTGCGAGTGTCCTGTTTTCTGTAAGGACGACAACTCTCATGAGGCAGTATTCAAGATGGACCGTCAAGCCGGTTCCCATATTTTTAATCTTTCTCTATAATTTTCATTGTGTGTCTGGTGTATTACTATGACACGGCGAGAAGGAATCTTATTGTGGTTGCTTGACACGGTGTGTGTGACGGAGGTGGAGCAAAATGGCTGGGAAAAGAGGAAGACGGTGTCAGGACTATATGTCCAACGGTAGGCCTGTGATATTTCGTCAGTGTATGTGTACTGTAGCATTAACTTGAACTTTTGAAGTGAGTTATCTCGTACACGAACTTAGTATCATGGTATTTGTATTTCTATTTTTAGATTCGATTGCACCACCGAGAACTTTGTGATCTCTGTTAACTAGATATATATACATTGAATGTGTTGTTAATATAAATATTGATTTCAGGCAGAATTTGTGGGAAACAGATGTGATCGTGACATCGTCTGTTTAAGAACAGATTTGAGGCTGGTTTTCACCGTTTTGGTCACGTCGAGGTGTTTAGGAGTACATGTGTTTCATTTTTGTGCCATCAGCACTTAAAAACTAAACAAAAACAAATGACCAAAACAAACTTAATCATGATTAGAAATTGTTGCATATGCTATTCAGCCTATTGGCTTCAAATAGTGCAAAGCACCAAGCCTATCATTTATCTGGCATGAATGTACAGTGCTACTAATTCAACATATTTAGGCCTAGGCCTAATGGTTTGATAATACCAGAGCTAAATAAATAGGGGCCTAAGTTCAGAAACTTCAAGATAGTCAATGTTTCAGATGTTAATTTGCCCTCAGATAACTGATTGACATGCTTTTCTATGCTTTTATTTTAATCCAAATTTCTCTACGCCTTGTTCTATAGTTCTGTATCTCTGCCAGTAGTATTGTTTAATAAACACTTGCAGTTGAGGCATCATTTTCAGTGGGCTACTTGATAATCAAATATGGTACTGAAGAGATGGAAACTTTACCAGATATAGTTACACTCCAAAACAACTGTGACTGCCCGCTTTCAGACAAACAGGAACCAGGAAAAAAAAAACAGGAAAAAAGAATAAGAATGTGTAGTTAATACAACCAGCAGGGATGGGAATTGTACGCGTCTGGGCGTATATACGCCCCAGCCGTATTTTCTATGCGCCCCACGTTCTACGCCGTACGCCCAGCCGTTTTGAAAAAGAGAAAAAAAAAATCGTCTGCTTCGCATACCGGTAGCAGTGTGAGCCAAGCAAAGACCAATCCACACAAATTGCACAAAGGAAAGATGCAGAGGGATCTGCTGCATCATCACAAAGTGCACCACCAACACCTGACTCACAAGATGTCCAGATTCAGGAAAAAAGAAAAAAACAAAGCAGTATTTCATCATTTTTTCAGCAAAAGTAGTGCTGTAGCCTATCTGTATATTGTGACATACTCTGATTTTTTGTAAGTAGATATCTAGTTTTTTTCCAGCATTTTCCTTAAGTAAATAAAACTATATTTTTTGGTACAAAGTCAAAGTGTGTTTAAGTTTTTAACAGGCAAAATCCTATCGTTCATTTACCTCTGAGTCTGAGTTCTGTGTAAGATTGCAAATGAGCTTTTCTTGCTACACACATTCATACACACACACACACACACACACCATGCAAGTACACACACACACACACACACACCATGCAAGTACACACACACACACCATGCAAGTACACACACACACACACTCACACACACACCATATTAATACATACTGTACAAATACACTCACAAAACACGTATACATATATAAATCTACATACACACAATAAGTTTGAGATGCGCCGTGACGTAAGGTGTGCCATGACTCTTGTACTCCCCAACCACTTTGTGCAATTCCCATCCCTGAACCAGACAAGACAGGCACAAATTTTCAGCCAACTGGCCTTTGTCAAACATGATCTTGATCACAAGCAAACAAACACCAGATACAAAAATTAGGAGAAAAGACTGAAACTTTCCTGCTGCTCCGTTCAGTGTGAGAAAAGGAATAAGCTGATTAAAATGACATCATAATCATAGTGTTTTTGGGTAAATATTATGTCAGAGCGGAAGTGAGATGAATTCTGCAATTTGAAATGTGGTCTTACCTTATTAATATTATTTTATCCTCAAGAGGGTCCAGGGCTAAAATTAAAACTTTGATGCACTAGCTAAGAGTAGTTTTTAGAATGTAAAGGGTCCTACTATTAAATAATGCATAAGAGAAAATAGTAAGCATATGATCGACTGAATGGGAAAATATGTAATCAAGAGGTATGGCTGATGTAAACGGATCGTGCCTAGTGCAACGAATCCGGTCTGACTTTGGAATAAAAATAAAAAAGCAACGTGGTGTATACCATGTGATGAGCCGTTGAGCATCAGACACCTCGCCCTTGATTGCTGGGAGTTGTACGATGTGAGACAAAAGCACCACACAGCGGATTCCTAGTTAAAGAACCTCTTCTGAGACATCCCTCCTGATGCAATTATCTAGTTTTTACAGGAGATCAATAGATTTCACCTGATGTGATTTTACGGCTGTTTTTCTTTAGGCCCTACTTGTATTTTAGATTTGCAAGGTTAATGGTGAGCATGGTTTTTAAAAAATAGTGTTGTCTTTTATCATAACCAGGTTGTCGTTTTTGACATTATGTTAGCCCTGACATGGCTCTAGTAGTTGGCTGGGCTATAACTTAAAGCAATATGAAGTTGAACTTGTATAGATCTGCCTTTGTCTCTGTTGTTTTTGTGAAGCACTTAGAACTATCTTGAGATCAGTTGCTATAAGTAATCATTATTGTTGTTCTTTCTTCCACTATGTACATAAATTGTTATACTAGATATTACTGTCAATAGTCTGTACTATTTGAAATATTGACAATGGTATTGTAGTAATAATTTTCAAATCTTCTGCAGGTCTGATATTATAGTGATGATTTGCAAATGTTCAGATTAAAAGAATGCAATCTCTATTCACACTATATTATATATGCTCAGGTGCATGTACATGTACACTATACTCATACTGTGTGTATTGTGTATGTGTGTGTACATGGGTGCGTGTTTACATGTTTGCATGCATGTGTATACATACGTGTATATCTGCTTTCATCTGCTTTCATGTGATTGTTTAAATTAAACTTTCATTCCATGTGGTTTGTAGACTTGACTGTGTACGACTTTGCGGACTCGGCTCGGCCAGCTGCATCGTCCCGGATCAAAAAAGGAGCTGCCAACAGCACAATTAAAGAAGGTCTGTTGACAGTGTTGGTGGATGTTGAAACTTTGAATGATGAGATTGGAGTAAATAAAAAGAACAATGATGGAAGGAAAGGGAAAAAAAGCAATGAAAACAATAAGCATTTATAACAACGCACATACCCATATTCATCAAGAAACTAGACACTGAAAACGTTTTTAGCTGAAATTAGTTGAAATTAAATTTTCTGTTCCTTTTTATTCTCCATGCTTTTTGTATAAAAATAATTTATTGTCATCAGCTCAGCCATGTGATCCCCATGTCCTTACAAGTTACATGCTAGATTGCTTTTATTTTGGGGGCTGATCTTCAGTCCCTGATGAATTTCTGATCTCAGCGCTGTTGGGTCTTTTTCTGTTTAAGTTGGCTTGAAGTCACTTGCTATTTTTATTTTATTTAATTTTTAAAAGAAAAATTTTAGTGTAAGTTTTGAAATGTGAAATGACTCTTTATGCTTAAATTTGAAAATATTGCTGACTTTGTAAATATAAACCGTGACTGTACCTCTAGGCATGTATATAACTTTTCAAGCGTTAATGAAATGTGACATGTCCTTGTTTCAGTGAAGAAACTGAGCAGTGGGATGGGAACAGAAAACAGAATGAAAGAAGAAGAGGAGGAGCTGAGCTGGTTTGATAAAGATCTGGATGATTTTGACATTACTCGCCCCATGAATGAAACCGAAGAAGAGGAGGAAGAGGATTTGGGTAAGAAATGATGTGGAGTGTATCATTATTTATTTTGATGTCTTTTTTGGCACCAATTTCTTCTTTGCTTCAGTGGCACTTCCCTAATGGTCATTCTGCCTCACCAGCATACCACCAAATCAGTCATCAGACATAGACAGTTCCGCATACACATGCACTTTTCCCAGTCTGTCATTGGTCACTGGTAGATTTCTCTAGAGCCTGTATAAACCTTATGCTCAAATTTTGCGCATCTCTCTTTAAAAGATGATTCATGTAAAGACAGAATTTTAAAGTGAAACTGAAACAAAGTTTTTTTGAGAGGGGAGAGAAGTGTGTGAAACAGTCTGACAGCACGAGAATGACTGGAATATAAAAGATGGATAGCTACCAGATCAGTGTACATAAATTTATACTTTTATAGAGGCCAATCTGGTTGGCACAGAGTAAAATTTCCTGCCTTCCATTTCCAATCTGATTGCTTGAGTTTGAATGAGACTCCTCTGTTTGGGATGGGGGGAGGGGGGTGGAGAGGGGAAGGGGAGAGATTTCTTGGACAGGGCCTCCAGTCCACCCAGCTGTAAATGGGTGTGAAAGGTAAAGCTGCTGACTCTGAGAAGTGAAGAATGGCAGTACCTGTCATCTCACTTCCTTATAGGTAATGATTCTTGTATGGTACATCAAAGTGACCTTTTACTTAGCTACCATTTCAGTGACATGATCAGGAAACCACCATCATGCTATAACTCATCATTGTTATTCATGAAAACAGCAGATGACGCACAAGCCTGTAGCAGCCGGCGGCGACGTGGGAAGCGCAGCCAGTTGACAAAGCAGGATGAGAAGAAGGGGATTGTCTACCCTGTGGATTTGTGGTACCTTCTGGCAAATCACATTGAACCTGAGGCTGTGAACAAATTTGCTGTCCTGTGTAAAGATGCTTATGAAACCACCAGGAAAAGCCATTTCTGGAGAAATTTGTATAAAAGGTATTGTTTTTGTTCATAAGTGTTGATATAAAGTTGATGAACTGCAGATAAATCTGCATTTTTTTCAAAAGTAACTGTGTGACAGCACATACTGACCTAGTATAAAGAGCAGTGTCTGAGAGATGAACAATGCTCAGAAGCAAATAACTTGTTGAAGATGCTGACTCCACTCAGATGTAATGATATATTTTGCTTGAAAACTTAAAAACTTTTTGTCTATATATATGTGTGATGCTAGTGCAAAGATCAGTTCTTGCACTCTTTGGTGTTTCCCCCTTAACTTTGAAGGTCTCTTCCTTGTGAAATATTGTATACTCACCACCTGTCTTATCTGTTGGTGTCACCAGATTTGGTGTTGGCCGCTGCACACCTGGACACCATCGCTCTCCAGGCCGATCTGTCTTAACTTTAGTGGACGATTTCTTGAATATTTAGGCCACTGATGTTGGTTATGTTCTCGATGTATGAGATTGGAGGTCTGCCTTTCTTCCTTTTTTCCACTGTTTGTCCTTGAAAGATGGTTGCCATGAGGTCCATGTTTTTGTTGCATGACACATGGCCAGTGTAATTTAGTCTTCTCTTGTTGATGTTTCCTAGTAGTTTTCTGGTGGTATCAAGTTCTTCCAGGACACTTTCATTAGTTCTTCTGTTTGTCCACTTGACACGTAATAGTCTCTGATAAAATCACATCTCTGCTGTCTCAATTCTTCTGCAATCAGGTTTTCTCAAAGCTCAGGCTTCGCAGCCATAAATCATGACTGGCCACATCAAACCTTTTAAAAGTGTAACTTTCAGGCCAGTTGGTATGCCTCTGTCTTTCCAGATGTTGAGTTGGATTATTTTTTTGCTTTGCCATTCTAGTTCTTATTTTGATGGCTCGGAGCAGGTTCCATCATCAGTTTTTACAGAGCCAAGATATTTGAAATCCTTAAAATTTGTTAATAAGGATGTCATGATTGTTTTCAGTGTCTGTGCCTTTGATACGTAACTCTTTTGTTTTCTTGGCGTTCAAGTTTAGACCAGCCTTTTTGCCTGTTGCATTTACCCTGTATACTATTCGTTAAAAAAATTGTACTGTGTGTAGTTGTGTGTACGTGTGTGTGTGCGTGTGCGTGTGTGTGTTCTGAAGAAATTTGTGAAAAGTATTCTTTGTTTGATTAATTAATTTATGACAACTAATAATAGAAAATTATTACATACAGGATGGATGAGAAGTGTGTGTGTGTGTGTGTAGGGGAAGGTTGTTGAGGTTTGTGTGTGTGTGTGTGTGTGTGTGTGTGTGTGTGTGTGTGTGTGTGTGTGTGTGTGTGTTGTGTGTGTGTGTGTGTGTGTGTGTGCGAGCGCATGTGAGTTGCGTGGTGTGGCTGTGTGTGTGTGGTGCGTGGGGGTGCGTGCGTGCGTGCGTGTGGTGCGTGCGTGCGTGTGCGTGGTGGTGTGTTGTGTGGTGTGTGTGTCGTGTTGTGTGCGCGCTGCAGTGTATGTTGCACTTGTATGACTGCCAGATCAGAACTGGCAGATTTGGATGGAGCAGATATATAAAAATTATGACTGTGCTATGTTTATTTCCTCTTCGTCTTTTCTTTTTTCTAAAAAATTTTTTAAAAGGATAATTGCATTTACATTGAAGGTACTTTTCATTTGTGCTCACCTATGTTTTTTTTCTTCTATCCCATTTTCTGTGATGGCATTTTAATGAACACAGAAGCAGGGACCATTTTTACAATGCTGTGATGATGATGGTGATGCTATTGAGTTCTGACAAATGTAAACTTTTCTACCCCATTTTCACCTCACGCATCTTTCCCATGATATGGCTGTTCTGTATAACCCCCACTGCAAGATTTCATTGATAAATTTGATACACAAAGTCCTTATAAAGATGAGGTTTAGGGTAGGGTTAGCATTGTGACCAATCACTGTACATAGTGTTGAAAGAGGTAGGCACAAGAGCCTTATTTCTTATGTGCAAAAAAAAAAGGGGTTGGTAACGTTTACATTCGCTGAAGTTCCAGCTAGGATTGACAGAGCTGTACTCTACGCTTACTGTCATGATATATCCTGGCATCAACCATACCCAAGAGCTGTAGACACCTACAGTGTTGGTCATGAGATGTGAACCACACCCTCACTGATGCATTGGTGAAGTGGATAAGGCTCTACTGTGTGGTCCCAGACTTTCCCAGTGAGCCCGTAACGCATTGAATTCTGGATAGGAGCCAGTTTGGCCTGAAAAATCTGTCTAGAATGTGACAGGACTGATGGGGATTCAAACCCATAATCTTCGAGTTAGTTTTTTTGCAGACCAGTATGAAGTCAGGATGGGATCAGGCGCCTCTCCCTTAATCTCTTCCCGTTTTCAAAAAAATAGAATCTCTCAACTCTCATGAGTCTCTGTTCCCTCCCTTGCCTGATCCTGCCAGCGCCATTTGCACGTTCAATCTGATGACCTCTCGCATTCTGTCTCACCTGATCCCATCCTGACTTCATACTGGTCTACAAAACCCCAGTCAAACGTCACAAGGTGATCGTTTGATTGTGGAGGTATGCTTGTTACTTAGAGACTAAATCAGTAAATGATTATCAGGCAGCATTTTTGTTCATGACCTTCTTGGTTGGGCCACAGTAGAATTATGGTGTTCATCTGAAGCAATTACAAGTCTAAAAAACACACACAGAGATACTTTGAATTTTTCGCAGTGATTGGATGTTACCAACTTTCAGCAGTTAAGGGGTTAAACAAACAAGCAAGCAAACAAATGAAAAAAAAGGGTCTACATTTCATTCTGTTGAGTCTATCAACTTTGCAACAAGATGAATGGCTCCGTAGGACCAGGAAACTGTGAAAGCTAGAACAAAAAAAAAATCATGCATGCACAGAACCCCCCCCCCCCCCCCTCCTATTCTAAAGTTCTGCCAAGTGTGTTGCTTCTGTGAATAGATATCTGGTCCTTTTTGGGGTTGGGAAAGGTAAAGCAGCAAGGGAGAGGAATTGGGCACCTCCCAATATAATGCTGGTTCCCAAAGAAGTTTAAGTCTATACCACCTTTTTTCCTTGTGACTTCAGGGTTATGGGACAGACTTGACCTTATTGGCGTTTGTGTGAAGGTATTACAACAAGGATGAAGAACTTCCAGTGGACCTGAAAGCCGTTGCTATGGAGAAAATCATGGTCTGCGAGCACGATGTATACGAGCACTCTACGCCCTAGCTCCTACTTTAAAGCAGCGTGTTCAGCCAAGGGGTATGTTACTTTGTGCCTGTAACATGATTGTTAATCAGTTCTTGTATAGTGCTGTTGTCTGAACTCATTTGGACTAACTGCTTATCTCACATAATCAGTCGTTATAGTGGGGCATGGAGAAGTGGAGCTGTTAGATGAGCTGACCACACTCCACTTTGTTGTTGCACATGTTTCATGTGTGGCTGGTGTGCATGCTATGCTTGCTGGATGTTTTCATGTTTCCATAAGCTAGCCACTGATATGACTTGCAGATCTTTAACATGCGTGTTTGATATGCTGCATGTTTATATTGCACTTATGTTGACCTGGGAAATAGGAAAAATCTGCCCTATTGGTATGCTTATATTGCACATATGTTGACCTGGGAGATGGAAATAATCCGCCCTGTTTGGCTTTACTCATTAGGCAGAAGTGTCTATGCTGATGGAACCCAGAACCCTGCAGTTGGCAGTATGGCGTATACCCACTGGACTATTGCGCCCATCAGTCCCCCTATCCTCACCTGCCACCTAATGCCTAATCCCAGCTTTTGTTTGTTGAAATACTAAAAAGAAAAAGATGAAAAATAATAGAAAGAAATAAAATAAAGCTCTCCAACTTATCTTTTTGCAGTCCTGTTGCCGTGGAATCTGAAAGAAATTCCCCTAAACCTGAAATAATTTGTGTGTGTGTGTGTGCGTGTGTACGTGCGTGCGTGCGTGCGTGCGTGCGCGCGCTTTAATCCTGCATCTTTGTAGTTGAAACAAAGTGACATGTTTTTGTTTGTTTTAAACTCAAACCAGTGGAAATTTTCAGACCATGAAAAAGATATTACACTTCTGTCCTATAATAAATTGAGAGAAAGAGCTTGTCATAAAATTATTTGTCAGGAAAACAAGTGGGTTTTTAAATTGGATTTAAAACAGAAAGGGTAGATGTTAGGCTGAAGGAAAGTGGGATGTGTATTATTGGCAGATGGTCCTGAAATAGCAAAGTAATCTGGCCAACAGTTGATAGTTTAAACTAGGAACTGAAGGAAAAGAGTATCTGAAGTTGAGCGCAAGGCGCAAATTGGCATTCAAATATTGATGTTGTTACAAAGTAGGATGGAGCAGACTGATGAATAGGTTTGTAGCACAAGGTATCCAGCGTATATTCAGTTCTATTTGAGACAGGCAACCAGTGCAGAGATCGAAGGAGAGAACTGACTTGATCAAACTTTTTCGTTCTGAGGAAAGACTAGCAGTTGTGGTTTGTATGCATTGCAGAAAGAGAAGAGAAGAAGCTGGTAGGCCAGAAAGGAGAGGGTTACAGTAATCAAGACGCAAAACAAAATGAGAGATGTCACAAACTTAGATGCGACCCCATTTGAAAGGAATTTGTTCCTTTGACCGAGGCTCACATCCTGGAAGTATATTGATATCTGGTGGTGTGATGCTATTCTGTTGTGCAGGTTCCTTTGACACAGAACGTTACATCCTGGAAGTATGTTGATGTGTTGGTATAACACTTTATATGCTGCCTGTTGTGCAGGTCCCTTTGACACAGAACGTTACATCCTGGAAGTATGTTGATGTGTGTTGGTATAACACTTTATATGCTGCCTGTTGTGCAGGTTCCTTTGACACAGAACGTTACATCCTGGAAGTATGTTGATGTGTGTTGGTATAACACTTTATATGCTGCCTGTTGTGCAGGTCCCTTTGACACAGAACGTTACATCCTGGAAGTATGTTGATGTGTGTTGGTATAACACTTTATATGCTGCCTGTTGTGCAGGTCCCTTTGACACAGAACGTTACATCCTGGAAGTATGTTGATGTGTGTTGGTATAACACTTTATATGCTGCCTGTTGTGCAGGTCCCTTTGACACAGAACGTTACATCCTGGAAGTATGTTGATGTGTGTTGGTATAACACTTTATATGCTGCCTGTTGTGCAGGTTCCTTTGACACAGAACGTTACATCCTGGAAGTATGTTGATGTGTGTTGGTATAACACTTTATATGCTGCCTGTTGTGCAGGTCCCTTTGACACAGAACCTTACATCCTGGAAGTATGTTGATGTGTGTTGGTATAACACTTTATATGCTGCCTGTTGTGCAGGTTCCTTTGACACAGAACCTTACATCCTGGAAGTATGTTGATGTGTGTTGGTATGACACTTTATATGCTGCCTGTTGTGCAGGTCCCTTTGACACAGAACCTCACACTTTGGTAGGATACCGGTGTCTGTTGGTGTGGCACCAGCCCTCGCAGGGCAAGTGGCACTTTTGCTTCAAGCTGCAGCGACCCAGCTTGCGCCCCCACACCACTAACACACGCCCCTCCTACCTGGAGGATGTCCGCAATGGCTACAACAACGTCTTCTATAACCCTGAGGAAGGTTGCTGTGTTCTGCAGGTAATGGAGGGAATTAGTGAAAATAGTTGTTTTCTTTGTCTCTAGTACAGTACAACAAAAGTTATGTGAAACGTACGTGATCAGTCTGTTGCCTTAAGTAAGAATTTAAGATAACTTAGGTGGAGTTCATATGATTATGATGATAAACCTCTTATGAATAGATTCCATAGTCCAGGTTGGCAAAATGGAGGTAAAATTCTTTTTGCCACATGTGACGAAACTATTTTTTTTTGGTCCCATTTTCTATGCCACCTTAAATGGCCACAGAAGCTGGCACATGTTTTTCTTTTACAATGCAATGATGATGATGTCAATGAGGATGATAATCATGATGCTGTGGAGTTCCATCTAGGATTGAGACTGCATGACAGGGCTGTACTCTATGCTTACTATCATAATATATCGTGGCGTCAACCAGTCCTGAGAGATGCATACACCTGCGGTGCTGGTCAGAAGATTGGATCAGCACCCTCAATGACGCATCCTTGAAGTGGATGAGACTCGACTGTGTGGTCCCAGTCTTCCCAATGAGCCCATAGCATGCCCAGCTCTGGGTAGGAGCCTGTTAGAGCCGGAAAAATCCCACAGTGATATGTTTTTGAAGGGACTGATGGGGATTCAAAACCACAACCTTCCAGTCAATAGTCCATTGTGTTTACCACTGCGATTGGTCCACTTGTGGCGAACTTAGTCAACCATAGGGGTTCACAAGTATAGACAACTCCATGACTGGCAGATTAATGTAGTCGACCTGCATGGTGTAACTTTTTTAGTTGTTTTTCTCTGTTTGAGAAATGAACAAGATTGATGGCAAGATTCCAGAGTTATACAAACAGTTTAAATGTAGCTCAGAAGGCCATGCAGTGTTCTGCTTACCATAAGCAGTTGACAGCTGTGCTCTAGCTGTCCAAGATTAGCGTTAGGGATGCTGACTGGGAGAGCAGCAGTGAAAGAGTTAAACTGAATACTGATCCTTTCACAAGTTAATCCTGTTTTCAAAAGAAGAGTATCAGTACAATGTTAGTTAATCTGTGGTCAATGAACAGAATTGAGTTGACCTAAAGAAGAATCCAGTCAGTTTGTTGGTCTGGTAACTTAGCACTGTATCTTTTTGTCTGTCTGGCAGGTCACCAGCACTCACTTCGCATCCACTTCCCCCCATGTAATGGGTCAGTTGCTGTCAGCTGTCCACATGACCCTCAGTCACAATTTTCGTAACCAGCGCCTGCGGCTTAGTTTTGACAGTAACAGAGTGGCCGAGACTTCTGCATCCATGGGCCACGCCTTTGAATGTGTTCTTGACCCGGCCATCGCTGTTAGAATCTTCCATTGGTGGGACCCCAACTATCCCTTTCCAACATGAAATAAGTGACAGAATACATAATGTAATTGGACAGATATGTTGCTACGCTCAGCATCTGCTTTCAACTGGAAATTAAAAAACAGGATGGGATGGAATGTGAAAAACATGTTATTAACAGCTATCTTTTTCTACCTTGAAATTTGCAGATGGAACACTTGATGGAATCTGAAAAACAATATTGTCACCACAACTATCATTGGCATCCCAACTATCATTTTCCAACTTAAAATCAAACAATGGAGTAAATGATGTAAAATTGAAAAAATATGTTGTAACTGCAACTGTCCTTTTCCATCTTGAAACTAGGGATGAACTTTAAAAACTGTATCATCCCAACAACTATTCATTTTCAGCTTGAAATGTGAATGGCATATGTAATGGAATTTGAAAAGTATTATTGTTGCGTTTTCAGTGTAAAAGAATATGAACATTTGGATTTACACTAAAGAATATGAACTTCTGGATGTAAACCAAAGAATGAAAATGAGGTTTCCCAAATACACATAGAAGCTAAGTATGGATATTGATATCTTCCTGTCATAACACAGAGATTGAGCAGACAGCTTTACACAAGTATCTTCCTGTCATAACAGAGAGATTGAGCAGACAGGTTTACACAGTCAGAGAATTCCAGTATAAACAGGCTGTCTACAGATGTGAAAGGACTGGTTTAAAGAAAAGGAAGAGAAAAGAAGACAGATCATTATCCACATAAAATCTTAGCTGTGGAAATGAACACAGTGCACAGGTCTTTTTCCTTTAGTTTTCATCGCAGTCAAAACAGGGTATGAATGAATGAGATATGAGAAATCAGGAGTGTACTTCAATAATCTCTGGAAATGTTTATGAGCAAACATATGTGCATATAGATGCAGTCTTAAAACAAGCAGTTGAAAAGTTAATAAAACACAGACCAGAAGAGAAAGGTGTCGTGCATTATCTGATATCCGTTACAAATAAATGTAAAACCAAAAGAATAAGTCAGTTCATGTGATTGCTAACAGATTTGCCTTTTGATAATTTGCATGTCTTTTTGCAATGTTGTCTGCAGGACTCTCGAAACTTCCAGTATATGATACCAACAGCGCAAAAAATAATCCATACCATTGCGTCCCTGAATCATCTGGTATAGGTTCTGTCAAAATTAGTGGAGAATACAGGTCCCTTTGACTATCCTATACACACACACACATTCACACACACACACAAACCTCTGAGCTACCGACATACCAGGATGAAGGTGATATTAAACCAGGTCACAGCAGTTGGACTCCTCTTCTTGCAGGATTTCTGTTCTCGCACACACACTGTATCAGCAAAAGGGCATTGTGAGCTTGAATAGTACTGGCAGCATTAATTTTTACTGGCATAGTGCAGAGAGGTTAACTGGAATGGCATGTCTGAGGAAACCTCAGGTGTTGTCTCTTTATGTCCACTTTACAATCTGATGATACAAACATATCTTTTTCTACACTCCCTGTTGTTCCTCTGTCATTCCTGTTTTCTGCACATTGGTTGACTGGCTTAGTTGACAAAAGCTGTAGACGCAAGATGTGATTTCCTGAACTCATCCCCAGCTTGCAACATAAAAACAGGCCTGTTCCAAACATTCTTGTGATGTCAGTATGTTCACTGCCTGTCTCAGTGCGCCAGATATTCTTGTGGAGTATTTCAAAATATGTCTTGCTCACCTCCCCTCCCCCTGCCTTTCCCATTTCAAGACCTTGCCAGTGCATATTATTTTGTGTAGGCTTAAGGAGTCCATCAGATAACTGCTGGCAAATTTGGGTGGAGTGTGTA
This sequence comes from Monoplex corrugatus, assembly GCA_030674185.1. NCBI lineage: Eukaryota > Metazoa > Mollusca > Gastropoda > Littorinimorpha > Ranellidae > Monoplex > Monoplex corrugatus. Next base: position 39,414,424 of record JAPXFY010000024.1, read on the forward strand.
TGCTGTTTGTGGAAGTGTGATGAACAAAGTACAAATGAGAGTTTGTTTCTGTTCCCTTCTGTTCTCCCTGTGTGTTTTGACAGTGTAGCTTGCCCTCACTGCTCCCTGGTGCCATGGTTTCCTTTGTCTTTGTCTGTTTTTGTCTGTCCCAGCCCTGTCCGTGTGTGAGGCCTCCTTGGTGTTGAAAGTAGAGCCCTTGCTATCCAGTCATATGAGCACAGGTTCCAGTCAGACTTGAGAAAACCTTTGTGCATGCCATCTCCAGCCCACCTTGCTATGATTGGGTCCCTGACCCTGTTTAGGGTTGGGGAAGATCAAGCAGTGAGGGAGAGGACATTGGCATTGCCTTTGTGATCCTGGGCCCTTGAGGAAAGCTGGGATCTTCACCACCTCAGTCTGCTACACCTTCAGGTTACGGGACAACTTCTATCCTGTGTCTGTCTGTCTGTCAGTGTGCTGCTGCTTTGCATTACAGCCATACTACACAAAGTGAAAACAGTCCATTTCTTTTATCAGGAAGAGAACTGATGTAATTATTATATCATCAGGAACTGTGATAAGATTAGTTGTGAAATCTATGTTTTTGTCATTACTGTACATTTTTGAATGATGTTTATGAGTGCTCATCAGCATGATTTGTGTACCTTCATTATAATGTTATTTTTATTATTTTGAAAATGTGGAATGGTACCGAATTGTGTCTTTTTTGGTAAATAAAGGATACACAGAAGATTTGACATATTTCTTCTTTGTGAATTTTTGAGACCGTCTTCAGGTCAGGTAGTTTGGTCCCATGAAGATCACTTGTCACCTTGGAAAACTGAAATGAATTCATTGGAATGTCTTTTATTTCATTATTGATGGATTGATTCATTATTGTTATTATTGTCTGTCAGTGGGCTGTCGGCCTTTATTGAAACCCCTTCTCTGGAATATCCTTTATTTCATTATTTATGTATCTGTTTACTATTGTTATTATTGTCTGTCATTGACCTATTTGTCTTCATTGTTTCACATACAGCATAGTTAAAAAAAACCCTTTCCGTACAATGTCTTTGCTGTCAGATAGTCATCAGAACCAGGAAGATCCTTGTTTTTTTGTTTTTTTTTCAGTTGTATTTACATATGGTAGTAAATTATGCAGCTTTGCTTTTTTCTCATAAAAGTTTTCAGTTACAAATATATTTTTTATACAAAAAAGTTTCTGTTAGAACAAATTTAAAGGAGTCACAATCGTATTTACATGGTATTATGACTAAATCTTGTGGGCAAGTTGGATGAAAATTTGAGATACATTTACTGAAGCTGTTACATTTAAACAGGATGCTGCTTTTGGCTTTGATAGCAATTTTTGAAGATTTCAGATACATCTTGTAACAAAATGTTTGATTTTACCCATGTGAATGTATAGAGTGAAGATATAGCCTAAGTAATACACACATTGATATTTTTCCCATGTGAATTTACAGAATTAATACGTTTTGAGATTGGGTTATATGATTAGGGATGGTGATGAAATTGTTTATAGCAGACATCAGATGCATATGTTTTGCTTGTTAATTACACCTCCCCCCCCCCCCCTAATCTGTGTATATATGTATGTATGTATGTGTGTGTGTGTGTCTATATATATATATATATATATATAAAATATATATATATATATATATATAAAAATAATTTATATATATATATATATATATACACACATATATATATATATATATATGTAAAAATGAATATCATTCACAGAATTCATTATGTATTAAGAGTGGGGAAGTGACTACTCATCACAGATAGGGAAGGAATAGTATTGCTTACATAGATTACATTGTAGGCTAATTGGGTCTGTTGGTAGAGCCATGGACTTGAGATCCGGTATCTTGAGCTCAATCCCAGGCTGCAACGTAAACACGGGTCTGTTCGCTTCTCATTTTAATCCCCTGACTCCCACACCCATTTACCAGCTGCAAAAACTTAACCCTCTGACTCCCTAACTCTCTCCACCAGCTTCCTGCAGGAAGTTAGTGGATAGGGTGAAGGAGTCTGATGGTTAAATTTTTGCTTTGGTATCACTGATGACGATGCAGGATACTAATGGATATTGTGAGAGACTCAAAGGGTTAATGCTCGGTGGTTCTGGTATGTCAGTTTAGTGTTTCATATGTTCTGTTCTCCCCATACTGTCCCCATTTCAAGACCTTGCCATCACATAGAGTTCTGCACAAGCTCAAGGACTCTTCCATATAATGGAATTGTTGAATTGTGATCAAACCCTCTTGCACAAATCCAAACTACAGGAAACATTGTATACATTTATTTTCACATACATTTACAGAATTTTACTTGTCTAATATCTAATGGAATGAAGGATGTGATTGAGAGAGGTCTGAGGGGAACAACATATTTACAGGACATCAGCATAACATCCTGAGGGGTGTGATAGTCAAGTGGTAAGATGTCAGACTTGATTGGAAGGTTTGGGGTTCAGTCCTGTCTGGGTACCTCCTGCTTGTGGAGATTTTTCTGATCTCACTGGTAAGCACGTGCTCAAACCTGATAGCGCCTAAACTGCCTTCAGAGCATTAAAGATCTGTAAGTCGTATCAGTGTCCGGACACATGAAAACACCCAGCATGCATGCCTAACAAAGACAGTGGGCGGACGGTACAGCAGCATACTGCCCGCACAACCTGGGCAAAAACAGTGTGCATACAGAAAACAGACATCTGATAAAAAATGAAATACTAAGGGGGAAAGCCCATAATCGCCAGTGAGTTTCATCTGCGTGTTCACAGTCTTGGTGACAACTGTTGGAGATATAGAGAAAATAAACAAGGAAAAGAAAAAAAGAAAATGCTCTCCAGATTGCATTTTTTTCTATAAACTTTTCTTCCATGTTCTCAAGGCCAAAATAGCAGCATGATGTAATGCTTCATCATTATTATTTTTCTAGAATTATTTTCATTACAATTATGATAATGAAAAGTGCAGTGCCATTTACCAGAATTCACTCTCATCAATAGTCATCTTGTCACTCAGACCTTTTGATCTCATCTGGGGTTTTCAGGCTTGTATGATGGCTACATGTGAGAATAACTAATGTTTAGTTGTTATGTTTTGTATTATTTCTGTTATGTATCAGCATTGTCATAACGTTTTCATTGCTTGAAGTTAAGCCCAGTCATCTGATGGGATAATTTCAGCACATCTTACAAATGGCCAGAGTAAATGAATCCCATTTCACATCATTATTCTAAGTTGGGTCAGTCTTTTTTCTCCCCCATTATCTCCCCTCCGTCCACCATATCCCGGAGAGGAAATGCCAAATGAATGTTTTAGAACAAATACTGTTATATTATTGGCTCAGATCTCCACTTACAATGCTTTATATTTATTTTTGTATTTTGGGGAGGGGAGATTGGAGGGAGAGTCAATCATATACATCTTTTCATCTAAAGTCTGCATGTCATCAGCCTTATAGGGTCATAAACTAGGGGATCTCAGGTAATCAGAGAGAAGAATTATCATGAATTTTGTAAGAGTATGGATACAGTAGATGTGTTTTTCTTTTTAGTTTGCTGTGTGTTTCACTGTGTTGTAAAGATTTTGTTGTGTATGTCATATATTTCAGTTAAAAGAATCATCTTGTGGAATATTGTTATCGTTACTATTGTTTCAGATCTTGCAGGCTTCAAATGCATTTTCTTTCTGGGATCACAGGATTTTATTTCACTGTTAGTTATTTTGTTTATAAACAAGTATCTTTATATCTAATATTACTCCTATTAAATTCTTATTATTATTATTTTAGATGATGAAATATTTTTATGTTTTTGGGATCACGGAAGTTTGATTTTATTGTTTACATATTTCATATAACTCTTTATTGACCGTTTTATTTTATTTCTCTATTTACTGTTGCATTTACTTTTCACATGACAAAAAAATAGAACATGTTTCAGCTAGCTCTAATTGTGTTTGAAATATATGGAATGGGTTCTGTTGCACCAATCGTAGGACATATCTATATCTGTCCTGTTAATCTATGACTATCTCTGTGTGTTATTTCATATATATATATTATATTATATTTATATATATATATATATATATATATATATATATATATATATATATATATATGTAAAGAAATCAAGTGCCAGGGTCTGATTGAGAAAATTTTGTTTGGTATATATAGTTCTGTAAATTTTATTGATTTTTTTATGCACTTTATTATGGTTGTTATTATGTTTTACTATTTTAATCATTCTCAATAATGTTGCTACTATTATTAGTATTAATCATTTGTATCAGAGTTTGAAATATTGGTAGTAAGCTCTATACATTTTATATGTTTATTTGTTTATAATTTATCATATTATTTCTGTTTGTGTTTTTTCTGTATCTGTTGTGGGTTGTGTTGCATTAATAGTGCAATGTATTTATGTTTTATTGTTGTTTTTCCTTGCAGTAAACGTTCCTTTCTTTTCAATAAAAATTTCGCAGTGACATGAAAACAGGAAAAAACAAGGTATATAATTATTTTCACTGAATATACAATGTAGGCCTCAGTACCCTCACTGTAAGAGATGTTCATACTACAACATAAGATAAACATACATGGCCTTCTCCCTCTCTTCCTCCGTTTACTCTTGCCTGTTGTACATAAAATATGTTAAAATGATACATATGGATGAACCTGACGGGCATGATAATCGGGTGGGTAAGATGTCAGACTACCGATCGGAAGTCTGGGGTCAGTCCTGCCTGGGTGAGTTGAAGGTGAAGATGTTTCCAGTCTCCCCCAGCTCAATGTTCTAATGAAGGGTGGAAATTTTTTTAATCTCCCAGGTCAGCATGTTCGAGTGTGCAGAACCAGTACGGGCCTAAACACCCTTTGTGTGTATACACACACTCAGAACATCTTGTATGCATGTTAAAGATCCCAAAGGTCATGTCAGTGTCTGATGTCTTATGGAAACTGAAAACACCCAGCATGCACACCCACTGAAAATAAGACTGTGCAGACTCTGCAGCAACATAGCACCTGCGCTGTGTGGGCAATATTACATGCATACATGCACCCAAAAATAAATCAGAACACCAAAAAGTCTGTTTAAATGCACCAACCCACTCACAAACAGTTTACCTTCCTCCACCCACACAGACTCGTGATGCAACAAATAGTTCTTACTCAACACACATCTACGCTACTCAGGCATTGTATACAACTTGCCCTGTGTAAGATGAACACATACACTATTTAGTCATGTTTTTTTTATTATCATTATTATTACTATTATTATTATTGTTGTTGTTGTTATTATTACCGTTGTTATTGCTGTTGGTATTGTTCTGTTTTGGTAGCACTGGTCGCATCAAGATTTGTCATTTTGAAAATTTTTACTTTTTCGGATTATTTCATTGTTATTATTTTTTGTCATTATTATTATTATTAATATTCAAAAAAATTATTATTAAAAAAATTATTGTACTTCAAAGGTGTTATTCGGTGGTGGTTTCCTAGTCAGTACTATTGACCAAGAATTGTTTTGTGGAGTTGTCTTTTGTAAACTGATTTTTCCACTGAAACAAGAAAACTTACCAGACCAATGGTTGTCAGAGTAAAGGTACTTGAAATCACTTGTGGTGTGTGTGTGTGTGTGTCTGTGTGTGTATGTAAGTGTGTGGACAGTTTTATGATCTCCCATGTCAACATACCTACAGAACTGTTTGTGCCTGAACCCCTTTCATGTTTGCACACACAGAATGTCCGAAAAAGTGTGTGTGTGTGTGTGTGTTTCTCAGATGCAGGCAGTATGTTGCTGCACAGTCTGCTTACTCCCATGTTCAGAGGCTGTGCATGATGGATATTTATTTTCCATAAACCATGGAATACTGACATGGTTTATTACTATTTTTCATATGAATATCTGACATTCTGTGTATGTGTGGTGTGTGTGTGTGTGTGTGTGTGTGGTGCACAAACACGAAAGGGTTCATGCACAAGCAGTTCTGTATGTATGCTGACATAGGAAATCAAAAAACTGTCCACACTTTGACTTCTTAATCTAACCAAAAAGGGTTAAACTGGACCTTCCATTCATGTGGCAATTGTGCCTGCCCAAATTGACTAGTACAAGAATATGTGTAAACTGGGGAATGCAGACGAAAACTTATTTCTGCTATACTTCCGTGTAATAATAAGATTCTCTCGCTGGAGTCAGAGAGACTGAAATGTAGCCTACATTTTTGTTATAAAGAAACAGGAGTTATGAAATAATCATAAGGTAGCAATACGGACAAATGATTGTAAAGTTGTGGGTTCAAATCTGATTTGTTCTGCTAAAAACATTGTTGGACTTTTCAGCCCCAACTGGAACTGAGCATGCTATGGGCTTACGGGGAAGACAGGGGCCACACAGCTGAATCATTTACTTTATGGATGCGTCTTGAGAGTGTTGCTCAAATCTCTTGATCAACACCACAGGTGTCTGTATCTCTGGGGCCTGGTTGATGAAAGTAAGCATAGTATACGGTGCTGTCAGGCAGTCTCAGTCTCAATCCAGAGCATCATGATTATCATCCCCATCATCATCGTCATCACCATCATACCATTTCAAACAATCGTCCCAGATTCTATTGCCATTAATGTGGCCTAGGAAATGGGACAATAAAAAAAGCAGCCTTAGGTCTGTGGATCTAAGTGTGCACCAAGTTTGCTGACATCAATCACCATAACCACCAGTATCATCGCAACCACCACATCATCACCACCAACACCAGACCATATGTACACACAGCACACAGCTATTGACATATTTATTGCAGCTTCAAACACACTGTACAACAAGGCATGAACAATGGGTAACGCTATGCATCCATGAACTCATGCATATTTTGATGTACTGAAGAACTAAACAATTCTACCGATGATTTTTTTTTTCGAAACAAATTTTCCGACAGTCTGTGTGCATGACATTTCATTATTATCAGAAACCCTCAATGATCAGAACTATTCATGCCATTAACTTAAACAAATAAACACAGACATAAACAACGCATGCATAAATAACCAACACGTTGCATCATATGTTTTACTTACTAATTCCCTAAGCTTCAAAGAAGAAACAAAGTTGTTCGACGAATCTGTATAATTAGAAAGATCAAACCAAACCAAACCAAGATAGTCCTTTCACTGTAAAGAAAATTATGAAATTAGAACGACGTCATTGCTGGTCAGGTGTAAAAAGAAATCAAATTTGAAGAAAAACCAACAGTAAAAATGCTGCATGCTATCCTTCACCTGACACTCTTTTCGTCTGACATTTGAAATGGTGGAACCATTTGCAGTAACAACAGAGATTGGTGTTAACTTTAACAGAGATGTGCAGGGATAAAGAGATACTGAATAATCCTACAACAACAACACAAGACCATTACATGATTGAACTATGTTAGTATAATATCAACACTTTGGCCACTTCACTCTATCCATCAGCTTTCTGCAGGAAGCTGGTGGATTAGATTAAGGAGTCAAAGGATTAAGAACAGAGACAGTGACTACGATGCTCCATGGGCCTGGTTTTAACGGAGGCCCAATAAAAATGTCTTTCATCAACTCCAGAAATTTCATGGAACTTTAGCATGCATGTAAGACAAACCAAAGTTTTTTTTTAAATACAGAAATTGAAATAACTAAGTTATTTAACACGCAGAACAGCAACTTAATGTGTGTTTTAAGTTAATAAAGAAATAATGAGAATATGTAATGAGAAAAATAGCAACTGAATGTCTTCTTTGAAGGAAAAAAAACCCCGAGAACATTTAATACTTAAAAACAGCAACTTGTTGACAATAATGAACACAGTTAACATGCAGAGACAGCAATTTTGAGTTCTTACAGAATAAAGAAATGACTGCAAGGGACCACATACTACAGTACATTATTTTTTCTTCTTTTTTCCATTTTAAAGAACAAATCGACACATGACACCAGTACCAGTTGTAAAACCAAAATCTTTGGGAGAAAACAAAAACTGTTTTGTATCATTAGTAATACACAAAGCATAACGCTCTCGTGCCAGAAATAATAACAATGTGGTGTTATTTCAACGGGCATAGAAATGAGACGCATTAACTGTTTAACTCCCGCAGTTACCTACCAGCTTCTTGCGTGAAGATAGCGGATAGGGCGAGGCAATGAAAGGGTTTAAATAAATGAATATGCCTCTGTTGCATGTGTGTATCACTCTGCACGTATTTACAGAACAGCTTTTGGGAGGAAAAGGGAAACATGTTTACTGACCATTTATACATATTCACTGACCATTCGGGTGCTGGAAATTCACTACTGAGACTGGGCCTGTTTCAACAGGCAGAAAGTTGGGATGTGCACAGTTTCTATTTTACCTATATTACAGACATCATCTTCAGTCGACAAGAAAACTATGCAATTCAAATCAATTCAATTCAATTCAGTTCAAAATATTTCATGATCTTCAAAAGAGAAATCAAATACAACACAACTGCTTCCCAATGCTGGTCACATTTATAAAGCATATGAAAACAGAATACAACATCATTCTATGGAGCATCTTGAAGCCAGAGACTGACTGCAAACATTATTTACTCACTTAGTGCAAAAAAAAATCAGAACCAGTTTAGAATATTTCTGTAGTCTTGGGGTAAGTGTGTAAGTCTGACCATTTTGGTATCAGAAATTCATTCTAAATATCTCTTTTTATGAAAATGATAAGCAGTGTCCATTTCGATTTCTGAATATTTACACAATCTTGGGAGAACAGCAAAACCATCTTTCTAGTGACCATTTTAGTGCCATAAATTGATAGTACTGGGCATTTGTACATGTTTGTTTAGTATATATGAAAGTAATGTATTATGTCATGAGTATTTACAGCTATTCTGTTGTTGCGCAGGTTGAGACAAAAGAATATACACAAACACACCTTTTCTCACACTGGACAAAGCAACAGGAAAGTTTCAGTCATTTTTGTATTTGGTGTTTGTTCGTTTGTGATCTTACGTCTGCACTTGAAGGAGGCCAGTTGGCCGAAAATTTGTGCTTGTCTTGTCTGGTTGTATTAAATACGCGTTCCGATTCTTTTTTCGTGTTTTTTTTTTCTGGTTCCTGTTTGCTTGAACACAGGCAGTCACACTTGTTTTGGATTACAAACACACCTGTTAAAAGCTCATGCAGTACTGTGGGTTTGCAAAAAGGCAAATCTCTTTGGGCCAAATATCTTTGTAAAGAATGAAGAAAACAGTTTTTAAAAAAAGCTTTCATAATTCAAGATGAGAGACAATTTACATGATCAAATTACTACATGATTTTTAGACAGATATTTCTGGCGAAATAAAGAAACACAATCTATCTCCATAATCAAATTACCACAAGATTTATTGAGAAATTTATGATCCAGTCGCTGCAAAATCTATAGACAGTTATCTGATCAAATTACAAGAAAATAAAGGCAATCTCCATGATCAAATTACTGCAAGATTTATAAATCATTCTATAACACATTACAAAGGAAAGACATACACTTTTTGACCAAATTGCCCCAATGATCAAAGACAAACCGTATGATCAGGATGTTCCAAACTGCACATTACAAAACTCAACATAAAATCAGAAATACTAACCACAGTTATTTGTCCAACTGTGTAACTAAATTTCGAAAGCAAACAAGAAGTCTTTTGAAAATGTGAATCAAGATAAAACAATAGAAATTGTGGCGAAGGCCAACTACCATTAGTATAGTGAGGTAACGCATGATGTTCCAGTTTTATACGGTAGTCTATTGGCTGAAAGTTTGTTATCATGCAGATGGGATTCAACTTGTCTTTATTCCACGATGCGAAATGTGATGGTTACCAACTACTTAAGATTCTCCTGCCTTGGAAGCAAGCAATAAGAAAAAAAATGTCCACTATAACTAATACAAGAAAACAGAATGAGAGAAAGACTTTACGATGAAGTAAGACAAAATAAAACACTTGGCAGGACAAGAAACCAAAAATGTGTTGCTTTATGTTTGGGCAAAGAGGAAGAAGGGGCAAAAACATCCTGCATAGAAAGGATCATAAACACAGGTCTATGTTGGCTTGCCTTGTAGTAAAATAAACTGCTTCTGTACAGAACTCAGACTACACAGGTTTGTTCATCAGTTTGTGTTGGGCTGCCTCATGCACAGAACGACACAGGACAATGCCTGCATGGGAACCCAAGTATTCATGTGTTTTCTCATTCTACCATTTACAATACTCCATTTACATTCACCTGCAATAGTTGTGTTGCTAGTAACTAGAAAGTTTTCACCCCCTTCTCAATTGATAGGACACCATTTCGGCAGCTTAACACAGCCCAAGCACATACACAGCCAGACAAAGACCTTGAGACGAGGTTATATACATGTAACTTGCAACGACATAATAACTGACGTGGTAAATGTATTCAGTATCTGTACACACATAACTACAAACATGGCTTCGTTTGTATCGTGCAGCAGCTCAAAGTCAAAGTCTGATTTCCTATATACAAACTGTAGTCAACCTGCTCAAGAAACCCCTGTACCTCTCCTGTCTCTGTAGTAAATCACCTAAATACCTCTCCTGTCTGTAGTAAATCACCTGAATACCTCTCCTGTCTCTGTAGTAAATCACCTAAATACCTCTCCTGTCTGTAGTAAATCACCTGAATACCTCTCCTGTCTCTGTAGTAAAACACCTAAATACCTCTCCTGTCTCTGTAGTAAAACACCTGAATACCTCTCATGTCTCTGTAGTAAAACACCTAAATACCTCTCCTGTCTCTGTAGTAAATCACCTGAATACCTCTCTTGTCTCTGTAGTAAAACACCTTAATACCTCTCGTGTCTCTGTAGTAAAACACCTAAATACCTCTCCTGTCTCTGTAGTAAATCACCTAAATAACTCTTCTGTCTGTAGTAAATCACCTGAATACCTCTCCTGTCTCTGTAGTAAAACACCTAAATACCTCTCCTGTCTGTAGTAAAACACCTTAATACCTCTCCTGTCTCTGTAGTAAATCACCTAAATACCTCTCCTGTCTGCAGTAAATCACCTGAATACCTCTCCTGTCTCTGTAGTAAAACACCTAAATAACTCTCCTGTCTGTAGTAAATCACCTGAATACCTCTCCTGTCTCTGTAGTAAAACACCTAAATAACTCTCCTGTCTGTAGTAAATCACCTGAATACCTCTCCTGTCTCTGTAGTAAAACACCTAAATACCTCTCCTGTCTGCAGTAAATCACCTGAATACCTCTCCTGTCTCTGTAGTAAAACACCTAAATACCTCCTGTCTCTGTAGTAAAACACCTTAATACCTCTCCTGTCTCTGTAGTAAAATACCTTAATACCTCTCCTGTCTCTGTAGTAAAACACCTTAATACCTCTCCTGTCTCTGTAGTAAAACATCTTAATACCTCTCATGTCTCTGCAGTAAATCACCTAAATACCTCTCCTGTCTCTGTGGTAAATCACCTAACATCTATTTCAAATGTTATGTACACAACAATTTCGTCTAATCAATGTAACTTGTAAAAGTGATCTCTTAAGATTATCACTCTGCTTTTATTCAAACTGGTCTGTAAAAATAGTTATTATTCTGATCATTTAGTGTCATGAAACAGTGATCGATTACAATTCACACTATAGCTAAAGTTAACCAACATTTTGGGGAAAAAAACGAGTAGGAAAGTTGCTCATATCCATATTAAATTGAAAACATCTGAGGTCAATTAGAATTAGTTGAAAAAACAAACAGAAAATAATAGAACAATACAAAATACACATACATATACCCAAGCTCACAATACCCTACGGGAAAAAAACCAGGATGATAAAACCAGTTTCTAAATACCAGCAACATGATTTTGTGCTATCAATACTGATGATCTTCCAGGAATGATGATTAAATCCTAAATCATCCTGAGCAGTTCACTCCGTAGTGGACACTTAAGCAGCCACCAAAAGGTTGGACGTGATCAGAAAGAGCTGTGTAACATGATGTTTTGATGTAAAAATGAAACTTTAAATGTGCAAACCTAACAATGAAAAATGAAAACACATAACATATACAGGAAGAGTTTAGTGCTTCATGCAGTCTTCTTCGCTCTTTGTTTTCATTGCTACATTAATAGTACTATATAGTTGTCTTTCATGACAAAAACTGTCAACATTGCTGGATCGTTGTACACAGCCTCACTACCCCATGTTTTTATTAACACAAAAAGATATTTTCAAGATAAATTTCAAAGTAAGTGTAGTGCTTAAGCTTTTGAATTGTCCGAAATAATGTATTTCTCTCCCTAAATTATAGCTGATTAAATGCAATGCTTAATTTTTTTCTGAATATTAAACTAACATGTTCTTCCATTCCATTTTACTATGATCCTACAGAAGGGTAGTATCTAGGATTACAGCAACATTACTGTTTTGGAATCTAAGGTGAAATCCAAAAAACAAAAAGCTGACCTCCATGGCGTGATTTCATGTGACTGCTCACTCAAACTGTTACTGTGTAGATGCAGGTAATTAAAAGGCTGGAATCTGATTCGATAAGACTTTTCCAGTTCATTTCTTGTTTCTATGAAAATCATCATAGTTTCATAGGGTCGACACATAAATCTAAGACAACAAAGAAGTGTGTTAGTGAAAAACAGACTTCAATGAATACAACTACATAAAGTTTAAAGCATCAAATACAGAAAGCTTTCATGAAAATGCACAGTATTAAAGTGTTCCATAAGGCATTTGATCATACTCCCCTCTCTTTTCTCTGTGAGACAAACAGTTCTCATGATAATGTAAATCTCATACAGTCACGAAAGGTAAAGGAAAGAACAACAAACACTGAGTGCACGTAATAATGCAAACACACAACAAAAATAAAACACACATAAAAAATAAGGTTTTGTGACAATGTAAATACCGAATACAAAATTAAAAGTCAAAAGGAATATCAGAGTTGCGCAAGAAGCAGTGATCTAAAGATACGAATGATCAGTATGAACAATCACTGCTGCTATAAAAGGCAAGATGAGTGAAAAAAAAAGCGGGTACTGTACATAATATTTTATTTACACACAACCCAAGTAGAAATATCTGGCACACTTGTTCATCTTCTTTAAACAGAGAAATGTTCCATATCAAAACTGAGCATACTCACAGGAAGCGCACGAAGGAAAAATAAAACAACAACAACAACAATAACCAACAACAACAACAACAACAAAGCTCAACAAATATCAACAAGAAAGAAATAAGTCTGAATGCTTGAGTACTGCATTTGTGTCAACGGACAAGATCATTACCAGTTTGACATACCAATGTCTTGAACAGATAAAAATACAATTCTTGATACAAATCAATTGCCTGAATACCCAAGATCACTAAAATTTTACTGAAAAATCAGACTGAAAATGATCATTAAGTTTAGACAATAGCTCATCATTGAAACTGGGGGTGAAAAATCAGATTCAAAATGATTTCTTACATTAGAGAATAGCTCATCATTAAAACTGGGGATGAAAAATCAGATTCAAAATGATTTATCACGTTTAGACAATAGCAACATTAGTCAGTTACAAGGAAAGTAGCTTTTAGCCACAGAGTGGCTGAAGACCAAGCAAACTATACACATACATGAGTACTACTGACTGAGTTAACTTCACCACATACAGACACACACACACGCGCGCGTGCGCGCGCGCAAACACACACACAGACACCCCCTCCTCTCCTAAAGGAAAGGTGGATAAAATAACACTGCATATTGGTATATTGATGAAAAACATTTCTTATCCCTTCAAGGCCAGAATATTGCTAAGTTTCTACAACTTGTTCATTTTACACAAGGCTGAATCAACACACACCACATTGATTATGTAATCCGAGATAAAGCTGCTCAACAAATCTACTTTCTAAGTGGTCTTTCAATTCTGTTTTTAGTCAAAATGGTTACAGCCCAGTAAATGTATTTTCAATAATAAATGTTTGTATTTTAAAATCATGCTGACATGTACGGCTGCTCACTTTTACGCAGACTTGAGCATGAAATAAAAATTCTTTGACCCAAATCTCCAAAAAGAATACAATCAAATATTTGAATTTCATATAAACACTAAATCACCACTCTCGTTTCCTTTGTCTTTCTACGCAATATTTCAAGACTGCTTGCATGAAGAAACATTTTTACAAGTCTATACAACAACAAAAATCCCTTTGTTCTAACTTGACCTTCACATATGACCACATGTAATATAATCTATGCCAACTTTGTTCCATGCAGAAAACAATAAACAAAGGTGATAACCCTTGCACTCTAACACCCTATCGTACAGGTTCTTGAAGGAAGCTGGTGTGCAGGGTGAGAGTGACAAGGTTAGAGTGACAAGGTTAGACATACATGAACAGCGTGAAAACGTTTAATCTCCTGAATTGAGCATAATGCATAAAACAAAATATTATGAAATGGACAGTCCTTATGATGCTTTATGCTTGCCACAAAGTACTACACATATACCAGTAACTCTACGGGATGGAAAACTCTGAAACGCCGGAATGATCTCAGTACAAAATACATTCAGAATATCATATTTCAAAAAAGAACAGAACTCCGAAACAACTGAAAATTTGTTCATGCAACAATAAACAACATATTCTTGTAGCACATATACATATATTTATACACTGGTATATACAATCAATCCTTGACACACAATCTATGATATGTCCAATGAAAGAATTTTAAAAACTATCCAATACAGTCCTAAAATATCATCAGTCTATGGAATGATAAAGATTTCTCCAATGTTGTCCTCAAATATCATCAGTGTACAGAATGATAAAACGTTCTTCAGTACTGTCCTAAAATATGATAATTCTATGGAATGATATTAAGTTTTCCATTGTTACATGAAAATGTCATTGCTTCTGGCCATCGAACAATAAAATGTTCTTCAACACTGCCCTAAAATATCAGCAATTTATGGAATGTTAAAATATTGTACAGTGTTGTCCACAGAAAATTATCATCATTGTTAAAAAAATGTCATCAATCACAATGTTACAATATTTCCAGTTTGTGTTCAATGAAATGGCTCAAATGGTCATATATGAGAAATAATGAAAATTACAATGAAAAATATATCCGTCTTAAACCACATAATTCATCAACATACACATTCATGTTTGTGTTGTGGCAATATACACATGCATCCTTCAATGAAAAGGCTTGGATCAAAACTTAAAAAAACAAAAACAAAAAGAAAAACAAAAACAAAACAAAAAACCACCCAAATTATTAATAAAAAGTTCTATAGCTTTTATAACACACCATCAATTACAGTAATACATATCCTTCAACGGAATGAATCAAAAAGGAAGAAAAAACTCAACACTACCGTAACAAATCTCAATGGCCCTTATGAAATATTGTCCATCACAATAATATTACACTTTGTGGTATTACACAAAGTGGTTTTCAGTTGGCACTAATACCATAAACAAACAGGCTTTGACAACAAAATACAAGCTATACACATACATATTCATGTTTGTGGTGCTATTCAACTCAATATACATACATATTCATGTTGTGGTACTATTCAACTCTACACACATACATATTCATAAAACAGATGGTGTTCATTAAAATATACACATAAATATTCATGTTGTGGTGCTATTCAACTCTATACACATATATATTCATGTTGTGGTTAACATAACTGTACACATACACATTCATCTTTTGTTAATTAACATATGCACATACATATCAATGTTGTGGTGCTAATTAACAAAGTTTCTCAGAAGTTTTAACATCGACACAAAAGATACAAAAATGGAATATCAACAGCAAGAAATCATCTAAATTTTCTTTGCACAATTTCCTCAGCAGCAAACAAACTATACATATACATACTGTGGTGTTACTAAACAAAATCCCCAAATCCCTTAAAGTCCCCAGTGTCCAGAAAAAGGACACAGAGAAGGGAATATTCATAGCAAGCAATCATCTCTATTTTCTTCACATAACTTTTACATCAGCTCTTCATGAAGCTCTACAATAATATGTGCATCTTTTTCTTCATACAGCTCTTTGTCTTCAACTGCAAGACAATTCACCACCAGAAAATTCACTTCTGGAATACATTGCTCCCCCCTACCCACAAAACAAAGAAACAAAAATGACTTTGATGATTGTGACTTCTTTCCGCTTATTTGCCTCATCTATGTGACAATTTTCAAAGGTAAAGATTGCCTTCACCAACCTGCTCCTGTAGTCAAGAAGACCGAACATATAAACACATACTGCCCTGATGTCACCTGTGTCAAGTACAGCAACAGGAAACATGGCCCACTACGATTTCTCTAAGCGCCAAGCTCCATGGTACCGGCAGGAAATGGAAAAAAACTGGGTACATTCATTGCCAGATGTGCCATGACTATGCAGATGATGAACGAAAGAAGTTGCAGTTCCATAAACCTGATATGATGGGGAAGTGGGGTGGTAAAGACTGATCTTTTCTCAAGGCCAGCATTATGAGGGTGATACCCAATTCCTTTCCCTCGCTGCTTTACCTTCACCAAGGCACTGGACAGATCAGGTACCCAATCACAGCTGGGTGGACTGAAGGCTATGTGCACAAAATTGTCCTCCATTCAGGGTCAAACTTATTCAGTCCAACTGCAAATCAAGACTCTACCTCTACGCTCATCACGCCTCAATTTATGAAAACAAATATTTCGAACCAAACTTACTCATCTACATATATGCTCTAGTGCAGGACAAAGAGTTATCTTCCAAGGAGCCAACATTTGTATAACTGATACCGAGATGGTGAGATATTCATTTAATTTCCTATAAAAGTTTCACGTGGTTCACTATTTTCCCCAACTGTTTTACTGATCTTTTCAATTTTGTTGGAGGGGGGTGGGGTGGGGAACAAACTGTCTAATGATGAATTTTCCGATGGTGAATTACCTGGCGCTGAAATGACCCTTCTGGCAAAACATGTGTCCAACCAGCATGAATAGCAGCAAAAAACACATCTTTTGAAATCTTAGTACGACACATTACATAGGGAGGCAATAACACAAATCAAGTAAATGAATAATAATAATAAAAACTACATCAACAAATGAAAAATCAAGCCTCAATGCATGTATATTATACAAGATAATAATTATCTTTGGCCTCATCACAAAATATATCTATCCCCCCCAAATTCCACTCCTAACTGTCACCTTTTCTGTATATCATAACACAGTTTTTATTTCTGTGTTCATAAAATCGATCACCACAAATCATAGCCAAACAGTTTCAATTTCTGTGTTCATAAAATCAATTATTATAAATTACAGCAACACAGGTTTTCATTTCTGTGTTACAATCCATCATTGCTGCCATCATTCGATATAACCTCCTTCATTTCCATTTCACGAAGATGACAAACACCATGTCATAACATTGCTGCCTATGTCATTAACAGGAAACATATAATAAGCAGACCACAGTGCACACCTCCATAGAATCTGGTTTTCCTTTTGCTTATACATTCAGGATCCAGACAGACTCTACAGGTTCCAACCTCTTAGCAGATAAAATTCCCACATGGAACCAGTCAGTGTGGTGAAACACAACAGACTACTGAGTGGGAGGTCATTGGTTTGAACCGCCATCAGTTCCAAACATTACTTGAAAGGCCCCTACCCAAACATTATTGAAGGATTTTTCAGCCTTGCATGGGCCTTACCCGAAAATTATTGAAGGATTTTTCAGCCTTGAATGGCCCCTACCCAAACATTATTGAAGGATTTTTCGGCCTTGAATGGCCCCTACCCAAACATTATTGAAGGATTTTTCGGCCTTGAATGGCCCCTATCCAAACATTATTGAAGGATTTTTCAGCCTGGAATGGCCCCTACCCAAACATTATTGTGGGATTTTTCAGCCTTGAATGGCCCCTACCCAAACATTATTGTGGAATTTTTCAGCCTTGAATGGCCCCTACCCAAACATTATTGTGGGATTTTTCAGCCTTGAATGGCCCCTATCCAAACATTATTGAAGGATTTTTCAGCCTTGAATGGCCCCTACCCAAACATTATTGCGGGTTTTTTCAGCCTTGAATGGCCCCTACCCAAACATTATTGCGGGATTTTTCAGCCTTGAATGGCCCCTACCCAAACATTATTGTGGGATTTTTCAGCCTTGAATGGCCCCTACCCAAACATTATTCTGGGATTTTTCAGCCTTGAATGGCTCCTACCCAAACATTATTGTAGAGTTTTTCAGCCTTGAATGGCCCCTACCCAAACATTATTGCGGAGTTTTTCAGCCTTGAATGGCCCCTACCCATAGATAAACTTCCTATTGGCTCACTGGGGAGACTGGGATCACACAGCTGAGTCTCATCCACTTTACAAATGCTCAAATTTCCTGACAAACACTGCTGGTATTTGTGCTCTCCAGCCTGGCTGACGCCAGGATTCATTATAACTGTAAGATAGAGTACAGCCTTGTCACGCAGTTTCAATTCTAGATGGAACTCCATAACATCATCATTATCACCCCAATATCATGAAAGCATTAATCATCATAGTACCATGAATATTACTCTAGCTTCATGGTTTGATCTCAGTTTCAGTTTTCTCTTTGCTTCTGTTCTTAAGGAAAAGTCGACTTGGGGTCTTTGGCATCAGAGGTTCATGGGGGCTGTCAATGGAGGGACGTGATGGTGGTCTCCTTACCAGTGGGTCATCCACTTGGTCTGGTTCCTCTACTGAGTGATTACAGTTGTTCACTGGGAGCTAAGCAGTCTGTGTCCTTAATAAGCTGGATCAGGGCAGGCAATGTTGAACTCCACTGAAGTTATCTGGCACCAGTGCAGAGCCTCCTGTGGTGGGTGGCTCCACGTTTACTTGACATCACTGGCTCCCATGACTGAATGAACTTGGGGCTGGTGGTGTGTTAGGGAGATGGAATGAGCGGCGCGTTAACAAACACCAATAAAACGGCCCAGAAAACACCACAGAACAGAACAGCAACAAAGGCCAATACAATCCATACATAATGGAGGTCCGTTTTCCCATTAAAGTCTTTACCTACGCTGTATAACTTTCATATCCATTTTGCTCTGTAAGGTCCAAGTCAAAGGTCCACATTTCCTTTGCAGTCCGGGCCAATGCAGAATATAAGTCTATGTTTCCTTGATAGTCCAGGTCCATACAGAATGCAGGTCTTTTTTTCTTCATGGTCCATTATCATTTTTTCCTTTTGCAGTCTAAACTCACACACAGAATCGGAGTCCATTCTACCTTTACAGTCAAGACCCAATTGGTATTTGCATAGCTGACAATAATCCTACTTAAACAGTTATTCTGCATGAACCAATATGTGGAAAATCATTGTTCTGAATGAAAAATTATCCTTAATGAACCGTTGTTCTAGACGAACCATTTTCCTAAAGAAACAACTGTCCTAAGGAAATCGTTTTCCTAGATGAACCATTGTATTACACTGTTATAGATGGCCTGTTGTCTTACATAAACTACCATCCCAAATCAAGAGTTGTAAATTAACTGTTGTCTTAGATGAACCGTTGAACCGTCATCCTGTATGAACTGCTGCATGTTGTCCTAGGTGAAGCATTACCCTAGATGAACCGTCATCCTGGATGAACCACTGTCCTAGATGAACCGTCAACCAGGACGATCTATTGAATGTTGTCTGAGGTGTACTGTTGTCTGAGATGTACTGTTGTCTGAGATGTACTGTTGTCTCAGATGTACGTTGTCTGAGATGTACTGTTGTCTAGATGTACTGTTGTCTGAGATGTACTGTTGTCTGAGATGTACTGTTGTCTGAGATGTACTGTTGTCTGAGATGTACTGTTGTCTGAGATGTACTGTTGTCTGAGATGTACTGTTGTCTGAGATGTACTGTTGTCTGAGGTGTACTGTTGTCTGAGATGTACTGTTGTCTGAGATGTACTGTTGTCTGAATGTACTGTGCTGGATTACTTTGTCTGAGATGTACTGTTGTCTCAGATGTACTGTTGTCTCAGATGTATTGTTGTCTGAGATGTACTGTTGTCTCAGATGAACCACTGTCCTGATGAACCACTGTCCCATATGAACTGTTTGTCCCAGAGAAATCACTATTTCAGATGGACCACTGTCTTAAAAGAACTGAATCTCTTGTATGAACCGTACTTGTAGATGGATTGTTGTTCTACATAAATCGTTGTCCGTGATAAACTGTTGTCCTAGATGAACCACAATTTTAGATGAATTACTGTACTAGACAAAGCGTTGTCTCAGACATAGCATTCTCGCATGTAAGCCATTGTCCTTGAAGAAACATTGCACTGGATAAACCACTGTTCTAGATGAACGACTCTCCTATATGAAATGGTGTCACAAATAGACTTCATTTCCAAACCGTCCTACAAGTCGCTGATCTCTTAAAAAAATCATGAAACAATCAGGACTCATAGAGTAAGGAAAGAACTGTGACCTAAGCGGACAATTGTCGTGGATGGACCGGTGATTTTTGACAGGCAGGTATCTGGGATCAGGAATTGCTGGGGCAGGACCTCTGGAAACGCAGCGTGTAGTCCTTGATCATCAGCCCTGCTGTGGGCCTCAAGGTGCACAGCTCATTCGTATTCTGTAATCATGTATACATGTTACATCATGAATATAATAATGATAACTTTTTTAAAACGTTTTTTTTACTTTATCTTTTGTTTCACAACAAACGGACATCTAACACAAAATGTGGCAACGAAAAATGACAAACAAAAAAATTACACACATATGAAAAGACAATGCTGACATATGAACTCCATATAGCATACAGAATATAGAATATAGAATATACAGAACGATATTTTATACACTGGAAGTTTAAAAATGAACATCAGGATCTAAGCACATGTCAACCTTTTCTCATGAATTTGTTTAACAAATTATGTCTTTATGTTGAACGATAATCAAACATCAATGAACAATGCGATAACAAAAATGATATCAGTTTATACATGTATATAAGTATTGTTCACATAAAAATAACCTATAACTTACAAAACATACAAAACAGTCTAATCAAGGTTGGTTTTACTGTATACATCAAGATTCAAGAACATGTCATGAAGAAAATATGTTTTCTACGGGGAGAACACTACCCAACACATCCCATTGCAGAAACAAAGTTGGACCCAGACTCCACATGCAGAATCAGATGGCCATAGCAGCCCATGAAAGAAAAAGGAGACAAAAGGAAACAAAGGGAAGAGTCACTACAAACACAGCGCCAAATACGACAGAGAGAGAGAGAGAGAGAGAGAGAGAGAGAGAGAGAGAGAGAGAGAGAGAGAGAGAGAGAGAGAGAGAGAGAGAGAGAGAGAGAGAGAGAGAGAGAGGAATAGTATAATGCATGCACCATTTGTGTCCATCTAAGGTACATTAAAAGAAAGAGCTAAGATTCCCTCCCATTCTAAGAGCAAACACGCACTGTAGATAACACTGGAAAAATCTGATCTCCACAAAAAAAAAAAAAAAAAGACACTGGCATATACTTGTTTCACTGAGCATTAAAAACGGACAGGTGGAAGTTTATTTTGGCATTATATTGTTCAATTTTGAATCTTTGATTCAGCATTCTTTGGACAGTATGTACATTCGGAACACATTTGTCTATTTTACATTTATATATAAATGATTTTTTGCAAGCATTATTGTAAGATCAAATATTCTATCTGTTTTTACATTTTGATCAACACTGAACAACACTAGGTTTCGTGTGAGTTTGATGTTGAAGGTATTTTCGCATTTTGTGTTGATTAGTTTTTCTTCTGAGTTCCAAAAGTTACGGACACAGTAACAGTTCCACAGAAAATGTTCAATAGAGTCTCTTGCGTTATTACACCATGTACAATTTGTCATAGCTGCTATACCCATTGTGTTTATTATTATATTGGTGGCAATAATCCGATGAGCTATTCTTAGCTGCAACCATTTTAACATCATTTAATTTGTGAATATTTAGAAAAACCTTTTCCCATAAGATGCTAATATTTAGTTTCTCTGACCACCATGAACAACAATTTGGTTTGCTATCATCCAATTTAATAATTTCATCGTAATTTTGCTTCCTTTTGTACACTCATTATTAGCATTATTGCACTTGGCACATTCAAAATACTATTCGTGTTGTTGTTCATTTGAATTCTGGTTGTTCTTAAATATTGTTTGATTGAATATATCCATCCATTATAAGTGAAAAAAAATGATGCAGCAATCAGGGTTAGTTTAAATTTATTCATAGGTAAAAAAACAGCCATTTTCTTTAAAAAAATGTTTGATGCAGTATATTCTTTTCTCTATTAATTTATGATCCTTAATTATTTAGTTATCCGCCTTTATTTTTAAGTTATAGAAGACTGGTTCAGCTAACAGTTCACTTGAATTCTTAGGTGTTGTATGATTACAAAATGTCATGTAGGCCTTAAGTGTATCAGCCCAGAATATATTGTCCTTTATGAAATATGTTCCGTAGTATTCAACGTTGTTAAGAAACGGATACATTTCAGCTGCAAAACTTTTCCATTTATGTTTTGAAGTTTTAAAATTTCTTATTCATGGAAGTTTGAGAGCACATATATATTTCTTAAATCCGGTATACTCAAAAATAATAATAACCCCACAGGAATAATAACCCAAATGACTTACGTCATCAGGAATGCCATGTCCCTCCGCCACACGGAACCTCAAATTCGTTCTGAAAGAGACGCCCACTGAAAGACTCCACTCCACACGTGTGCCCTGAAAAAAACACCATTCTGTCAATGTGTGTATATGTATGTGTGTGTGGGGGGGGGTGGGGTGGGGGTGCGCGCGCATGGGCACGCGTGTGTATGTGAGTGTGGTGTGTGCGTGTGTGTGTGCGGGGGCGTGTGAGTGTGTGCGTCTGTATGTGCGTGTGAGTGTGTTTGAGAGAATGTATGTATGTGTGAGTATGTAACAGTGAGTGTGTGTGTGTGTATGTCTATGAGTGTAAATGTGAGTGTTTGTGTGTGTGTGAGAGAGACAAAGAGAGAGAGAGAGAGAGAGAGAGAGAGAGAGAGAGAGAGGAGAGAGAGAGAGAGAGAGAGAGAGAGTGTATGAATGTGTTTGAGAGAATATGTGTGTAAGTGTGAGTGTGTATGTCTGTGAGTGTGTGTGTGAGTGTTTCTGTGAGAGAGAGTGTGCATGTATGTGTGTATATGTATGTGTGTGCATGTATGTGTGTGCATGTGTGCGTGTGCGGTGTGTGTGTGTGTGTGTGTGTGTGTGTGTGTGTGTGTGTGTGTGTGTGTGTGTGAATGTGCGTGTGTATTTGCAATCTATACCCGTGATCTGAAAGACACATACCCAAACGCCATTCTGTAAGGTCGTGTATGTGTATTTGTGTTTCAGGGTGTGTGTGCGTGCGAGCTTGTGAATGTGTGTGTATGTGTTTATGTGTACGTGTACGTGTGTGTATGGGTGTGTTTATGTGTGTGTGTGTGTGTGTGTGTGGTGTGTGTGTGTGTGTGTGTGTGTGTGTGTGTGTGTGTGTGTGTGTGTGTGTGTGTGATATCACTGTCTTAAGCAGGGGCCACATTGGATATGGTGTACCACACATACAGGACCTGAACATGAGCCACATGGAACTCCACAGAAGTCATCCAGCAGCGGTGCAGAGCATCCTCCGGTGGGTGGACCCATGGCTGTTTGACACAGCTGGCTCCTACCGACTTCCTGGCACTGGGACTTTGAGTGAACGAACTTGGGTTTTGGTTTTATGATGGTGTGTTCAGATGTTTAACCCTTTCACTGCCACAGACAGTCCATAAGCTGCCAAAACTCCTTACACTCCCTCACCCTATCCTATCTGTAGGAAGCTGGTGGACACGGTGAGGGAGTGAAAGGGTTAAGTTTTCGCTTTGCTATTATAGCTGACTGACAACACAGAATGTTAGCGGATAGTCTGCGGGAGTCAAAGGGTTAAAAAACAGGCCTATGGACGATGCCACTATAGCGGCGCTGATGATGCAGCAGATTACCCCCATTCACCACACACCGCTCCCACCACCCAAACAATCCCCAACCCCCTCCCCCCACAAAACAGCAACAACGACCACGACAACAACGACCACGACAACAACGACCACAATAACCACGACAACAAGAACGACGACAATAACAACAACAAAAACAACGACAACAACAACGACGACGACAACAACAACAACAAAAACGACATCAACAACGACAACGACAACAACAACAACGACGACAACAACAAGAACAAAAACGACAACGACAACAACAACGACGACAACCACCACCACCACCACCACTGTAGTTTCTCCCCTCCCCCACCCCCTTCGTCAGTCAAAAAGCCAAAGAAGACGTACGTTCTGTGTTCGCTGCTCGGGATGGCTGGCGGTGACGTCAGGACAGTGGGCCAGGGACTGACTTCTGCACAGAGCCACGTGTCGAGACTTGTTCATCCTGTAACACACACACACACGCCTTGACAATGCTGGATTGCATTGGAATGGAATGGAATGGATTAGACTGGACTGGATTGGATTAGATTGGGCTGGATTAGACCGGATTGGATTGGATTAGACGGGACTGGATTCAATTGGATGGGATTAGACTGAATTTGATGGGGTGGATGGACTGGATTGGATTAGACCATATTGTATTACACAGAACTGGATTAGACCATATAAGATGGATTGGATTAGATGGATTGGACTAGACAGTCTCACTTCACACCAGCCTACAAGACAGACAGTCTCACTTCACACCAGCCTACAAGACCGACAGTCTCACTTCACACCAGCCTACAAGACAGACAGTCTCATTTCACACCAGCCTACAAGACCGACAGTCTCACTTCACACCAGCCTACAAGACCGACAGTCTCACTTCACACCAGCTTACAAGACAGTCTCATTTCACACCAGCCTACAAGACAGTCTCATGTCACACCAGCCTACAAGACCGACAGTCTCACTTCACACCAGCCTACAAGACAGACAGTCTCATTTCACACCAGCCTACAAGACAGTCTCACTTCACACCAGCCTACAAGACAGTCTCACTTCACACCAGCCTACAAGACAGTCTCATTTCACACCAGCCTACAAGACAGTCTCACTTCACACCAGCCTACAAGACAGACAGTCTCACTTCACACCAGCCTACAAGACAGACAGTCTCATTTCACACCAGCCTACAAGACAGACAGTCTCATTTCACACCAGCCTACAAGACAGTCTCACTTCACACCAGCCTACAAGACAGAGTCTCACTTCACACCAGCCTACAAGACCGACAGAGTCTCACTTCACACCAGCCTACAAGACAGACACAGTCTCACTTCACACCAGCCTACAAGACAGACAGTCTCATTTCACACCAGCCTACAAGACAGACAGTCTCACTTCACACCAGCCTACAAGACAGACAGTCTCATTTCACACCAGCCTACAAGACAGATAGAGTCTCATTTCACACCAACCTACAAAAACAGTCTCATTTCACACCAGCCTACAAGACAGTCTCACTTCACACCAACCTACAAGACAGTCTCACTTCACACCAGCCTACAAGACCGACAGTCTCATTTCACACCAGCCTACAAGACAGTCTCATTTCACACCAGCCTACAAGACAGACAGTCTCATTTCACACCAGCCTACAAGACAGACAGTCTCATTTCACACCAACCTACAAGACAGATAGAGTCTCATTTCACACCAGCCTACAAGACAGACAGTCTCATTCACACCAGCCTACAAGACAGTCTCACTTCACACCAACCTACAAGACAGTCTCACTTCACACCAGCCTACAAGACCGACAGTCTCATTTCACACCAGCCTACAAGACAGTCTCATTTCACACCAGCCTACAAGACCAGTCTCATTTCACACCAGCCTACAAGACGACAGAGTCTCACTTCACACCAGCCTACAAGCCCAGAGTCTCACTTCACACCAGCCTACAAGACCAGACAGAGTCTCACTTCACACCAGCCTACAAGACAGACACAGTCTCATTTCACACCAGCCTACAAGACAGACAGTCTCATTTCACACCAGCCTACAAGACAGAAGTCTCATTTCACACCAACCTACAAGACAGATAGAGTCTCATTTCACACCAACCTACAAGACAGTCTCATTTCACACCAGCCTACAAGACAGAGCACGGCGCACAAATCCGAGATTCTTTAGTTGGCCCCACAGACATCTAAGATCGTTCTGCCCTGCTGGTTATCAATAGCGTGCACTTTTCCCCTTCAGTTGGCGCACTTTTTGGTTCTGCCCTGCTGGTTATCAATAGCGTGCACTTTTCCCCTTCAGTTGGCGCACTTTTTGGTTCTACCCACTACTACGAAAATAATCTCACTTTATACTGAACAAACAACAACCACCTGGAGATATGAGTCAATCATCACATTAGTAATTTCTACTAAAACTCAAAGACAAGGTGATGCATCAAAGTAATGATCACTTCTTCAGAACAATGAATATTCACAGCACTGAATGCATCCAGGTAAAGTGATGAAAAAATTCTCGATCATTACACAAATTCACAAAACATACAGAAAACCGCACTCAGATTCCTTCTTTGTCAGTATTGCTGTAGCACAAGACGCGCTTCAGAGATGGATTTTGGTCAAACCTGCCTGGCTAAAAATACCACTTCCAAGCGATGCTGGCTGACAGAAAGGTACCAACTAAAGGGTGTCAGAATGGCTGGGAAAATGCAGCCGTGAGAGTCTCACTTCACACCAGCCTACAAGACAGTCTCACTTCACACCAGCCTACAAGACCGACAGTCTCATTTCACACCAGCCTACAAGACAGTCTCATTTCACACCAGCCTACAAATCAGTCTCATTTCACACCAGCCTACAAGACCGACAGAGTCTCACTTCACACCAGCCTACAAGACAGAGTCTCATTTCACACCAGCCTACAAGACCGACAGTCTCACTTCACACCAGCCTACAAGACAGACACAGTCTCACTTCACACCAGCCTACAAGACAGACAGTCTCATTTCACACCAGCCTACAAGACAGACAGTCTCATTTCACACCAGCCTACAAGACAGACAGTCTCATTTCACACCAACCTACAAGACAGATAGAGTCTCATTTCACACCAACCTACAAGACAGTCTCATTTCACACCAGCCTACAAGACAGAGTCTCACTTCACACCAACCTACAAGACAGTCTCATTTCACACCAGCCTACAAGACAGTCTCATTTCACACCAACCTACAAGACAGTCTCATTTCACACCAGCCTACAAGACAGAGTCTCACTTCACACCAGCCTACAAGACAAGACAGTCTCATTTCACACCAGCTTACAAGACAGACAGACACCCACCTGAACTGCAGGGTGATGGGTTCGTATCCAAACAGTGGTGCCATCTGGATGAAGTAGGTCTGGTTGTTGCCAGAGCAACCAGACTGACAGTAGCGATGATCAATACTGACGTTTAACTCTTTTATGACCAGCTCCACGTCAGCACCGTTGTCTTCATCAGCTAAGAAAAGGAGAAAAACCATCAATAATGATGTTATCAATAATGACGACAATTAGATTGACATAAATACTGATAACAATACTACTACTACTACTACTATAACAATAATGATAATAACAACAATAATGATAATCATAACAACAACCACAAGAACAACAACAATAATAATAAAATAAAAATAATGATTTGCCATAAATTATAACCCACTCTAACACCTGACCTTAATCACGATGATAATAACAATGAAGATGATTATAATGTAAACAATAATCACTAATCATGAATTACAAACCCCTCTAATATCTGACTGCATTGATAATGACAATAATAATAATGATGATGAAAACATCAGCAATAATCATTGATCATGAATTATAAACTGCTCCAGCTTCACAATGCTGATCAGGACTTTCTGCAATCTTAAAAGTGAAAAAACAAAAGACATTTTGTGTTGCATTTATTCACACACACACACACACACACACACACACACACACACACACACACACACACACACACACACACGCACACCCCCTCTCTATAACTATATCTATATATATATAACCATCTGTCTCTATATATGTATGCATGTACACACATACACCCCTCTCTCTATATCTACAGCTATATTTACATCTGTTTATAATGTATGTATGAACCACAACACACACACACACACACACACACACACACACAACACACACACACACACACACACTACACACACACACACACACACACACACACACACACACACACAGATACTCCTCTTATGTCTATATCTACATCTATATTTATATCTGTCTATATATGAGTGTATGCACACACACACACACACACACATACACGCACGCACGCGCACACACACACACACACACACACACACACGCACGTACGCGCGCGCACACACACACATACACAGAGGACCTAGGCTACCTCAATCCAACATGACAAAACAGAAGGACAATCTGTCCCTCACCTTGACGTTTGTAGATATTGTGAATGTTGTTGCTCTTGGCCATTGCGTTGATGACATTATAGGCTGGACCACTGTTACTGATCACCACCTGTATGTTGTTGTTGTTACTGTTGTTATTGTTGTTGTTGTTATTGCCGGTGCTGGTCTGACTCATCGACACCACTGTGTTCTGGTGATGTGACTGAAAACAACGAACAACATCCACATTTCAAAGTCTAAATAAGTGTGATGGGCAGCGAGTCCTAATGAGTGTGATGAGACTGAGAACAATGAACAACATCCACATTTCAAAGTCTGAATAAGTGTGATGGGCAGCGAGTCCTAATGAGTGTGATGAGACTGAGAACAATGAACAACATCCACATTTCAAAGTCTGAATAAGTGTGATGGGCAGCGAGTCCTAATGAGTGTGATGAGACTGAGAACAATGAACAACATCCACATTTCAAAGTCTAAATAAGTGTGATGGGCAGCGAGTCCTAATGAGGGTGATGAGACTGAGAACAATGAACAACATCCACATTTCAAAGTCTGAATAAGTGTGATGGGCAGCGAGTCCTAATGAGTGTGATGAGACTGAGAACAATGAACAACATCCACATTTCAAAGTCTAAATAAGTGTGATGGGCAGCGAGTCCTAATGAGTGTGACGAGACGGAGAACGATGAACAACATCAAACATTTCAAAATCTATAATGCGGAGCGTGAATCCAAAAGAGTTTGAAGAATGGCGCTATAGAAGAATGATTCATAATGATTTCTGCTGTTTTTTTGTGGTTGTGGTATTGTATGTGTATCTTGTGGTCGTTTCATTTTACTTGTATTGAAAAAAATCTAAGCGTTCCGATTTTCTCGGATGTACGTACACGTATACACGCTATGTTTGTCCAGATATGGTGGTGTTATGCTGCTGCATACTATGTCTTTGTTGGTCACGTCTGCTGGGTGTTTTCGTCTTTCTATCAGCCACCAGACACTGACATGACACACATTATATAGTGTCTGCATACTCTGGTGGTCACGTCTGCTGAGTGTTTTTATCTTTCTATCAGCCACCAGACACTGACATGACACACATTATATAGTGTCTGCATACTCTGGTGGTCACGTCTGCTGGATGTTTTCATCTTTCTATCAGTCACCAGTACATGACATGACAACACATTATATAGTTCTGCATACTCTGGTGGGTCACGTCTGCTGGATGTTTTCATCTTTCTATCAGCCACCAGACACTGACATGACACACATTATATAGTGTCTGCATACTGTGTGGCACGTCTGCTGGATGTTTTCATCTTTCTATCAGTCACCAGACACTGACATGACACACATTATATAGTGTCTGCATACTGTGGTGGTCACGTCTGCTGAGTGTTTTTATCTTTCTATCAGTCACCAGACACTGACATGACACACATTATATAGTGTCTGCATACTGTGGTGGTCACGTCTGCTGAGTGTTTTTATCTTTCTATCAGTCACCAGACACTGACATGACACACATTATATAGTGTCTGCATACTGTGGTGGTCACGTCTGCTGAGTGTTTTTATCTTTCTATCAGTCACCAGACACTGACATGACACACATTATATAGTGTCTGCATACTGTGGTGGTCACGTCTGCTGAGTGTTTTTATCTTTCTATCAGTCACCAGACACTGACATGACACACATTATATAGTGTCTGCATACTGTGGTGGTCACGTCTGCTGGGTGTTTTCATCTTTCTATCAGCCACCAGACACTGACATGACACACATTGTGTTGAATATTCACGTGCATATACACATGAAGGGACATCAGGCACTTGCAGATCTGCACACACGTTGACCTTGGAGATGGGAGAAAATCTCCACCCTTTAGCCACCAAACGGGAGGATTGAACCCAGACCTCCCCACTAACAGTATTATCTATTTGACCATCACGTCCCTGTTTTTTTATTTTTTTTTATTTTTATTTTTTTTTACTTAACGTCTGTTTGCTGGAAGTGACACTTGACGAAGTGGGGGGGGGGGGGGGGGAGATAAAGTAAGAAAGAGAAAGCGTAAAAAACAAGGAACCATCAAAGAAAAAAACAAAACAAACAAAAGTAAGATAGAAACTATGTTAAAAAAAAAAGAGGGGTGGGAGTGGGAGTGGATAAAGCGATGAAACTTAAAAAGTCGTTGTGTAGAAAAGACTCATTTAATCACGAACATACTACTACTACTACTACGACTACTGCTGCTGCTGCTGCTACTACTACTACTACTGATGACGATGATGATGATGACAATAATAAAAATAATAGTAAAAAAGAAATAACCATCATCATCATTATCATCATCATCATCATCTTCACCATATCTATAAACCGCCAAATCTTGATACAGGAATCAAACCAAGGCACCAAAACAATCACCCAACATGGACCAAACCTTCACGGCACAAAAGCACAGGCAAACCTGATGGGGGAGGACAGGGGGGGGGGGGCAAAAGAGTGGGTATGTAGAGAGGGAAATCAATGTTGGACAAAAAGGTATAACATTAATGTATAGACAGCACGCGCTGTGTACCCATGATTCTGTTATTTCAAAAATGTGTGTGTGTGTGTGTGTGTGTGTGTGTGTGTGTGTGTGTGTGTGTGTGTGTGTGTGTGTGTGTGTGTGTGTGTGTGTGTATGTGTGCGTGCGCGCATGTGAGGTTTTCTCTCTCCCTCTTCCACACCACACACACACACACACACACACACACACACACACACACACACACTTATAGTGAAAAGACGTTAAATCAAGGAACACACACACACACACACACACACACAAAGTGATATCCACGTACAAGAAAAGGACAAATGTAAAAGAGTGACAACATAGCAAAAGCAACATAACAAACTGACAGCAGTGGTATCAATGGCTGGGATTTCCTCCTCTCCTCCTCCAGATTCATTGTTTGTCATGTCTGCAACAAACACCGTACATTCCATGTGACAAAACTTTAACACGGTACACCTATCGTGGCAAAACATACATGGTACATGTGACAAAACATACATGGTACATGTGACAAAACATACATGGTACATGTGACAAAACATACATGGTACATGTAACAAAACATACATGGTACATGTGACAAAACATACATGGTACATGTAACAAAACATACATGGTACATGTAACAAAAGATACATGGTACATGTAACAAAACATACATGGTACATGTGACAAAACATACATGGTACATGTAACAAAACACACATGGTACATGTAATAAAACATACATGGTACATGTAACAAAACATACATGGTACATGTAACAAAAGATACATGGTACATGTAACAAAACATACATGGTACATGTAATAAAAGATACATGGTACATGTAACAAAACACACATAGTACATGTAACAAAACATACATGGTACATGTAACAAAACATACATGGTACATGTGACAAAAGATACATGGTACATGTAACAAAACATACATGGTACATGTGACAAAACATACATGGTACATGTGACAAAACATACATGCACATGTAACAAATCATACATTGTACATGTGACAAAACATACAAGGTAATGTGACAAAACAAACATGGTAATGTGACAAAACATACATGGCACATGTAACAAAACATACGTGTACATGTGACAAAACATACATGGCACATGTAACAAAACATACAAGGTACATGTGACAAAACATACATGGTAATGTCACAAAACATACATGGTAATGTCACAAAACATACATGGTACATGTGACAAAACATACATGTTAATCCACTGTGACAAAACATACATGGTACATGTGACAAAACATGGTACATGTGACAAAACATACATGGTACATGTGACAAAACATGGTACATGTGACAAAACATACATGGTACATGTGACAAAACATGGTACATGTGACAAAACATACATGGTACATGTGACAAAACATGGTACATGTGACAAAACATACATGGTACATGTGACAAAACATGGTACATGTGACAAAACATACATGGTACATGTGACAAAACATGGTACATGTGACAAAACATACATGGTACATGTGACAAAACATACGTGGTACATGTGACAAAACATACATGGTACATGTGACAAAACATACAAGGTAATGTGACAAAACATACATGGTAATGTCACAAAACATACATGGCACATGTAACAAAACATACATGGTACATGTGACAAAACATACATGTTAATCCACTGTGACAAAACATACATGGTACATGTGACAAAACATAATGGTAATATGACAAAACATACATGGTACATGTGACAAAACATACATGATACATGTGACAAAACATACATGATACATGTGACAAAACATACATGATACATGTGACAAAACATACATGGTAAAACATACATGGTACATGTGACAAAACATACCGGTACGTGACAAAACATACATGGTACATGTGACAAAACATACAGAGAACATGTAACAAAACATACATGGTACATGTGACAAAACATACATGGTGCATGTAACGAAACATACATGGTACATGTGACAAATCATACATGGTACATGTAATAAAAGATACATGGTACATGTGACAAATCATACATGGTACATGTAATAAAAGATACATGGTACATGTAACAAAACATACATGGTACATGTGACAAAACACACATGGTACATGTGACAAAAACATACATGGTACATGTA
The DNA here is from genome assembly GCA_030674185.1 of Monoplex corrugatus. Lineage (NCBI taxonomy): Eukaryota > Metazoa > Mollusca > Gastropoda > Littorinimorpha > Ranellidae > Monoplex > Monoplex corrugatus. The sequence goes on from JAPXFY010000024.1 coordinate 39,447,764, forward strand.
ACAAAACATACATGGTACATGTAACAAAACATACATGGTACATGTGAACAAACATACATGGTACATGTACAAAACATACATGGTACATGTGACAAACATACATGGTACATGTAACAAAACATACATGGTACATGTGACAAAACATACATGGTACATGTAACAAAACATACATGGTACATGTAACAAAACATCACATGGTACATGTACAAAACACACATGGTACATGTAACAAAACATACATGGTACATGTAACAAAACACACATGGTACATGTAACAAAACAACATGGTACATGTACAAAACATACATGGTACATGTAACAAAACATACATGGTACATGTAACAAAACATACATGGTACATGTAACAAAACATACATGGTACATGTACAAAACATACATGGTACATGTAACAAAACATACATGGTACATGTAACAAAACATACATGGTACATGTAACAAAACATACATGGTACATGTAACAAAACATACATGGTACATGTAACAAAACATACATGGTACATGTAAAAAACATACATGGTTACATGTAACAAAACACACATGGTACATGTAACAAAACACACATGGTACATGTAACAAAACATACATGGTACATGTAACAAAACATACATGGTACATGTAACAAAACATACATGGTACATGTAACAAAACATACATGGTACATGTAACAAAACAACATGGTACATGTAACAAAACATACATGGTACATGTGACAAAACACAACATGGTACATGTAACAAAACATACATGGTACATGTAACAAAACATACATGGTACATGTGACAAAACATACATGGTACATGTAACAAAACATACATGGTACATGTAAAAAACATACATGGTACATGTAACAAAATCACACATGGTACATGTAACAAAACATACATGGTACATGTAACAAAACATACATGGTACATGTGACAAAACATACATGGTACATGTAACAAAACATACATGGTACATGTAACAAAAACATGGTACATGTGACAAAACATACATGGTACATGTAACAAAACATACATGGTACATGTGACAAAACATACATGGTACACGTGACAAATCATACATAGTACATGTGACAAATCATACATGGTACATGTAACAAAACATACATAGTACATGTGACAAAACATACATGGTAATCCACTGTGACAAAACATAAGGTACATGTGGCAAAACAAACACAGAACATGTAATACAACATACACGGAACATGTGACAAAACATACATGGCACACCTATTGTGATAAAAAACACACCAAATACCTATTGTGACAGAACGCGTATGCTTTAATCAACAAATGAATGAATGAACCAATCAACAAAATAACTGATCAATCAACCAACCAATGAATGAATGAACCAATCAACAAAATAACCGATCAATCAACCAACCAATGAATGAATGAACCAATCAACAAAATAACCGATCAATCAACCAACCAATGAATGAATGAACCAATCAACAAAATAACCGATCAATCAACCAACCAATGAATGAATGAACCAATCAACAAAATAACCAATCAATCAACCATACAGCCAGCCAATCAACCAAACACACTACTGCATTCGTTGAACATGCTTGAAACACAGAGCATATAATTATGGATAAACGATGACTACTAATTACGCTAATAAACGGATGAATTAAAAATATAATAGTTTGAATCAAGGCAATCCACAATCAACCCATCCAACCAACAAATCAACCAACCATTCAGCCAAATTAATAGTCAACTCACCAACCAACCACCAAACATCCAAATAATAAATCCACAATAATGATAAACTGCACTAGTAATATAATTCTAATGACAGGTCATTCTGTTAAAACAGTCAGAACAAACAAGAGTGTCAAGTCAACATAACAACCCCGTTTTCATAAAAGAAAAAATATTTGAGAAAAATCCACATTTCGTATTTTTCAAAGTCAATGTAACTTTGCCAGAAGCTATACTACAAATAAAACTTGACATGCAGCAAAGATAGTGGTAGGCTCTCACAACTGTGAACAAAATATTTTGTTTATTGTCAGAAATTCCTGAAAATGAGCTGGTCATGCACCTTCCTCAAAAAACGCCGATTTTAAGAACTATGTGACCTTGACCTTTAAAGGAAGTGGGCCCCAGTAGCTCAGTTGATTTGAGCATCGGATTCACATGCTTATGGCTGTGGGTTCGAATCCCGGGGTGTGCTACATTAAAACTGGCCTTCTCACCATCCCATTTTAACATCACTACACACTACACACCTCCGCTTGGTATGAAATAATCTCTCTCTCTCTCACATACAGACACAGACACACACTCTCTCTCTCACACACACATACACAGATACATACACACGCACACGCACGCACACACACACACTACAAACCTCCGCTTGATATGCAATAATCTCTCTTTTTGACACACACACACATACACACACACACGCACATACACACACACACACACAACACACACACACGCACATACACACATACCCACACACATATAAAAAAAAGGAGCAAGTGAACATAACTCACATGGCACTTCCCCACCCTCGTCGCCATTATGGACATAGATGATAGGCTGGTCCTCAGCAGGCATGGGACAACACAGCTGTTCACATTCCTCCTTCTGACACATGGGGATGGGGAATGGAGGAAGGGTTGGCAATACTGTCACCACTGTGGACTGCGGCGCTCCTGTACATGGGACAAAAAAAGGAGAGTAACGATACAGCTTAGATCCCTCATGACACCAGACCTAAAACGTAAACTGCAAACCAAAATGAGACCTAAACTGCACTATGATTAGCCAGCAACCGTGACCATCCAAACATACAACCTGAATGTTCACATGAATGATTTTTGCTTCTTTTTTGTTTGTTTGTTTGTTATTACAATGGATTGACTAAGTGATATACAGGATTTACCAAGTGATAGAATTTTCATGTGATATTCAGGATTTAACCAGTGACGTTCATGATTTACCGATATTCAGGATTTAACCAGTTGATATTCAGGATTTATCAAGTGAAATTCAAGATTTAACCAGTGATATGCAGGATTTATCAAGTGAAATTCAGGATTTACCAAGTGATATTCAGGATTTACCGATTGCTATTCAGGATTTACCGAGTGCTATTCAGGATTTAACCAGTGATATTCAGGATTTAACCAGTGATATTCAGGATTTAACCAGTGACAAAACATACATTCAGGATTTACCAAGTGATATTCAAGATTTACCACGTGATATTCAGGATTTACCTAATGATATTCAGGATTTACCAAGTAACATTTAGGATTTACCAAGTGATTGTCAGGCTGCTCTCCATGAGGACAGCTCATGGCTGCACGGCAGTGCCACCTACATCTTCTTTTGGTCTGCATGCATACGTTTCTGTTAAGCTATCAAAGTGGATTTGTCTATAAAATTTTGTAGAAACAACTTCTCTGTTGCCATGGAAGTGAGTACTACATCTTGGACTTTGGTCTATCTCTCATCGTCTCTCATCCGAAAGGTTAGATTTAGTACACCATTTTCGATCAACTGGAAGGGGTGAAAAAAAAAACTGTTACTTGTAAGGGAGTGATGTCACATTCAAGGGAAAAAGAGATCGCATTATAATCCCCAAATGAGGGTGTGTAATGATGCATACATGTTCTTTGCCTACTCGTTTTTCTTGACTGTCACACGGAACTTGTCTTTCTTTCTTTCAAGGAAGT
>JAPXFY010000024.1:39456499-39486499 GCA_030674185.1 Monoplex corrugatus
ATGGTCAATGTATGTTTGTTTATGTATGTCAGATTATGGTCAATGTATGTTTGTTTATGTATGTCAGATTATGGTCAATGTACGTTTGTTTACCTATGTCAGATTATGGTCAATGTATGTTTGTTTACCTATGTCAGATTATGGTCAATGTATGTTTGTTTACCTATGTCAGATTATGGTCAATGTATGTTTGTTTATCTATGTCAGATTATGGTCAATGTATGTTTGTTTATGTATGTCAGATTATGGTTAATATATGTTTGTTTACCTATGTCAGATTATGGTCAATGTATGTTTGTTTACCTATGTCAGATTATGGTCAATGTATGTTTGTTTATCTATGTCAGATTATGGTCAATGTATGTTTGTTTACCTATGTCAGATTATGGTCAATGTATGTTTGTTTACCTATGTCAGATTATGGTCAATGTATGTTTGTTTACCTATGTCAGATTATGGTCAATGTATGTTTGTTTACCTATGTCAGATTATGGTCAATGTAGCTTGTTTACCTATGTCAGATTATGGTCAATGTATGCTTGCTTATCTATGTCAGATTATGGTCAATGCATGTTTGTTTATCTACCAAACTAATGGATTAATCATATCATGTATTCTGTCAGTGTATAGAAATATAACCAAAAAACAAAACAACTGAAGAAACAAAAAAGAAGAAAGAATTATACTGATGGTCCAGCCATTCAAACAATTCCACCCCCTTTTTTATATATCAAATCGTGACAGTAAATTCAGATTTTCGTACTGTTCAATATCACCGAGAAGCATCAGATCAAACAAGACTTTGTATAAAGTGAAGCCAACGATAGAATGTCACAACAGCCAAAACGTATTTTAAATATTGTCAGAGTTCCCAAGAAAGTGCTGATCACACGTAACTTCCTTAAAAAGTGATGGTTTTAGGTTTTTAATTTGTGTCCACGTGACTTTGACGTTATCACCGCGACTTTTCTTAACTGACGCATTCACAAGCCGCTAAACGGTCCTACACCCCCGACCTATACTTGGTAAAGATCCGTCCAGAAACAGCTGAGCAGAATCTTGCCAATACATTTTTGCCACAGATACACAATGACAGACATTTTTTCCCTGTCGATATGACATAATCTTTTCCTTTCTTTTTTTCTATCTGAAAGGAAGATTAAGAATGGAAAAGAAAGGAAACCTTCAAATCTCCATTTGAAAAACCTAGTAGGCCTACTTATATGGGTCCATCTATTACGGCCATAGGTGTAACCAGAATCTTTTGGGTTTAATTTTCCTTCCAAAGTATGAAAATTCATCGCTGCTGGGAGTTCCACGCTGCAACTTCAAAGATTTTCTCGGGTCAAACTGTAGTCAATGTGGTCAGATTGGAAGATGGAACTCCACCCTCATCCAGAACGCCAAGCAACGCTCTTACAGTTGACCGATTCCATAACCCACCTGGGTCATAGGGCGCTGTATAGACGAATGCTTCAGAGGTTGCCTTCATTTTTCACGGTTGTCGACGAGTGCCTGGATTCTGACCGAGATGTCTGTGGTCCACTCTGCGAGACTGTCTGTCCATTTCTGCGTCTGACATTTCTTTTCAATCAATTTTACAATTTAAACAAACACACGCGCGTATATACATGCACATTCACACAGAACACACACAAAGAAAAAAGACTGACCTGTAGTCTTCTGTTCGGGTGCTTTGGTGGTAGAAATGACGGATGGTAGGGGAGTGGTGGTGGTAGAGGTGGTTGCAGCAGGAGGGGATGAAGAGGAAGGAGAGGTACTGATGGCTTCAGAGTGTGGTTGTATTCGACTGCTACCGTTGCCCCCTGATGGCCTGCTAAAAACACAACGTCCCCGTCATTTCCTTCAGCTATGTGCGCACACACACACACACACACACACACACACACACACACACACACACACACACACACACACACACACACACATCTATCTATCTATCCATCTATCCATCCATCTATCCATCCATCTATCCATCTATCTATCCATCTATCTATCTATCTATCTATACACATACATACACACACATATATACATACACACATACATACATACATACATATATACATACAGAGAGAAAAAAAGTGAGAAAGAGAAGACTAGAAACTTCGAGGACAAGAACTGTTTTTTTTTTGTTTTTTGTTTTTTTTTGTGGTTTTTTTGTTGTTGTTGCTATTTCATTTCCTACACCACATTAATGGCCACAAAATGTTAGACAATTTTTGACCATGCGATGATGACGATGATGATGATGATGATGATGATGATGATGATGATAATCATGATTCTGAAACGTTCCATTCTGGGTTGAGACTGCGCAACCTGGCATCAACTAGGCCCGAGAGATAAGGACACCTGCAGTGTTGGTAATAACATTTCAGTAACGCCTTAAATGACACATCCATGAAGCGGATGACGCGACTGTGTGGTCCCATACTTTCCAACAAACTCACAGCACACTTAACTCGTGAGTAGGAGTTGGTTGGGACCGACACCACCCCAAAAATATATTGTTTTGACAGGACTAAGAGGATTCAACCCCACAGCCTTCCAGTCAGTAGTCAGTTGAGAATTTGTGGCTGTAGCTGGATGTTTGCTTGTTGTATCATGATCTGGATTCATACAACATGAAACAGGTCAGGCAGCCTAGTTCTGTTCAATACTATATGCTTGCTCAGGACATCACACCACTCACACAGTACTGATCCAATCTAGGTTACAGGAAGTAGGCTTCAGTTTACAATGAAACTTCCGCTATACGAGTCGTTTCCCTTTAAGTGTTATTAGTTGCAAACATCGTATCCACTCAAACAAATGTATTGTTGAGTCCTACAGCATGAAAACACCAACACGATGCAAAATTGTAATATCATTAGTATTAAACATTCTAACTCAGAGAGAAAGAGACACAGATAGATAGATAAATAGATAGATAGAGAGAGAGAGAGAGAGAGAGAGAGAGAGAGAGAGAGAGAGAGAGAGAGAGAGAGAGAGCCATACTGTGTGGTGTGTGCGGGTGGTTGTGTGTGAGGTGACTCTTGGTAAATGGGGCTGTTGTAGCTGTCACTGGTCTGCTTGTGGCGTTCCATGATATACAAAGTGGTGATCGCTATCAGACTGAAACCACAATAACAATAAAATCAATAACAACAGAGATAATGCTATTAACAACAACATTAACAACAACAACTACTACAACAACAAAACCATTGTCACACACACACACACACACGCACACACACAGACACAGACACACACACACACACACACACACTACATTACCACATTCCGCATTTTTCCAGTCACAGTGGTATCAACTTGCCTACACACACACACACACACACACACACACACACTTTCCACATACCACATTTTTTTCCAGTCACAGTGGTATCAATACTTGCCCCCCCCCCCTACACACACACACACATTCTCCAATTCACAATCTCCACGCACGCACACTGAAATGTCTCTCCAAGAATGGACACACACGCACACACACAACACACACACACACACACACGCACATACACACACAAACTCACACAACTGGTATTCTCCACACTGTCCAAAGCACATATGTGCGTGCGCGCGCCACACACTCACACACAAGCCCTACACACACACACATACAAAGCCACTCCCTCACCCACCCAGAAACCTGCATCTGTTCCCACAATCTTTGGCACATACACACACACACGCGCACACACGCACACAACACACACACCACTCTCTCTCTCTCACACACACACACACGCACGTACACACACACACACACACACACACACACACACACTCACCAAAAAGCCATAATCAAGATCAGTATCAGAATGGTAATCTGCAGAAAGCGGTTGCCACACATTTTGGGCAAGTGGGCAAAGCTACTGGTGGTGCTGCTGCTGGCTCGACGGTGACAGTGGTGACGACCGTGGTGATGAGAGTGACTGCGACTGCTGCCGCTGCTGCCGTTACTGACACTGCTGGCGTTGGTGGTTCTGCTGGTGTTGTTGTTGCCGATGCTGCTGGTGTTGCTGGTATTTTTGGGAGGCGGGGCTGTGCTGCTGTTGGAGGCATACAGAGAGAGATGAGATTTAGGAACTAGGGTTTTTTTTTCTTTTAATGTTCTTTGGGTTGGTATGAAAACAGATGTCACAAACTCACAGACGTACACAGTTGCCCCCCCCCCCCACACCACCCTCCACTCCACAAATCACGCCCGACCAAGTCTCCCAGACACACATGTCAAACCTCCCTCTCCACCCCTTCACAAAACATACCTTACCCATTCTCCCCCACACCAAACCCTCTTCTCCACCCCCTCCATAAAACACTTCGAGCCTATTCTCTCACTAGCCCATCAGCAAACCTCCCTTTCCACCCCCCCCCCCACACAACAAACCTCCCTCTCCACAAAAACACATCAAACAAATTCCAAAACAAATCTCCTCGCCACCTTCCTACCATTCACAAAACGTAACCGGCCCATACTCCTACCAGCGGCACACCAAGCCTCCCTCACACGATCTCCACACGTGAACATACCCTAACCCACCCAAATCAGATGCAACCTACTACGCCACCAGCCCCCACTATTTATCCACCCAAACAGTCTCTGTTTTGAAGATTTCAAAGTCCTACCACTCTCAGAGTATATGATGACCAGCTAAAAAAATTGCTCAAAGAAGCCTTAAAAATTTTTTTAGTTGCATTGTGAGATACCGATGCTTCTGTCGGTTCTCTTAATACCGTAGTCTAACACCCGCCACTCCCCCCTACAGCTCCACACCCCCGGCTTTTCTGACGTTTCTCTCCTAGTGACACACACCTGACAGTGCTAATGGTGGAAGTGATGGACTTGAAGCTGTACGTGGACTTGATGCTGTCGTAACGTCGCAGTTTGCTAAGTCGCTTGTTCATCTTCTCCAATTCGTCGATTCGCACCTCCAGGTTGTCGGTCAGTTTGCACAGTTCCTTCACCGCGCCCACGTTCTCCATGAAGATACGATCCTGTGGGCACACACAGTCACCAATTACAACACTCATCAACGGTGCGACAGGCAAGCAGATAAAACGTCGGATATCCAATCGTAAATGTCTAGGTGCCTGGACGCCTAACACCTGAGTGGGTAAAAGGTGGAGATTTTCCCTATCTCCCCTGGACGCCTACCACCTGGGTGGGTAAAAGGTGGAGAGTTTCCCTATCTCCCCTGGACGCCTACCACCTGGGTGGGTAAAAGGTGGAGAGTCTCCCTATCTCCCCTGGACGCCTACCACCTGGGTGGGTAAAAGGTGAAGAGTCTCCCTATCTCCCCTGGACGCCTACCACCTGGGTGGGTAAAAGGTGGAGAGTTTCCCTATCTCCCCTGGACGCCTACCACCTGGGTGGGTAAAAGGTGGAGAGTTTCCCTATCTCCCCTGGACGCCTACCACCTGGGTGGGTAAAAGGTGGAGAGTCTCCCTATCTCCCCTGGACGCCTACCACCTGGATGGGTAAAAGGTGGAGAGTCTCCCTATCGCACTGTCAACTTGGGACCAGACCGTTCAGTGCCTACACCCTCTTTGTATGTATGTTCACGCAGAATTATACTGTATCATATTTGTTCAAGATCCTGTAAGTTATGACAGTGTTGTGGCTTATGGAAACATGAAAACATCCTGCATACACCCCCACCCAAGATGAGTACACAAACTGTGCAGCAACATACTCCTTGCGCAGTTTCGGCAAACAATAAGCGCACAAGAATCCGCGATAAATGATAAGGTAAAAAATCCACATTAATCTCCCTGTTCACATCCTGACATTTCAGTGCAAGATCTAGGCACCATCCGAGGGACTGGTGTCAAAATGATCACATATGAGATGTACCGTTAGAGAAGAGCTGTCATCAAGATCAGACGCCACATGATCAGATACATCAAGATAAGAGAAATGAATGGACACAACACCAGTCCATTATCATAATCATCAGCAGAGAATTAAGTGGTTTTTTTTAACTGATCCGAATGGAATCCCACCATCCGCCTCACAAGCATAACACGAAAGACACCTGGTTTTAAAGCGAGAAGCAGATCAAGGATGACCTTGATTAACAGCTTGAAATAGAGCTTGAAATCACATGGCATTGTTCCACATCGGGCCTTCCACTTTCTGCTGACCATCCGCTCTTTCTCTCCACGACACCTTTAACGATACAAGTGGACAGATAGAAAAAAAAAGAAGTTGTTGTGAAGCTACTGAGTGTTTTTGCTGGCTTCATAGTGGATCGGTATGTGTCACACTTGTTTCTATCTTTAAGGGACAGGACACTCCAGTGATACAAGGCACTGGATGTGATGACCGCTTTTACACGGAGCACATTTTAACCTTTTGACTCTCCCATGATGACAGAAGAATGACCTGATCTTTGGGGTTGAGCTGTCAAGATACATTGCAACACCACTTATTTGTAACATAACGACGATGACAGAAGAATGAACTGATAACTAACAACACAACTTGTCAGGTACTAATTTAGCAATGACCCACCAGCTTCTTGTATTATCAAACATGATAGCAAAGCAAAAACTTCACCCTTTCACTCTTGCATCCCATCCACTGACTTCCTGTAGGAATATGGCTGTGAAACGTTCAAGTTTTTGCAGCTAACAGTAAGGTGACGGAGTGAAAGTGTTAATCCCTTGCACTAATTCTAATCTATCACGGCAGTACGTTTGACAACATATGTGAAGTTGTTGGCAATAAATGCTTCCAGTGACCATGTCTTCTTGTTTTTAAAAGAGATGGTTTTAAAATTCGAGTGACCATGTCTTCTTGTTTTTAAAAGAGATGGTTTTAAAATTCGAGTGACCACATCTTGTTTTTAAAAGAGATAGTGCTATATTTAAGTTCTAGGTAAGTTTACTTTTTGAATTTATTACACCCTCAGAGTGGTTTGTTTTTTACTGTTTAACAGTAATAAGGAAAACATTCTCATTCTATTCTGTCATGTTATAAATTCACACTTCAGATACTCGTCTATCCTTTATTTACCTTGTTGACAACCAGGAAATTTTCCAGCGTGTTGCCGTTCGCCAGTCGAATGTCCCCAGTTGACTGCACAGCATCGGGCAAAACGTCCCGGAGTTCCTGTGCCAGTACCCCTGCGTCCTGTCGCTTTTCCAGTGGTATCCCTGTCCCCTCGGCAAACTCCTCCTTGTACTCGTAGCGATAGATCCGCATCTTTTGCACGTTCTCCAGCTGATCTCTGGGGTTTATCTGTCAAGACAGATTGCAGCACCACTTATTTGTAACATAGCGACGATGACAGAAGAATGAACTAATAACGAACAACACAAGATATATTACAATACCACTATCTGTAACACAATGCCGATAACAGAAGAATGAACTAATAACGAACAACACAAGATATATTACAACACCACTTATTTGTAACATAGCGACGATGACAGAAGAATGAACTAATAACGAACAACACAAGATATATTACAATACCACTAATCTGTAACACAATGACGATAACAGAAGAATGAACTAATAACGAACAACACAAGATATATTACAACACCACTTATTTGTAACATAGCGACGATGACAGAAGAATGAACTAATAACGAACAACACAAGATATATTACAATACCACTAATCTGTAACACAATGACGATGACAGAAGAATGAACTAATAACGAACAACACAAGATATATTACAACACCACTTATTTGTAAAACAGCGACGATAACAGAAGAATGAACTAATAACGAACAACACAAGATATATTACAATACCACTAATCTGTAACACAGCGACGATAACAGAAGAATGAACTGATAACGAACAACACAAGATATATTACAACACCACTAATCTGTAACACAGCGACGATAACAGAAGAATGAACTAATAACGAACAACACAAGATATATTACAACACCACTAATCTGTAACACAGCGACGATAACAGAAGAATGAACTGATAACGAACAACACAAGATATATTACAACACCACTAATCTGTAACACAGCGACGATAACAGAAGAATGAACTAATAACGAACAACACAAGATATATTACAACACCACTAATCTGTAACACAGCGACGATAACAGAAGAATGAACTGATAACGAACAACACAAGATATATTACAACACCACTAATCTGTAACACAGCGACGATGAACAGAAGAATGAACTGATAACGAACAACACAAGATATATTACAACACCACTAATCTGTAACACAGCGACGATGACAGAAGAATGAACTAATAACGAACAACACAAGATATATTACAACACCACTAATCTGTAACACAGCGACGATGACAGAAGAATGAACTGATAAATAACGAACAACACAACTGTCATGTACTAATCACATCAAACATACACGCACCATCGAACAGTAACTTCTAACATATCCACCACTCCCGTTACACTCTAACATATCCACCACACCCATACACTCTAACATATCCACCACACCATACACTCTAACATATCCACCACACCTATACACTCTAACATATCCACCACACCTACCACTCTAACATATCCACCACACCATACACTCTAACATATCCACAACACCCATATACTCTAATATATCCACCACACCTATACACTCTACATATCCACCACACCTATACATCTAACATATCCACCACACCTATACACTCTAAATATCCATCACACCATATACTCTAACATCCACAACCCTCAACACCAATTACACACCACTCCATTATACCAACACCCTAACATGTCCACTTATACCACACACCCTAACATTCCATTATACCCACACACCCTAACATGTCCATTATACCCACACACCCTAACATGTCCATTATACCCACACACCCTAACATGTCCATTATACCACACACCCTAACATTCCATAACCCACACACCCTAACATGTCCATTATACCCACACACCCTAACATATCCATTATACCCACACACCCTAACATGTCCATTATACCCACACACCCTAACATATCCATTATACCCACACACCCTAACATGTCATTATACCACACACCCTAACATATCATTATACCCACACACCCTAACATTCATTATACCCACACACCTACATATCATTAACCCACACACCCTAACATATCATAATAATAATAATAATAATAATTACAATATTTATATAGCGCAAAATCTTGATAAAATTCAACATCTAAGCGCGCAGCAGCACACACACACACGCACGCACCACACACACCGCAAATCTTAGTAAAACTAAAAAAACGCAACGACACACACACACACACACACACACACACACACACGCAGCACGCACGCACACACACACACACACACACACACACACACCACAACACACACACAACACACACACACGCAGGCTATAAATGGGGAGAAAGAATAAAAGCAATAAAAACAAGAATAAAAGCAATGGAAAATTATAGAGAGCATAGCATATACAATTATATATTATAACCATGTGATTCCCCTCCGAGCGGAGACAGACTGCAGAGGAGGGGGGGGGGGGGTTGAGTGAGGTTAGGATTTTATGTGGAGGAGAAAAGGTGAGTTTTGAGAGCGGAATTGAAGGAGACAAAAGTAGGTTGCTGACGGACTGAGAGAGGAAGTTTGTTCCAGGAGAGTGGACCAGAAACAGAGAAGGCTCGTGGACCATAGGTATTGAGCTTAGTGCGTGGAAAGCGAAAAGTCAGAGGATCGGAGGCAGAGCGGAGGGTACGTGAGGGAACATAGATCTCAAGTAGGCTTGACAGGTAATCGGGGGCTGCGTTATTGAGGCTTTTGTAGCACATGGTGTCTAGTTTGTACTGTATGCGCTTTGATACAGGGAGCCAGTGAAGTTGTGCCAGGAGAGGAGATATGTGGTCAGCTTTTTTCTTTTTGAGTACAAGGCGTACAGCATTGTTTTGAATGCGCTGTAGGATGTGAATGGTGGAGGCAGGAAGACCAGACAGGAGTGAATTGCAATAGTCAATGCGAGACATTATGAAGGAGAGAACGAGTTTTGCAGTTGTTTCGACAGAGAGATACTTCCTGATCAGCCTTATACGATGGAGATGATAGTAGCAAGATCTGGCAGTTTGAGAAACAAAGTTGTTCATGGAGAGGGTAGAGTCAATGCAGACACCAAGGTTTTTAGCTGAATCAGAAATTGGGACTGATGTGTTACATAATGGGAGAGAAAGAGGAGGCAGCTGAGAAAGTTTCTGATGGTTGCCAATGAGGATAGCTTCTGTCTTGTCGTCATTAAGCTGAAGTTTGTTGAACGTCATCCAGTTCTTAATGTCTGAGTAACACTCAGTGGTGCGAGTCAACAGGCGCTGTATATTATCAGGTGAGTCACTGTCTTGAAGTTGGGTGTCATCAGCATAGAAGTGGTGTTTTATAGAGTGGGAGTTGATGATGGTGGACAGGGGGGAGGTGTAAAGAGTGAAAAGAACAGGGCCAAGGACAGATCCTTGTGGAACACCACAGGTCAGTGATGCAGGTTGAGAGTAAGTGCCATTGATGAGAACAGTTTGTTTTCTGTTTGATAAATACGAAGTGAAAAAGGAGAGAGCAATGTCAGAGATGCCAAAAGTATGATGAAGTCTAGAAAGGAGAATACCATGGTCAATGGTATCGAAGGCTGCAGACAGATCAAGGAGTGTGAGGAGAGAGACTTTGCCAGTATCAGTTGCAAGGAGGAGATTGTTGAGAATGTGTAGTAGGGCAGTTTCAGTGCTATGGCACTGGCGGTAGGCTGACTGGAAAGGATTGAGGAGATTGTTGGCAGACAGGTGAGAGTTCAGCTGGTTGAGGACGACTTTTTCAAGGAGTTTTGACAAGAAAGAGAGATTAGTAATTTTTCAGTTCATTTGGGTCTAAATTGTGTTTCTTGAGGAGAGGGTGAACAATAGCAGACTTGAAAGAATCTGGGACAGTTCCAGTTTGAAGAGAAGTGTTGATGATGTCAGTGATGAATGGGAGGAGAGTAGGGAGACAGTCGGAGTAGAGAGAACCTGGAAGAGGATCCAGTTCGCAGGTTTTGAACGACATGGATCTGATTGTGTTGAAAATTTCTTCTTGTGAGACTGGGGTAAAAGTAGTAAGAGGTGTGCCAGAGAAGGAAGGGTCAGGTGGGCATGGTTGACAGGGTGTCCTATCAAGCCTGTCACGAAGAGTTTGTATTTTGGTGGTGAAATACTTGGAGAATACAGATGGGAGTTCTTCATTTGTATGTTTTGTTGGGAGAGGTAAATCTTTTCGTGTGCCAAGGAGATGATTCATGGTTGTAAAGAGTTCTTTTGAAGAAGAGGCATTCAGGATTTGGGTTTGGAAATAGCTTGTTTTTGCTGATGCAATGAGGGTGGATACTTTTGTTTTAGAGGCTTGGAAAAGTTGCCTGTGTACAGTGAGTTTGGATTTGCGCCAACGGCGCTCTGCTCTGCGGCGGGCACGTTTTGCACAGGCAATCTCATGAGTGAGCCAGGGGGTAGGGGGCGGTCAGGTAAAAGACGGGTTGGGCTGGAGCATGAGTGTCCAGAAGATGGTGGAGAGTAGTATAGAATTCATCGGCAAGGTTATGTGACTTTTCAGAAAGGAGACGGGAGGCATCAGATGAAAATGTGGAGAGGTCGATAGATTTGAGATTGCGTCGAGTCACTGTATGTATGGTACGGGAAAGAGGAGAAATGTCGAGAGAACAGAGAATTGCAGAGTGGTCAGATGGAAGGGCTGAAGTTAGACGGGTAGAAAGAACTAAGCAGTTGTCAGTAGCGGAATTGTGGTGATCACGAGAAATGATCCAGTCAAGAATGTGACCTTTTTGATGGGTTGGTTCAGAAATGTGTTGAGTCATACTGTGATTGGACAGAGAGTTGATGATATGTCTTGTGTCATAACGGTGAGTGTTGTCATAGTGGACATTGATGTCACCTAGAATGATGAGATTTCCAGGTAAGAGGCAGTAGTGGTCAAGCAATTGGTCAAAGTCAGAGAGAAACGTGGATGTGGTGAGTTTGTTGGCAAAGCTAGGTGGGGGTCGATAGACACAGGAGAAGGTGATGGGGTGAGGGGTGGATTGGAAGGATACTTCAACGTGCTCGAAAGAAGGATGGGAGAAAGGCAGAGACTGCGAGAAAGATAGGCGGGAATGGAGTGAGTCGTTGTAGAGGATGGCGATACCGCCATCTCGGGATGAGCGATGGAAAGAAGCAAGCCTGTAACCACTCGGAGTGAGGCTAGCATGTATAGGTTCGTGACCAAGGGGGTTAAGCCATGTCTCTGTGATAAAAGCAATGTCAACATGCTCATCTGCGATAAAATCAGCAATGACTTCGGCTTTGCCATCCTTGCATGTTGACTGAGCATTAAAAAGGCATAATTTTAGTTTATCACAGTCATATGGTGGTGGCCGGGGTGGCGACGAAGGCGGCACCGACGGGACAGAAGGTGAAGGCGGCACCGGCGGGACAGAAGGTGAAGGCGACACCAGCGGGACAGAAGGTGAAGGCGGTACTATCCGGACAGAAGGCGAAGGCGAAGATGGCAGAGGAGAAGACGAAGTTTGCAGCAGCGAGGTCGAGGGCAGGGGCAGTGGAGGAGACGAAGAAGTAGGAGACGAAAAGTGGCGTTGGGCAGGAGGCAGGTTGTGCCAAAGACGGTGGAGACGTCCACCACGACAGGATCGCGCAGTGCGGGGCTTAGGACACAGCCCCAGTGTTCGTATTCGCTGGTAGACGCCTCCACCGAGGTAGCACTTGCTGTGTTTAAAAAGTATCAGTCCAATTTGTTTTATAAAAGACGGGTCCATAATTGCGAGCCAGTCAGGAGAGGAAGATACTTGCAGGTTGGTGTGTGGGTTGGTCAGTTCACAACACTTAAATCCAGAGAACACAAAGGTTTGGAAACTGTAGCGTTGGGCGAACACAGTAGGCTAAGATGTAAACACAGTTCACAGAAAAAAATGTCCGACTTGAGCGGCTGAATTAAAATGATGAAAAGTAGGTATAAAAACTTTAAAATCAGATTATCTGGTAAAATATTCAAAATTTAAAAAAAAAATTTACATCACCGTGTGTCAGGATTTCAAAGCAACAAACTGATACAAAATTCAATGCATAAAACCAAATAGAACCACGATAAAATCACTGTAAAACACCACACACACTTTTGCTGCCTGCTGGCGCGACATCTACTCACAACATTATATCCATTATACCCACACACCCTAACATATCCATTATACCCACACACCCTAACATATCCATTATACCCACACACTCTTACATGTCCATTATACCCACACACCCTAACATATCCATTATACCCACACACCCTAACATGTCCATTATACCCACACACCCTAACATGTCCATTATACCCACACACTCTTACATGTCCATTATACCCACACACCCTAACATATCCATTATACCCACACACCCTAACATGTCCATTATACCCACACACCCTAACATGTCCATTATACCCACACACCCTAACATATCCATTATACCCACACACTCTTACATGTCCATTATACCCACACACCCTAACATATCCATTACACTCACACACCCTAACATATCCATTATACCCACACACCCTAACATATCCATTATACCCACACACCCTAACATGTCCATTACACCCACACACCCTTACATGTCCATTATACCCACACACCCTAACATGTCCATTATACCCACACACCCTAACATGTCCATTATACCCACACACCCTAACATCCAATACACCCACACACCCTAACATATCCATTACACCCACACACCCTAACATATCCATTATACCCACACACCCTAACATATCCATTATACCCACACACCCTAACATATCCATTACACCACGCATCCTAACATATCCATTACTCTCACACACCCTAACAGATCCATCTATATCCCCACACACCCTAACATATCCATTACACCCACACACCCTAAAATGTCCATTACACCCACACATCCTAACATGTCCATTACACCCACACACCCTAAATGTCCATTACACCCACACACCCTAACATATCCATCTATATCCCCACACACCCTAACATGTCCTTTATACTCCACACAACCTAACATATCCATTACACCCACACACCCTAACATATCCATTACACCTACACACCCTAACATATCCATCTATATCCCCCAGCACATCCACTAACCTCCTCAATATTTTCCTTGGCACGCATGTCAGAAGGCTGCAGCAGGTGACCAGTCAGTTTGACGTTGCCGTGAACGGTCAGTGCCTCGTCTGGGTGGTCAGTGTTGATGCCCACCCTGCCCACGTGGTACACGGACTCTCCCGTGTGGCCCTTCTGCCACATCACGTCCACCTCGCTGTCAAACTGGCCTGGGTTCGAAGCCTGGTATGTGAAATGTATTATGATAAAGTGTAGTTCAATGTTGTCCTCTGTTCTGTTGTGTTGTTTTGTCTGAGTGATGTCTGTCAGCTTATCTCACGTTCTGTAACTATTCACATCATTCTGATTATAGTGATAAAAACATGTCCATCTCAAAGGTTCAAGTGCATGAAGCAGCATACCTACAAATACCTGTGCATACATTTGCAACACACGCATACACTCACATTTTCCATACATATAAAGGGTTGTCTCATGGTGAATGGGTTAGGAGGAGAGAGGTGGTAAGAGCCTAAATCTGTCATGACGTCAGGCGTGTGGAGTTCACCTCTTCTCTCTTACAGATTGATTTTCCTTATCTGTAAAGAAAGACAAGATACTTTTCTGGCTCCGACCAGCTCCTGCCTTGAGCTGAACGTGCTATGGGCTCTCTGGGACGACTGGGGCCACACAATCAAATCGCATCCTCTACGGATGCGTCACTGATGGTGCTGCTATAATTTTTTGTCCAGCATTGAAGGTTTTTATCTCTTGGACCTAACTGACATAAAGATATATCATTATGAAAATAAGCGTAAAATATAACTCCTTCATGCAGTCTCAATCCAAAATGGAACTACATCATCATCATCAACATCATCGTCATGAATGCCCTGCTGCATGGCGTTGGCGATCATGGCCCTACAACACGAATCTGTCTTTTGTCGCTGCAAGTGCATCTCCCACCTTCTCTGTCTTCATCTACTCCGCAAGTCCGTCCAATATGCTTTCCCTGGGTCTATCCGATGCTCCTTTTCCCTCCAGCTTTCCTATTGTGACTAGGTGCTCAAATTTCTCTTGCCTACATAGCAATTCTCCAACTCTCATCATAGCTCTGTGAAAAAAGTCTAAATTCTAAAGCCCTTCATGGCCCGCTCTCATGATGAACTCAGATGGGAGGTGTGCTGGGGAGCTGTAAGGAGCGGTGTGATACAGTGTCACAACAGTGGTTAGTAAAAAATATGGCAGCAAAATGAAAAAGACCAGAAAGACTGACACACATGAGACGGACTGGAGCTGGACATCCAAGCCAGGATATAAACCTGGTCACTTATCCATTAAGTAACCACCCTATTCCCCTTTTCACAAACACACACATTCACAAACACAGGCACAAACACATGTATACACGTACATATGCTCGCTTATCTCACATTTACCCCCACATACCCCAAATAAAAGAAAATACAAAACAGAATTAACTGTGCAAAGTCACACACACACACACACACACACACACACACACACACACACACACACACACACACCACACACACACACACCTAACTCATGTCTTCTCTTTCTTATTTTAAGCCCTTGGATTTTTCTTGGATGCATGTATACGTATTCTTTTGCGCTCAATGTGTAGGCGGTATGTTACTGTGCAGTCTGCATACTCCGTCTTCAGTGGGCGTGCATACTGGGTGCTTTCTTAACGGGCATCGACACAACTGACAAGATCTTTAACGTGCATACTTGATGTTGTGTGTGTGTGTGTGTGTGTGTGTGTGTGTGTGTGTGTGTGTGTGTGTGTGTGTGTGTGTGTGTGTGTGTGTGTGTGTGTGTGTGTACACGAAGGGGGTTCAGGCATTAACAGGTCTGAACACATGTTGACCAGAAAGATCAGAAAAAAATCTCTACCTTTTACCCACCAGGAAGGAGGTATCTAGGTGGGGTTCAAACCCTTGACCTTCCGACTGAAAGTCTGATATCTTACCTACATGAGTACCACACCCGTCATTCGTTTCATTCGCACACAAAGAAAAAACCCCAACAACATCAACATCAGCAACCGAAAAAACGTCACAAACCACCGACCTCCCCCGTGGGGATGCCGGGGGCTCTTTCAGTGTAAACAGTATCCCCACCTTCTGTAAATTCTGTGCTAGAAACTTTCTCTTTTCTGTCACTCTCTTTGTTTCTTTCTTCCTCCTTTGCTTTCTTTCATTTCTTCCTATCTGCCTTGCTGGTCCACTCACCTGTATGTGTTAAAGTCTTACATATTTTTTCTCAGGATTGATAATTGGGTACATGTATTAAGTGCATGTTTGGCTCTAGGGAGGTGAGATATGCGGAGGCGGTTTTGGGTAGTTTGTGTCCGTTTTTATGTGTGTTTTGTGGTGTCCTTAGGTAAGCTAAAATTTGTATTCAGGTGCGTTTTTTTGGATCCCCTGTGCGATCAATTGGACGGAGTGGTCGACGCCAGGCGTGTGTCCTTGGATTGTGTGCGCGAGTGCAATGATGTGTATACTTAATTTTTTTTCTTTTCTTTCCTGTTGAAGTTTTGTATGTTTTGAGGCGGTTATAGTCCTGATATAGCTCTACGCAGTCGGCTGGGCTTTAAAGAACAATAACAATTACAACAACAAAAAACCCACACTGACTCGAACAATGATACGTTCCGATGAGTGAGCGCAGATGAGGTAGGAGCTCTGGCCGGACTGTGCCTGCAAGGCCACTACCAGTTTGAAGTAACGCTGGTCAGGGTTGGGTTTGCCTTTCTTACGCATGTTGTTGGATGTAGTTTCACTGAAGTGCAGACGTCCAACTGTCAACTTCTTCACTTGCTCTGGCATTAGGTCCACCCTGCATACAGGTGATTAGGAAGACTGCGGTCAGTTACAAGCTCAAGAACACTCACACCCCTTATAAAAATGTAAGTAACAAAGAAACGTCAAGAAACATCTTAAACAAACAAACAAACAAAAAAATACGTGTATGACACAATGAAATATGTGGCATGAAAATGTCCTATAATTCATTAAAACAAAATCAAGAAGACACATCACTGCATTTACGCAAATAACCTAGGATATGCAAATAATCTAAAGACCTGCCCCAGCGCTGGCCATTCCGCCAATTGTAACTCCAGGAAATCCAAACATGAGACAGTAAGAGATGATAGAAGGCAAATGAGCAAGGCAGAAACAAAGACAGTGACAGAAAAGTTAGAGAAAATAGGTATACTATTTATACTGAAAGATCCCAGGCATGCCCTGTCAGTCAGACAGAATACTGGACAATAAAACCACAGAACAGTAGAAACACCACAACAATGAAAGGCTTTCAGTTGGTAAATTTAACAATGTCAAACAACACAATATCAACTTTCAACGACAAACATGAACACGCTGGTGTAGAATCACGGGAAATCATGGAAGGTTGTAGAATCACGGGAAAACATGGAAGGCTGTAGAATGACGGGAAATCATGGAAGGTTGTAGAATCACGGGGAAAACATGGAAGGCTGTAGAATCACGGGAACTTATGGAAAGTTGTAGAATCACGGGAAATCATGGAAGGTGTAGAATCACGGGAACTTATGGTTATGGAAAGTTGTAGAATGACGGGAAAACATGGAAGGCTGTAGAATGACGGGAAATCATGGAAGGCTGTAGAATGACGGGAAATCATGGAAGGCTGTAGAATGACGGGAAATCATGGAAGGCTATAGAATGACGGGAAATCATGGAAGGCTATAGAATGACGGGAAATCATGGAAGGCTATAGAATGACGGGAAATAATGGAAGGCTGTAGAATGACGGGAAATCATGGAAGGCTGTAGAATGATGGGAAATCATGGAAGGCTATAGAATGACGGGAAATCATGGAAGGCTGCAGAATGACGGGAAATCATGGAAGGCTGTAGAATGACGGGAAATCATGGAAGGCTGTAGAATCATGGGAAATCATGGAAGGCTGTAGAATGACGGGAAATCATGGAAGGCTGTAGAATCATCGGAAATCATGGAAGGCTGTAGAATCGCAGGAAATCATGGAAGGCTGTAGAATCATAGGAAATCATGGAAGGCTGTAGAATCATAGGAAATCATGGAAGGCTGTAGAATGACGGGAAATCATGGAAGGCTGTAGAATCATCGGAAATCATAGAAGGCTGTAGAATCATAGGAAATCATGGAAGGCTGTAGAATCATAGGAAATCATGGAAGGCTGTCAAGAATCATGAAGGTAAAATAGGAAATCATGGAAGGCTGTAGAATCATAGGAAATCATGGAAGGCTGTAGAATCGCGGGAAATCATGGAAGGCTGTAGAATCATAGGAAATCATAGAAGGTTGTTGAATGACGGGAAATCGTGGAAGGCTGTAGAATGACGGGAAATCATGGAAGGCTGTAGAATCACGGCAAATCATGGAAGGCTGTAGAATCACGGTAAATCGTGGAATGTTGTAGAATCACGGCAAATCATGGAAGGCTGTAGAATGACGGGAAATCATGGAAGGCTGTAGAATGACGGAAATCATGGAAGGCTGTAGAATCACGGCAAATCATGGAAGGTTGTAGAATCACGGCAAATCATGGAAGGCTGTAGAATCACGGCAAATCATGGAAGGCTGTAGAATCACGGCAAATCATGGAAGGCTGTAGAATCACGGCAAATCATGGAAGGTTGTAGAATCACGGCAAATCATGGAAGGTTGTAGAATCACGGCAAATCATGGAAGGCTGTAGAATCACGGCAAATCATGGAAGGCTGTAGAATCACGGCAAATCATGGAAGGTTGTAGAATCACGGCAAATCATAAAAGTTTGTAGAATCACAGGAAACCATCAAAGGTTGCAGAATCACGGAAGGTTGTAGAATGACTGGAAATCATGGAAGGCTGATCATCTCTAAACACACATGTCGGATTTGAAGTTGACCAACAGGTCTTCACGTCACAAAACCGTCCCTCACGTGACAAAGACAGGGCCCGCCATAGAGCCACCCACCAACTGCCAGTGAACCTACAGTTATCAACTACCAAGCAAAGACAGGCACTCATACAAGCAGCCTCCAAGATTCCTAACACAGATAACACATACTATCAAGTGGTCTTCCTCTCACATGCCCTTTCTTGTTCTCCAGGCCCTGTAGAATAACAAGTTCCCTCACCTGACCAATGCATTCCAGCAAGTCAGAAAAACCAGAAGAGTTCTGAGATTATACGCACTTACGTGAAAATGACGAAACGGTGTTTGATTTACAAACCTACACTCACCATGCATATGTGTGCAATCCTACACAAACGCATCAAATACACAGTTTGGTGATAAAATGCTAAATATGATGACAGTCACTCACTTGACAGGGTGGAAGGGCTTTTTACTTCTGTCCGACTGCGATTGTTCAATCTTGATCAGCTGGTTGACTGACTCCATCTACACACACACACACACACACACACACACACACACACACACACACACACACACACACACACACGCACACGCACACGCACACGCACATACACATGTATTACAAAGTGCTGACAGTTCATTATTCATCAGTATTTTATAACTCAACACATAAGCTAAATACACAGATGCATTTGGTTCACACACACAAAAATGTACATGCTTGTTGAGATTCATACACTCATGAAAAAACACACATGCACACACATATGCACTTACTTTCATGGAAGTAGACAAAACCTTATCACGTTTACTTTAACGCCGTAGAAGTGAGCACAGAATTCTTCAATTTTCTTCACACACGCACGCGCACGCACACACAGACACACAAATATACTCACACACACATAACCACTTTCTCCATTCCCCCATAAATCCCCCGGCATTAACATAGAGAACCCACATACACTGAAGCAACATAACAATCACACCTTCTTACTCAATCTAACCCTCCAATATCTATCCTCCCTCAACATTCACAACACAACTCCGTCTCCATACACCTATCCGTCCATCGTCCATCTATTTACACATACGTCATCCCTCTCTTTGTCCATCCATTATCTATCCAATCTTGCACTCTTTGTCCATCCATTATCCATCCAATTTTGCACTCTTCGTCCATTCATTATCCATCCAAGCTCACACTCTTTGTCCATCCATTATCCATCCAAGCTCACACTCTTTGTCTATCCATTATCCATCCAAGCTCACATTGTTTGTCTATCCATTATCCATCCAAGCTCACATTCTTTATCTAAGCTCGCACTCTCTGTCCATCCATTATCCATCCAATCTCACACTCTCTGTCCATCCATTATCCATCCAATCTTGCACTCTCTGTCCATCCATTATCCATCCAATCTCACACTCTCTGTCCATCCATAATCCATCCAATCTCACACTCTCTGTCCATCCATAATCCATCCAATCTCATACTCTCTCTGTCCATCCATTATCCATCCAATCTCACACTCTCTCTGTCCATCCATTATCCATCCAATCTCACACTCTCTGTTCATCCATAATCCATCCAATATCACACTCTCTCTGTCCATCCATTATCCATCCAATCTCACACTCTCTGTCCATCCATTATCCATCCAATCTCACACTCTCTCTGTCCATCCATTGTCCATCCAATCTCACACTTTCTGTCCATCCATTATCCATCCAATCTTGCACTCTCTGTCCATCCATTATCCATCCAATCTCACACTCTCTCTGTCCATCCATTATCTATCCAATCTTGCACTCTCTGTCCATCCATTATCCATCCAATGTTGCACTCTCTGTCCATCCAATCTCACACTCTCTGTCCATCCATTATCCATCCAATCTTGCACTCTCTGTCAATCCATTATCCATCCAATCTGGCACTCTCTGTCCATCCATTATCCATCCAATCTGGCACTCTCTGTCCATCCATTATCCATCCAATCTCACACTCTCTGTCTATCCATTATCCATCCAATCTCACACTCTCTGTCCATCCATAATCCATCCAATCTCACACTCTCTCTGTCCATCCATTATCCATCCAATCTCACACTCTCTCTGTCCATCCATAATCCATCCAATCTCACATTCTCTGTCCATCCATTATCCATCCAATCTCCACTCTCTGTCCATCCAATCCTTGCACTCCTCTGTCCATCCATTATCCATCCAATCTCCACTCTCTGTCCATCCATTATCCATCCAATCTCACACCTCTCTGTCCATCCATTATCCATCCAATCTCACACCTCTCTGTCCATCCATAATCCATCCAATCTCACACTCTCTGTCCATCCATTATCCATCCAATCTCACATCTCTCTGTCCATCCATTAATCCATCCAATCTCTTACATCTTCTCTGTCCATCCATTATCCATCCAATCTGCACTCTCTGTCCATCCATATCCATCCAATCTCACTCTCTGTCCATCCATTATCCATCCAATCTCACACTCTCTCTCTTATCATCCAATCTCCACTTGTCCATCCATATCCTCATCCAATCTCATCTCTGTCAATCCATTATCCATCCAATCTCACACTCTCTGTCCATCCATAATCCATCCAATCTCACACTCTCTGTCCATCCATTATCCATCCAATCTCACACTCTCTTGTCCATCCATTATCATCCATCCAACTCACTCTCTGTCCATCCATTATCCATCCAATCTCACACTCTCTGTCCATCCAATCACCAATTCATTCGTCATCCAATCCTCATCACACTCTCTCTGTCCATCCATAATCCATCCAATCTCAACCTCTCTGTCCATCCATTATCCATCCAATCTCACACTCTCTGTCCATCCATTATCCATCCAATCTCTGCACTCTCTGTCCATCCATTATCCATCCAATCTGCACACTCTCTGTCCATCCATTATCCATCCAATTCTCACTCCTCTGTCCATCCATTATCCATCCAATCTCACTCTCTGTCCATCCATTATCCATCCAATCTCACACTCTCTGTCCATCCATAATCCATCCAATCTCACTCTCTCTGTCCATCCATTATCCATCCAATCTCACACTCTTCTGTCCATCCATTATCCATCCAATCTCACACTCTCTGTCCATCCATTATCCATCCAATCTCACCTCTCTGTCCATCCATATCCATCCAATCTCACACTCTCTGTCCATCCATTATCCATCCAATCTCACACTCTCTGTCCATCCATTATCCATCCAATCTCCATCTCTCTGTCCATCCATCTATCGCCATCCAATCCATCCAACTCATCTCTGTCCATCCATTATCCATCCAATCTCACACTCTCTGTCCATCCATTATCCATCCAATCTCACACTCTCTCTGTCCATCATCCTTATATCCAATCTCACACTCTCTGTCCATCCATTATCCATCCAATCTCACACTCTCTGTCCATCCATTATCCATCCAATCTCCATCTCTGTCCATCCATATCCATCCAATCTCCACTCTCTGTCCATCCATTATCCATCCAATCTTCACTCTCTGTCCATCCATTATCCATCCAATCTCACACTCTTGCCATCCATTACCATCATCCATCTTCGTCCATCCATTATCCATCCAATCTCATCATCACCACTCTCTGTCATCCATTATCCATCCAACTACTCCTCGTCCATCCATATCCTCCAATCTCACCTCTCTGTCATCATTTCCATCCATCTCACACTCTGCCATCCATTACCATCCATCCACTTCTCTCATTCCATTCCATTTCCATCCAATCTCACACTCTCTGTCCATCCATTATCCATCCAATCTGCACTCTCTGTCCATCCATTATCCATCCAATCTCACACTCTCTCTGTCCATCCATTATCCATCCAATCTCACACTCTCTGTCCATCCATTATCCATCCAATCTCCACTCTCTGTCCATCCATTATCCATCCAATCTCACACTCTCTTGTCCATCCATTATCCATCCAATCTCCACTCTCTGTCCATCCATTATCCATCCAATCTCACACTCTCTGTCCATCCATTATCCATCCAACTCAACTCTCTGCATCATTACATCAACACCTCTGTCCATCCATTTTCCATAGCCAATCTCACAACTCTTCTGTCACATGCCATCCATCCATCCAATCTCACACTCTCTGTCCATCCATTATCCATCCAATCTCCACTCCTGTCCATCCATATCATCCAATCTCTCTGTCATCATATCCCACTCTGTCTCCATTATCCATCCAATCTGCACTCTCTGTCCATCCATATCCATCCATCCTCACTCTTCTGTCCATCCATTATCCATCCAATCTCCACTCTCTGTCCATCCATTATCCTTCATCTTCTCCTCTCTGTCCATCATTATCCATCCAATCTCACATCTCTCTGTCCATCCATATCCATCCATCTGCATCTCTCTGTCCATCCATATCCATCCAATCTCACCTCTCTGTCCATCCATTATCCATCCATCTCACACTCTCTCTGTCCATCCATATCCATCCAATCTCACACTCTCTTCGTCCATCCATATCCACCAATCCACTCTCTCTTCCATCCATATCCCCAATCTCCATCTTCTGTCTCTTATCTCATCTCCATCTCCCATCCATCCATCTCACTCTCTTCATCCATCCCAATCATCTTTTCCTCCATCCAGCATCCATTCCTTTCCATACCTATCCCATCTCCTCTTCGTATCCATCCTCATCCACATCTTGTCCATCCATATCATCTCCTCTTTCGTCCATCCATTCCATCCCTCCTCTTCGTCTCATCCTTCCATCCAACTCCTCTCTGTCCACCACATCATCCCCTCTTGTCCATCCAATCATCCATCTCCTTCTCATCATTCCATTATCCATCCACTCTCTGTCATCTTCATCATCCAACTTCACCTTCCATCATCAACCTCCTATCATCCATGTCATCATTACCATCCACTCTTTCTTACCACCCCCCCCCCCCATACCCATCTCAACTTGTCATTCAACCATAATTTCACTCTTGTCATAACCCATAGCCATTTACTTTACGCCATGAAAGTGAACGTAGAATTCCTCAATCTTCTTCACACCATCTGGATCCGCACGTACTTGGGGACCCCTTGAAGGCCAATGGAACTGTGACTTGGAAGTGATTCTTCTTCTGGCAGACAAAAGCTTCGTCCGGCACTGAAAAGTTGAATCCTTTGTCCGCATCTACGCGATAGGTCGGTACGGGTCTGAAAAAAAAAATGAAATTAGTGTTTTTGTGTGTGTGTGTGTGAGGGGCTGGGGTGGAGTGAGGGTGAGGAGGAGAGATGTGAGGGGCAGAGGTGTGTGTGTGTGTGTGTGTGTGTGTGTGTGTGTGTGTGTGTGTGTGTGTGTGTGTGTGTGTGTGGTGTGTGTGTGTGTACCTGTATGTGTGTGTGTGTGTATATACTTGTATGTGTGTGTGTGTGTGTGTGTGTACCTGTATGTGTGTGTGTGTCTGTGCATACGTGCGTGTGTTTAAGCATGCATATGTACACAAAAGCGGAGCTCATGCTTTCCTATCTGACAGCACGAATTCAAGCCTGGCTCGGTGCAACTGCGCGTGGCCTCTACGTCCACCCAGCTGTAACCGAGTATCTGACCTTATTTAGGGACCACCACTACCACCACCACAACAACAATAACAAACAACAACAACAACAACAACAACAACGACGACGACGTTATATCCACCACCAATTACACCACGACCACCACCCAATATAACAAATCCCTAAAGTTGGCATCAGTGAGTGTAGCTCAGCGTCTGGTGTGAACTAAGATACAAAAAGTCACGAGTTGAAATCATAGCAAGGCAGGGGCTTTTCTCCTGCCACCTCCTCCACCAGACCTTCGGTGGTGGTCCAACAAGTCTTTTGAATAAGACAGTCAAGTGTGATCCTGTGCCAGGCATGAATTCAGCGCATGTAAAAGAACCCATGGCAACAAAGGAGGTATCCCCGGCAAACTCTAGTAGAACAATCTAATCTTCTAAATAAATAAATAAATAAATAAACAAATAAATAAATAAATAAATAAATAAATAAATAAGTAAACAAACAAAAATTTACATAACATGGTCAAGCCATGCTAGCAATGTCCATTTTTAATAAAACTTATAACAGGAAACACAGACGTTGTACTTGACGGGGCACCAGATGAAACATCCAAAGTGAGGACAGTGCTAGACAGACACAACAATGAAAACAGAATGTATATACTGTCCCAAATTCTTAAGAAACAGCTGTTCACACACCTTCCTGAAAAAAAATCCTGATTTTAGGCACTTTTTTAAAGCCCACGTGGCCTTGACTTTGGCGCCATGACATCCCGCTTCTGAATTCGAGACTCCTCGACCATCCACGTCCCTAACCCAAACTGGGTAAAACAATCCACCGACGAAAAGCTGAGAAAATCTTAACACATTTTTGTCTCAGGCACAAAAAAGAAAAAAACAAAACAAAACATACAGACATACACATTTCATTCTGATCGATCTGAAACATCTCCCCGTTTAAACAAGTTATAAAAAGGAGACTGAAAAAGAAAGAGCGACCAGTATTTGACTATTGTGGTCCAACAAATGCGACACACAGAAAACAGAAAACCAGATACAAAAAATGTCAACAACTCACAAGTCTTTAAAGTTGGCGTCAGTAAGTGTGTTCCAGCCGCTAGAGTTAAAGTTGGTCCATTTGATCACTTGGTAGGTTCCATCCACAAAACCCAGGTTGGAGTCGAGGTCGTAGGAAAAGTCGTCCTCTGTGCTACAGTCTTCCACATACTGCGTAAACTGTGACACTGTAAATACACAGTATTTTGACATTATTACAATGTAAACAGTATTTTGACACTGTAAACAGGAGTTTGACACCGTAAATTGTGACACTGTAAATCGGACACTGTAAATAAGATTTTGACACCGTAAACTGGGACACTATAAACAGTATTTTGACACTGTAAAGCAGAAAACCGCAGTTTTTTTGACACTGTAACCTGAAACACTATAAACAGTATTTTGACAGTGTAACCTAAATACTATATAAACAGACAGTACTCTGAGACTGTAACCTGAAACACTATAAACGGTATTTTGACACTGTAACCTGAAACACTATAAACAGTATTTTGACAGTGTAACCTGAATGCTATATAAACAGTATTTTGACAGTGTAACCTGAATGCTATATAAACAGACAGTACTCTGACACTGTAACCTAAAACACTATAAACAGTATTTTGACAGTGTAACCTGAATGCTATATAAACAGACAGTACTCTGAGACTGTAACCTAAAACACTATAAACAGTATTTTGACACTGTAACCTGAATGCTATATAAACAGTATTTTGACACTGTAACCTGAATGCTATATAAACAGACAGTACTCTGAGACTAACCTAAAACACTATAAACAGTATTTTGACAGTGTAACATGAATGCTATATAAACAGACAGTACTCTGAGACTGTAACCTGAAACACTATAAACAGTATTTTGACACTGTAACCTGAAACACTATAAACAGTATTTTGACAGTGTAACCTAAATACTATATAAACAGACAGTACTCTGACACTGTAACCTAAAACACTATAAACAGTATTTTGACACTGTAACCTGAATGCTATATAAACAGACAGTACTCTGAGACTAACCTGAAACACTATAAACAGTATTTTGACAGTGTAACCTAAATACTATATAAACAGACAGTACTCTGACACTGTAACCTAAAACACTATAAACAGTATTTTGACACTGTAACCTGAATGCTATATAATCAGACAGTACTCTGAGACTAACCTAAAACACTATAAACAGTATTTTGACACTGTAACCTGAATGCTATATAAACAGTATTTTGACACTGTAACATGAATGCTATATAAACAGTATTTTGACACTGTAACCTGAATGCTATATAAACAGTATTTTGACACTGTAACCTGAATGCTATATAAACAGACAGTACTCTGAGACTGTAACCTGAAACACTATAATCAGTATTTTGACAATGTAAACTGGAACAATGTAATCAGTATTCTGACACTGTAAAGAGGTCCACTGTAAATGCATAGTATACATTGTAAACTATGAGGAGCGGGTCACCGTAAACATTTTACGGCGTAAACTACAATGTTGCGAACGGACACTTCATACTGTATGTAATATGAGTAAATTATGAGCGATTAACAGATACCATAAAAATGTGTGCCCATACACCACAAAATGAATCTTAAGTAGGATCATAAGAGGTTTTTCAATCTGCTGATATTGTATAAATGAATTTTAAGCTCGTTTTCACACTAAAATTCATTTTTAATCTCTACCAGAGATACTGGATATTTCAGACGGTATTTCTTAAAATTATCATACCAAGAAAATGGAGAAGAAAGAGACAGACATCCACCAAGCTACCCAGACAGAAAGACAGGCAGGCAGGCAGGCAGGAAGGCAGACAGAGAGAGGAGCATGCATACAGACAGACAGACAGACAGACAGAGGGGCACATACAGACAGACAGAGGGGCATACAGACAGACAGACAGAGGGGCATGCAGACAGACAGACAGACACAGACAGAGGGGCACATACAGACAGACAGACAGAGGAGCATGCATACAGACAGACAGACAGACAGACAGACAGAGGGGCATACAGACAGACAGACACAGACAGAGGGGCACATACAGACAGACAGAGGGGCATACAGACAGACAGACAGAGGGGCACATACAGACAGACAGACAGAGGGGCACATACAGACAGAGGGGCATACAGACAGACAGACACAGACAGAGGGGCACATATAGAGACAGACAGAGGAGCATGCATAGACAGACAGACAGGCAGACAGAGGGGCATACAGACAGACACAGACAGAGGGGCACATACACACAGACAGACAGAGGGGCACACAGACAGGGGGGCACACAGACAGACAGGGACACACAGACAGACAGAGGGGCACACAGACAGAAGGGCATGCAGACAGACAGACACAGACAGAGGGGCACATACAGGCAGCACCAGGAGGTTCCTGCTTAATGCTCAATACACCGTTGACACTAGGTGGCAACATGGCAGCTGTCAGTGTGTTGGTTGGCGAGTCCGAGTACTTCCTCTTCTTTGTCGGTTGATTGGCCAGGTTGGTCATGCTGCACATAGCCAATTATACAAAATAGTAATAACTATGATGATGATGATGATGACGATGATAATGATAATAATAATAACTGTACTATATTATACTCTACTCGACCACACTACACTACACTAAACAAAACAGTACTACACAACGCTACGCTGTACTGTACTGTGCATGTATAGTGTATTGTTCTGTACTCAGCTGTGCTGCACTGTACTATACTGCACTACACTATACTATTTACTATAGTATAGTATAGTATAGTATAGTATAGTATAGTATAGTATAGTATAGTATAGTATAGTAGTATAGTATAGTATAGATAGTATAGTACCATACTATACTATACTACAGTATGATACAATACAATAAAATAATATGATACAGTACACTATACTGTAATACACGCTTACAGTGCTCTGTTGAGACTCTTCGAGGTTGTCTCGAATGAGTCCACTGGCACATCTTCCATGACTCAAGGTCTGATCTGAGCGAGTACACAGACTTGGTGACCTCATACATCCGCTTCTGTGAAGAAGGCAGAGCTTCTCCAGCAACAAGCCCTGGTTCCCAGCTGATGATGTTGGCAGCAAACAGGTCTGTGGATGACGCAGTGTCCATGGCTCTCCACTTCATCTTTCAACACCTGGAAGCCCAACATTTTATGCTCTTCTCCTTTTCCTTGACTTCAGCAAAGCCCTCAACACAACAGTCCTCCAGAAAACGTTCGACAGTCTTAAATGTCTTTCTCTGTTACTGGATTCTTGACTTCATGTTTAACCGCCCACAGACGGTTCTGATCAACAATACACAGTCCCCAGTTCTGGTGTTGAACACAGGCGTTCCACAAGGTTGTGTGCTGAATCCACTTCTGTACACACTCTTTACAAATGACCGTGTTTCCCACTCTACGTCTGTGCGGTTCTTTAACTTTTCTGATGCCGCGTCACATGTAGATCTCATTAATGGACCTGATGAGACAGCTTATAGGCAAGAGATGAACGGTCTTGTCTACAGATGTGATGAGAACAGCTCACAATTACACACAACCAAAAATCGAAGAGATGATCTTGGATCATCGAAGAAAGAAGAATCTGTCCAAGAAGCAACTGGACAGGGCATGACTTCACAGCGGATCTTAAGATGCCCGAAGTGTTCTAATCGGCAACAATTTTTCTAAAGGGAGGAAATCGGTTAGCACAGGCTTGCTTCCCTTCTGAGTGAACGCGCGCAAAGCTTGTCTGTTCAAAGTGGTCTCATGGCCAGAGTATACTGGCCATCTAAAGATCGGCTGTGCAATAGTGCCCAGATGCTCAACTTACTCAAAAACAGTAATCAAAGACACAACAAGGAAAAGCAACATCAAAGCAAGAAAACCCGTTACACCAGTCTACCTTCGTGGGCTCCAACTCTCACATGCATTCGTGTATGTGTATATGAGTGGACTTTTACGTCCATGACCGGTAGGCAGTTATACTCCGTTTGCAGAGGTGTGCATGATGGGCGTTTTCGTGTTCCCATAAGCCACTGAACACTGAGATGGCATATAGGATCTTTAACACGCATACCTGATGTTTTGCGTACGTGCACCACACACACACACACACACACACACACACACACACACACACACACACACACACACACACACACACACACACACACAGAAAGTGGGTTCTAGCAGTAGCAAGTCAACACGCTGACCTGGGAGACTGGATATATC
>JAPXFY010000024.1:39488999-39493999 GCA_030674185.1 Monoplex corrugatus
ATAAGCATCGTCCTCATAATGTCCAAGAAAAGCATGCCAGCACTACTCTCCTCAACAACTTCAGGCTCATAAGACCACCTTTAACATTTTAATCTTACAATACGATGCAAGATACACTACACTACATAACGGTCGTGACATTTTAATATTTTCCCTTTTCATACAAATTTTAAAAAGACACAAGCAGAGATTTTGTATTTCTCAATGTCACTGTGACCTTGAATAATCATCAAATGAAATAAAACTTCATGAGAATCGAGAACAATGGCAGAATATCACAACAGTGAAATGGGAACGAAATGAGAATGTAAGCAGTGTCAAAAGTTGCAGAGAATGCGCTGTTCGCATGCCTTCAACATGACCCTGACTTTGACAAATGATTTCCAAACTTATGCATTTTTGACTCCTTAACAATCTACACCTTTCACATAAATTTGGTAAAGATTTTCCGAGAAACAGCACAGAAAATCTTGCCAATATCTATTTGTCTCAAATGTACATACATACACACAAAAAGACAGACACACACACACACACGTACATACATACACACACACATATACACACACACCTGTGTAAAGCGCTTTATGCTGGCAGCGCAGAGAGACAGAACCTATGAAACATACAACTGACACCACCAGAATGACCGGTGCATCAAAGATGGGCCATGAACAAGGTTATTTGTAATCTTTAGGTTGGTATCAACTGGAGACGTCAAACTATGAATACACAACTTTGTCAACTGCACCTGTCCACCTGCTACATGGGAAAGTGACCAAACTGTTTAGCTCACAGTTCAACTCACAAAGAGACAGTGACAAAACAGTTCAACTGAGAAAGATAGCGTTCAAGTCACAAACTGAAATTAACTCAACTGTTCAAGCGACAATGAGAAAGTAACACAATTCTTCAACTAACACATCAAAAGCGACTTACCTGTTTAACCCACAAAGGAAAAGTGATCTAATTGTTCAACTGACACAGAAAAGGTGTAACTGTTCAACGTACAAAGAGAAAATGCCAACTGCTCAACTCACAAAGGAAAAAATGGCTCCACTGTTCAACTCGCTCAGTGGAATCGTCATAAGCATGGTAAAGGCATCAGGGGGAGACTGTGGTCACCAGTGACGTGTTCACAGTCATCTATACTTGCTGGCACCTCCAGAGCACTACGGCCCCTTCCACCACTCATTGCACAAGCTACAGGGCTCTCTTTTGCACCTATATATGTAGATTTACCGCTCCTTTTCAAGATGTTTAATCTCTGTGCAAAATTTCTTACAGTGCCTGTTGTAAGCTGTTCAATAATTTTCAAATCTCCCGTTGTGCCAATCTAAAGGCTGTTCAATCATTTCCAAGTCTCTCGTTACGCCTGTCAATAAACTGTTCAATCACTTTTAATTCAGCTGTCAAACTGGTCTGTCGTTTCTCAATATTCAAGACATTCAACACTTTCCACGCTACATCTGGTTATAGTTTGATGTTTAATGTGTCCATGACTTGGAAAAGTTCTCAATGCGCCTGTCGATTCATTCCCTTGCGTATTTCATTGTATTAGAATTTTTCGCACTTCTGGTTGAGACTGTGCATCGTCTGATTTTTAACAAGACAGTCTGTGCATCGTCTGATTTTTTACAAGAGTGTCTGTGCATCGTTTCATTTTTAACAAGACAGTTGTGTATCGTCTCAGTTTTAACAAGACAGTCTGTGCGTCGTCTCAGTTTTAACAAGACAGTCTGTGCATCGTCTGATTTTTGACAAGAGTGTCTGTGCATCGTCTCAGTCTTAACAAGACTGTGCATTGTCTATTTTGAACAAGACAATGTGTATGTCTTATTTTTAACAAGACTGTCTGTGTATCGTCTCATTTTAACACAATCGATGTTCTGACATCTCACGCTGCACCCATCTGTTTACCGATTACACGAGTGAAGTGTGTGGCCTTCTGGTTATAAACCATCCACCTGGTCATACGGGGATTTTTCTCACCCCTCTACCAGACCTTTTGAGTGGTGCAAATGGTATTCTTTTGGATGAGATGATAAACCGAAATCCTGTGTAAAGAAGCACTTAGCGCGTGTTAAAGATCCCATGACAACAAACGAACTGGCTCTTGCAAAATTTTGTAGAAAATTCCCCTGTCAATGTTAAACAAAAATACACACATTCAAGTATATGCATCAACATCCGCATATACTCAAAAAGAAACTGACAACTTCTATGCAGTATTAGAGACCG
This sequence comes from Monoplex corrugatus, assembly GCA_030674185.1. Taxonomy (NCBI): domain Eukaryota; kingdom Metazoa; phylum Mollusca; class Gastropoda; order Littorinimorpha; family Ranellidae; genus Monoplex; species Monoplex corrugatus. The sequence continues at coordinate 39,491,238 of JAPXFY010000024.1, forward strand.
CCATGGCTCAATGCAAATCACAGGATATTACAGTGTTAATGGGAGATTTTAATGCTAAAATGGGACAGAAGAGGGCGGAGGACACAGTTGTACTTCATGGCCTTGGCAGAGGACACAGTTGTACTTCATGGCCTTGGCAAACAAAATGAAACGGGAAGAGAAACTTGATGAATGGTCACAGGTAAATGAATACATAGTGAGAAACACCTGGTTTGGGCAGCCTAACAGAGGAAAATGGACATGGATGATCCAGGAGATAGTACAAAAAATCAAATTGATTACGTCCTGATAAATAAAAGATTTAGAAATTCTTTACTGAGAGCAAAAACACTACCAGGCACAGACTGCAACAATGACCACAATCGTGTAATGGGAAGATTTAGGCTGAAACTCAAGAAAAGAAAACAGATCAAAAGTAACATCAAACTAAATCTTGGACTCTCAAAGACAGATGAAGCGACCCGTGAAAAATGTAACGTACATGTTCAAAACAAATTCAATGCTCTGGAGGGTGTCGATGACAGAAAGGAACAATGGACACACTTGAGAAATTAGATAAATGAAGCTTGTGGAGAAATCCTTAGAGTTGAAAGAAAAGCAAAAAAGAACTGGATGACAAAAGAAATCGTAGGCTTGGTGGAAGAAAGGAGGAAGGCAAAAGGAAATGAGGAAGATTACAAAAAGATAAGAAAATCAGGAATAGGTGCAATGAAGCCAAGGAAGCTCGGCTGGAAACAAAGTGCAAAGAAACAGAAGACCGACACAAAACAGATCGTCAAGGTATGTACAGAAACATTGAAGAAATTGCCTACAGGTAAAAGACATGCACATCAACTGGTTACTTAAAATCGAAAGATGGTACTCTTAACATGGAAAAAGACAAAATATTAGAGAGATGGGGAGAGTACATTAAGGACCTTTTTAACGATGACAGAAACAAAGAACACATCATAAGAAAGAAAGTCGAAGGACCACCCATAATGAAAGATGAAGTTAGAGCTGCATTGAAAAAGATGAAACAGGGAAAAGGCCCAGGACCAGACAATATTACTATAGAAATGATTGAGGCCATAGATGAACTTGGTATTGAAAAAATAACAGTCCTCCTAAATGAAATTTATGACATGTCGACTAGCCGGTATCATTACCAGCACAATCACCAAAGTGTTATCATCATCATCACCGTTATCTAGCTGTTGTCGTTATCAACACAGTCATGTAGCCATCATGGTTACCAACACCATCAATAAGCCGTCATCGTCATCATCACCACCACCACCAAAACGTTCATCACTGTTATCAAGCCGTCTATGTATGAGTGGCGACCAGCACAAAATGTTCAAGCGCGGCGGAGTAATACACAAACGGGTTGAAACGGAGTAGAGGGTATCGAGGGGGTGGGTGAAGAAGCAAGGACGGCTGGAGGGGGGAGAAGGAGGGGGTTGGGGGGGCGCTGATGAGGAAAAAAAAAGGAAATCAGCAGTCAGTCACCGGAGAAGAGAATGAAACAGATGAGAGAAGAGCCGCATGGGGAAAACATACATACAAGTAAACAAACAAACAAACAGATGAATATAAATGGATGAATAAATGAATGAATGAATGAATGAATGAATGAATGAATGAATAAATGAATGAATAAATGAATGAATGAATGAATGAATGAATATAAACATAAAACATGAGTTGAATATGCATATAACATATTCTCCCTCCCTCTATCTCCCTCTTGCACACACATACACACACACACACAAAAACAACACACACACGCAGCAGAGAGGGGGATGGATCGTAGAGAGAGAGAGAGGGAGAGAGAGAGGAGAGAGAGAGAGAGAGAGAGAGAGAGAGAGAGAAAACATGTTTTATTCAAAACTAGTTTCTATAGCCACGGGGGAATCAGAGTCTATGACAGAAATGGATCAATAACAGAGACCAAAACAAAAACTGCCAGCCCACCAGCTTGGACAACATAAGAGATAAACTATGAACAACACTCAGTACCTTACTAAAATGTGTGCAGTTGAAAAAAGTGCATGTGCTTACCAGAAGAAAACAAGGAACCCATCAAACAATAGCAAAAACCTAACAATCAGTCAACCATCCAAACAGCCAGCCAATCAATCATCCGACAGACAGCCAGCAAACCAGCATCAATCAGCCGATCAACCAGCCATCCAGTCGGCCAACTAATTAGTCAACCAGTCAGCCAACTAACCAGAAATCCAACCAATCAGCCAACCAAACCAGCAAGCCAACTACCCAGCGAACCAACCACCCAAATCAGCCAAAAACTATCGAGCCAAACAACTGCCCTGGCAACTTTTCAACAAACAAGCAGGCAGCTGTACGTTTGTTTATAAGAAAACAAACTATTCTTTTATCAATTTTATGCTCCTTCTAAAATAGAAACGTGCCAAACGCTACGGGGCAATAACAATGATAAATAATTGTCAGGGAAAAAATCAATAAAATAAAAACAAACGTAGCAAGTAAACCACCATCCATAGTTTACCTGTCAGTGTCCTGTCCTTGTGTGAACTGTGTGTTCCTTCCAAAAGTGGAAATACACATTAAATGTTATACGTTAGTGATAATGTAAACTTAAGAAAACAAACAAACAAACGAACGAACCAACCAACCAACCAACTCCCCCCAAAAAACAAAAACAAAAACAAACAAAAATAAAACACGCTTACCAGACAGAGAGTGGGGGGTGTCGTCTTGCGGAGAGTAGGGTTCAGATCCTGAGTCTGGTGGAC
>JAPXFY010000024.1:39498999-39516499 GCA_030674185.1 Monoplex corrugatus
AAAAACAAACAAACAAAAGCACACATACACACACATAAAACCACCAAAAAACCCAGTGCATTATGATTCTTAGAAAGTATAGAACAAGTCGTTATCCTAATGAAAGAAAGAATATGACTCGTTATCTTCTGTTCACAAAGACATATTCATGGCCGTTGTTTTGAGCGTGCGTGTGCTTGCGTGTGCGTGAGTGTGCATGTACATACGTACAGATGTATGTACCTACGTACATACGTACGTATGCATGTATGTACGTATGCATGTATGTACGTATGCATGTATGTATGTATGTATGTATGTATGTATGTATGTATGTATGTATGTATGTATGTATGTATGTATGTATGTATGTATGTATGTATATATGTATAAGCATATGTATATACGTATGTACGTATGTGTGCGTGCGCGCGTGTGCGTGTTAAAAGGATAATGTGTGCGTTTGTTAAGGTTTATTGTTCATGCGTATGCACGCGTCAATGTACGTGTGTGTTTGTGTCTGTGCCTGTGTAAGCGCAATCGTGTATTTGCAACCGGTAAGGAAAATGTGTCCATTGGAATGTGTGTATTTGCGAGTATCTCCATGCGCGCAAGCGCGATGGTGTCTTTATGTGTGTGTGTGTGTGTGTGTGTGTGTGTGTGTGTGTGTGTGTGTGTGTGTGTGTGTGTGTGTGTGTGTGTGGTGTGCGTGTGTGTGGTGTGTGTGCGTGTGTGTGCGTGTGTGTGTTGTGGTGTGTGTATGTGTGTACCTGTGTGTGTGTATGTGTGTGTGTGTTTGCGTGCGTGCGTACGTGTGTGTGCGTGCGTGCGTGCGTGCATATGTGTTGTACGCGGGCACACGCGGAAAACAGGACACGTGTGCACCTGGGATTCAGATCGGTACTAGCCTGTGCCGTCTCTCTCTGCTCCCCACCCCCAATCTAACAAATCCAACATCTATTCCCTCCCCCCTCCCCCCCCCCCCCCCCCCACCTTTCTCTCTATTCTTAGTAACAACTCACAAATTATCATTGCACTAACGACGGGTAACCGTTACGTGTAGTCGAAATCTCATTAAACATATTTTCGAGTAAAAGGTCTGTCGCGCAGTCGTAGTCAAACCGCTCAAAGAGGTCTGAAGACGTGTTTTAACCTCCTATAACCCCCCCCCCCACCTCCCCACAGTCCCACCATCTATAACCCCCCTCCCTACTCCCCCCACACCTCCGTTGTACCCCTACATTTCCATTTTTCCCCTCTTAACAGTCGAGATTACTGATACTCTTGAAAAGAGATTTTTCGTCAACAGGCATAAATTACAACAGAACAGAGCAAGCAAATAAATGGGGTGGGGGTTGGAGGGAAAAAATCCATAAAACCATCTGTTTTAACTACACTATTAACTCTGCCTGAAAAATTGTCTCAAAGATTAACTCTTTCTCAAAGATTAACTCTGTCTCAGTGATTAACCCTGTCTCAGAGATTAACTCAGTCTCAAAGATTAATTCTGTTTCAAAGATTGAATCTGTTTCAAAGATTAATTCTGCCTCAAAGATTAATGATTAACTCTGTCTCAAAAATTAACTCTGTCTCAAAGATATATATTTTTGTCTTTTGTTTTTGTTTGTCTCCCACCAGACGGCTAAGTCTATCTCAAAGGTCGTACTTGCATCTTCGTCTGTTTTCTGCACCCACCGCCCTCTTTCTTCTTTGTCTTCCTCTCCTCCTCAATCCCAACCTTACTATTTTTACTTTTTCTTCTTCTTCTTTCTTCCTGTCTCTATTTGTTGGTGTTGTTTTCTTTTTATCGAAGAAATTAACCATTCTTGCTGTTCTAGAGGGACTGGCCATTTTTCTTGGTACTCGTCTACACTGCAGACGTTCAGGCACATCACGCCTTGATATTACTAGCTTTATTCTTTCTCCTCTTACAGGTGAAAGGATAGAGTATAAAAGGTGAGAGAGACAGACAGACAGACAGAGAAGAGAGAGAGAGAGAGAGAGAGAGAGAGAGAGAGAGAGAGAGAGAGAGAGAGAGAGAAACTTTTTGAAACTGAAAATGGTTCATTGCCATTGACATTTTTGTCCTTGTGGCAAGGAGCATAAAACAAAGTCATTAAATTTTACGGCAACGTTTTCGCGAAATAAAGATTTATAAATATAGTCATGGCTCACATTACATCCATTTAAATTTTTTGTCCTAATGATGAAGAAAAAATTGAAGGAAAAAAGTTGAACAAAAAGTTGAACAAAAAGTTGAAGAAACAGTTGACCACCCCGACGTAATTAGTCAAATAAGTAAGAGGAAGACCCAAATCCGGCAAATAAACATAACTATAAAGTGATATCCTCGCTGGAAATAAACTTACATTAATTTATTGCTGTGTTGTTTTCTTTCTCCGACTTTCCCAAGCAAGGGTGATAAATTTAGCGAGGGATTTTTGATAGTTTTCATCTTCAGTCATGAGTATTCTGGTAATGACCCTTTGACTTGAAATGCCCTCATCAAAGATTATGCATTTTTGTTGTATACTTTCATACGACTTGCAAACAAACAAAAAATGCATTTCATCTTCTACTTCTGCATCACACATGGGAAATAGTGTGCCGATGAATTTGAGTAAAAACCATCTTGTTTTGTGTGTGTGTGTGTGTGTGTGTGGAGAGAGAGAGAGAGAGAGAGAGAGAGAGAGAGAGAGAGAGAGAGAGAGAGAGAGACAGAGAAAGAGAGAGAGAGAGAAGAGAGAGAGAGAGAAAGAGAGAGAGACAGAGACAGAGAGATAGAGAGAGAGCTAGAGAGATTAATTTCACAATTTGATGATGTAATGCCTTTTAATGCGGTAAGCCCAAACAAAACAGGGGCTGATAAAAAAAATTAACGACAACAACACTAAAAATAACACAATTCGGTTACAGATACTTTGCCTCAGACATGACTACTCACACCTAACTTAAGTCAATAATCATACTGCTTATTTGACTGTTATCCATTCGGACGCAACTACACACGCACTTCGTTTACCTACAACGATCAAAGGATGCATACACAAGCGTACAACACACATACGCAACACCACATCCCCCAACACACACACACACACACACACACACACACACACACACACACATACACACACACACACACATACACACACACACACACACCACCACCACCACCACCACCACCACCAGGCAACGACTTGAAATGTGTTTAATAATTTGTAAAAATATAAATCAATTAAAACGTGGAATAGCACAGTGCTTTTACCGAGACATCTGAATAAGAATTTACCGTCTGTAAAAAATATTTCAAATTAGCCGCCAAAGAAGACAACTTATCTATTGTTCATCAAGCTTGAATTTTCTACATTTCAAAGCGTCAAAGAAAAATTCAATATTGCAAAAGTATATCATACTTGGAACGAATATTAGCATAAGTATAAGCAACACACTGTCATTTCCACAAAAAGAGCAGGATACATTTTCAGTATTTTATGTGAAAAACGCCCTGAGTATTACTTTTAAATCCACAAATCCTGTAAACGCATCTTTCAAGCATTTAATTGTAAAGTCTTACACAGTATTTTTCAGGTTGAAATACGTCTTTCAAGGAATAGAGCAAAAATATATTTTATATTTTGCACTGCTTTCCATATCTGACAGTTTGTTCAAAATTAGCAGTGAAGTGGTCTTTACATTCAGCAATAAAACATGTTTCAAAATCAGCCTCTTGATTCAACCAGACAATGTCAAAACCATTTTCCATTGGTACTTTATTTGTGACACTCAGTTGAAGTCCGTCTAATATCACTCACAGTGAAAAGACGTTAAATCAAAGAACGAACGAACGAACTCAGTTGAAGTCTCCAAACTGATCAAACCGTGACATCCACAGCACACTGACCATGCAGAAGTAAACATGACATCCACACCACACTACACTGACCACTGGCGGAGTAACCATGACATCCACACCACAGTACACTGACCACTGGCGGAGTAACCATGACATTCACACCAAAACTGACCATGCAAAAGTAACCATGACATCCACACCACACCATTATGACAACTGGAGGGGTACCATGACATCCGCACAACACTGACCGCTGGAGTAACCATGACATCGGCACCATACCACATGACCATTGGAGAAGTACCCATAACATCCACACAACACCACACTGACCACTGGAGGAGTAACCATAACATTCACACCACACTGACCACTGGAGGAGTAAAGATGACACCCACACCACACTGACCACTGGAGGAGTAAAGATGACATCCACACCACACACTGAATCCCACTGAAGGAGGAGTAAAGATGACATCCACACCACACTGACACATTGGAGGAGTAAAGATGACATCCACACCACACTGACCACTGGAGGAGTAAAATGACATCCACACCACACTGACCATTGGAGGAGTAAAGATGACATCCACACCACACTGACCACTGGAGGAGTAACATGACATCCACACCACACTGACCACTGGAGGAGTAAACCATGACATCCACACCACACTGACCACTGGAGGAGTAAAGATGACATCCACACCACACTGACCACTGGAGGAGTAAAGATGACATCCACACCACATTGACCACTGGAGGAGTAAAGATACATCCACACCACACCTGACCACTGGAGGAGTAAAGATACATCCACACCACACTGACCACTGGAGGAGTAAAGATGACATCCACACCACACTGACCACTGGAGGAGTAACGATGACATCCACACCACATGACCACTGGAGGAGTAAAGATGACATCCACACCACACTGACCACTGGAGGAGTAACATGACATCCACACCACATTGACCACTGGAGGAGTAAAGATGACATCCACACCACACTGACCATTGGAGGAGTAAAGATGACATCCACACCACACTGACCACTGGAGGAGTAAAGATGACATCCACACCACACTGACCACTGGAGGAGTAAAGATGACATCCACACCACACTGACCACTGGAGGAGTAACGATGACATCCACACCACACTGACCACTGGAGGAAGTAACCATGACATCCACACCACACTGACCATGGAGGAGTAACATGACATCCACACCACATGACCACTGGAGGAATAAAGATGACATCCACACCACACTGACCACTGGAGGAGTAAAGATTACATCCACACCACACTGACCATTGGAGGAGTAAAATGACATCCACACCACACTGACCACTGGAGGAGGAACCATGACATCCACACCACACTGACCATTGGAGGAATAAAGATGACATCCACACCACACTGACCACTGGAGAAGTAACCATGACATCCACACCAAACTGACCACGGAGGAATAAAGATGACATCCACACCACACTGACCACTGGAGAAGTAACATGACATCCACACCACACTGACCACTGTAGGAGCAAACGATGCTGGCATGTAGAAAAGAACAGATGGACAACGATAAAATACATACATGCCCAATCTCTACGTCAAATGTTCGCACACAAACTGTACACTGATATAAGCATTTCAATGATATCATGGTAGGCCCTGTCAACTCGGTAGAGCACCAAATGCCAATAGCACAGTGGCGTGGATTCGATCGTTAGCAGACCGCAGACGCCTACCCTCTGGCGGCCACTTTGGGACGGAGCCGCTGACTCATCTCCTGAGTTCAGTCCCACCCAACGACATTAAAGTTGGCTTGTTCGCTTGAACGCTTCAATCATTCTGGTGGTGTCACTGTTTCACAGGTACCATCTGTTCTCTCCCCATTTTAGGGCCTTACCAGCGCGTAGGGAAAACACACGATTGAGGAGTCTGGCAGATAAGTGATGGAAGATGTAGATGGGGCGCATACCGAAATGTCGGAGTACAACGAATCCCTCTTGAACAAGCTCCAGACAAAGTTATCCTGAATGTGTGCCAAATGGGATTTCTGCAGTATTCATGTGTGGATTTGCCAGATCTGATTTCAATTTAATCAACGACATATTTTGTAACTCACCTGCTTCAACGTTTCACACCCCCGTCCATCCAATTCAAGCCGTCTCCATCCTTTCCAGCTGTCAAACTTTCACTCGTTTCAAACTGTTTTCAAACAACACCACCATCTGTCATCTTCTGTCTGGTTGCACTGACCTTTCTCCCGTCTGTTTCAAATCATCTACTTGTTTCAAACTGACATTGTCCACCCATTTCAAGCTGTAATGATTCACCTGATTCAAGCTGTAATCAATCATCCACCAGTTTCAAATTGTACAATCCACCTGTTTGAAGAGATAGTAACGCATCCGTGTTAAGAGTGTGATGCAGAGGTCTGAAGTTTAACACCGTTTTTTTTCATTAAGAGAACGAACCGCAGCTTCACTTATTTTTTTCTAATTTTCTTCATAAATACACAGACGCACTGAAACACGCAAACACACACATACACGCGCGCGCGCGCGCGCACACACACACACACACAGACACCCTCCTCTTATCAACAATAATAATCTCCCTTTAAAAATAAATCGTGCCGTAATCTGGCGACAGCAGCCGAATTTCAGAGACAAAATATAATAACTGCAAATACACACACACACACGGCATGAGAGGATATGCCTCAAGCTTAAGTCTAAGGCAGGCACACCACACACACACACACACACACACACACACACACACACACACACACACACACACACACACACACAAACCACTTGCTGAATTGTCCAACAGCAGCCAACACATGCTGCAAGTGTGTCACGTCGTTTTGTGTCTTCTGTGCTCTGTCTGTGCTGTCTGTGCTGTCTGTAGCTGAAAAAAGGTGACAGTCACCACGTTGTACTGACCCCCACCCCACCCCTCCCATCCATTCTCCCCTCCTATGTTTTCTCTCAACACTCTCCCTCTCCTCCATTTACAGACAGGTAAGGGTATGCACTAAGAATATAATACCCCCAAATGGTTAAGCTATGCTAACATTCGCTCATTTAGCGCTCTTTCACCTACATCCCTCTCTCTCCATCCCTTCCACCCAGTTAAGAATATGTGCTTAAACATTCACACATACACATACATATATATACACACACACACACATTCACACACAGACAGATATACACACATACACAGACGCACGCACGCACGCACATACAATCATGGCCAAGTCAGATATATATATGAGAAGTATATTCTGTCACATGCCTCCAGCGTATTCAGAATTCTGCGACCTGTCTTGCCCTGTGTAAAAAGAGGCGTAATCATATCACTCCATTGCTTCACTTACTCCACTGGTTGCCTGTTTATGTATGTATATGTATGTATATACATATATGTATGTATGTATGTATGTATGTATGTATGTATGTATGTATGTATGTATGTATGTATATATAGCATACAAAATCAATACACCATGGTACAAGTGTATTAATGATATTACTCCTATTTATCTCTGTGGCCACCTCTGAATGTACACCCCCGCCCGACCTCTCCATCCTGCTTCTGACACAACTAGTTTACAAATTGTCTGATACAGATGTTCCAAAGACGGCTGCCGCTCGTTTTCTGTGTCTGGTCCATACAAATGGAATGAGCTTCCTCTGTCTCTTTGACAGTCGCATATTCTACCTTCCTTCAAGTCTTACTTGAAGACATACCTCTTTGCCCAGCAGATTTCCCACTCTACCTGTCCACCCCTTTCTCCCACTCCCTCGTCCTCCCTCCCTTCAGGTATGTCAATGCCTTGTGCCCTTCTTGAGTTTTTGTCGTTGTGAGTGAATGTATTAGTGAATGATGAGAATGTGCGCTTTGATTTGATTTGCATATGAAGATTTGACGCCTTGTATATATCACTATTATTATTACGATTATTATTGTAATCATTATTATCATTACTGTCACTATATCATAAGTATCATTATTATTAATCTTACTGTACAAAAATTATCTCCCTTGTAGCGCCCTTCAAACACGATTTATGTAACATTTATACTCAAAGGAATTAATCAATGATCTTCTTCTGCAGTCAATTGCTCACCAATAGGACACACATGACTTTAGTCGTATTGGAATGGATTCAAGAACAACCAGGATACACAATGATCCTCTTCAGCAATCAGCTGTCCCTCAGTTCCTCCGTCACGTTTGACTTCAACTGTACTGCAATCAGTTAAACATAGACAGGATACATACTGCCATTTGCAGAGACCCAGACCTGTGCTGAGCCTTTGCCAGAATCATGTAGCGAAGGTACGGTGATATTTTCATTTCGGTGTAGAGTTTTAGGCGTGATAGGCAAAGAAGTAGGATTGCTTTAGGACCTGGGCAGATAAGAATGACGGTAAATGATTATGCTTTAAGCTGCGTGTGTTTAATTAAAGAAACTATATTGACTTGTAGTGCTATGTGTGGACTGCTTTTGAAAGTTATTGCTAGTGTGTTTAGTGCGCTTCTGCGACAGAGCTGGAGAAATATGGTGAACGCTTCTTTCGTGCAGCGCCCCAATGACTCCTATTTTCGACTGCCTTTGAACCCAAGCAATCCGACTATAGGACCAGTCTTGTTTGTTCACAGTGCATATGGGCCTACTGTGATCCAACCCTCTTCATAAATGACTGACAATTTTTTTGCTGACGCTTGTTAACATATTTAGTGTAGTTTTGACCTTGGTTCCATGAAACTAGTGTCACGGGAAGAATTTTTGGGTGATGTTCTAGAATTTGGGGGGATGTTTATGTGGAATTGCCTTTCTACATAGAAATCACACACAACAAGAAGGAAGGAGAGACGAGCAGAAGCGCACTAAACACACTAGCAATAACTTTCAAAAGCAGTCCACACATAGCACTACAAGTCAATATAGTTTCTTTAATTAAACACACGCAGCTTAAAGCATAATCATTTACCGTCATTCTTATCTGCCCAGGTCCTAAAGCAATCCTACTTCTTTGCCTATCACGCCTAAAACTCTACACCGAAATGAAAATATCACCGTACCTTCGCTACATGATTCTGGCAAAGGCTCAGCAGCTCTGCCAAGTTGAGCTGGGCTTGTTTTTACCTCAGGGGTTTCTGTGATACTAGCAAAAACGTAATCAACGTTCAGCCCTACACATAAACACCCTAAAAGTTCGTAAAAATTGCCCTCAGTGAGTAGAGGGATCTCCCAATAAATGTTCTAACATTGCAGGCCCTCAGGATCCAAGCACTGGACCATCCAATCCGTTCTTAAGCATTCGTGGTACTGGCTGAAACGCACCAATGATTTCAGACAACATACACACACCATGAAAGTCTAGAAATCGTGCTGGCATTCTCTGTTCACACACACACACAACACACACACACACACACACACACACACACACACACACACACCCACACACACACACACGCACGCACGCACGCACGCACGCACGCACGCAAGCACACTCACACGCATGCACACACACACACACATACACAAACCGCTATCGCGACAACATCACGTACTAATCCCTTTCTTTAAAGCCAAAAAAAGTGCACTTCGCGATTTCTATTGCATCATACCTTTTGCTTTGCAGCCGCACTCATTATATCCTTCGTATTTTTCAATTACTCTTTCGGTTGAGCCACGCTAGTCTACGGCGGGAGAAAGAGAGAGAGAGAGAGAGGAGAGAGGAGGGAGAGGGTGAGAGAGAGAGGAAGAGGAGAGGGGAAAGAGTAGAGAGAGGAGAAAAGAGAGAGAGAGAGGGGAGAGTAGAGAGAAAGAGAGAGAGGAGAGGACAGAGAGAGGAGAGAGAGAGGGAGAGCGACAGGACAAGAACAAGAAAAAACACTTTCAAAGGTTACGGCAGGAGCAGATGAATGTTTTTTTAAAATTTTTTTACATCCATCCCTCAATACATAGGCCCTGCTTAGTAAAATAAGGTATTTTGTATAAAATTGAATTATGACACAAAAACGTCAAAATAATTCAAATTTGGAATATTATGGAGAGAGAGAGAGAGAGAGAGAGAGAGAGAGGAGAGAGAGAGAGAGAGAGAGAGAGAGAGAGAGAGAGAAGACAGACAGACAGACAGAGACAGAAACAGAGAGAGAGAGATGGGGGAGGGGGGCAGAGATGTAGACAAAGACACACACAGGAGAGATAGATAGACAGACAGACAGATAGATAGATAGATAGATAGATAGACAGATAGATAGATAGACAGACAGATAGATAGATAAGTAGATAGATAGATACAGAAAGGGGGGGGAGTAGAAACACAGAGAGAGACAGAGACAAGAGAGAGAGAAGAGAGAGAGAGAGAGAGAGAGACAGACAGAAACAGAGAGACAGACAAATAGAGTGAGGGGAGAAAGAAAGAAAAAGATACAGAGAGAGAGAGAGACAGAGACAGAGAGGAGGGGGGGGAGGCAGGAATGGACAGAGAGAGAGAGAAAGACAGAGAGGGGGAGAGGCAGGAATGGACAGAGAGAGAGAGAGAGAGAGACAGAGAGGGGGGGAGGCAGGAATGGACAGAGAGTAAGAGGGAATGAGAAGTGGGGATGGAAGGGAAATGTAAACTGTTTCCTTCATGAAAACCCTAAGTCCTTTGTGAAGGGGCATGCGTTAACATATACATACAATAAAATCACTAATACATGAAATGACATCAAATAAGTCAAAGAACACATAGCTTCATCTTTGCTTCTTCTACGGACAATAAAATACCACGTTCAGATGACACACACACACACCAAATTCAAGTGTTTGTCCAAGACACACAGGCCAGTACTATCTTGATGGAAAAGAAGGCAGGGCAGGGGGTTGACTGGTAGAAAGAAACTCTAGGGAGAGCTAGACAACAGAAGGTCTTCAGAGAAGTAACCCCCTTTAGACAAGTGTTTCGGCCCTGAATTCCTTACACTCTCTGGGGGCCGGGCCACATCCAGGTCATGACTCCTAGATGCCCTTCTGCTGTTGTCTATTTTTTTTTTTTTTCCCACGCCGGGGATCGAACCTGGGCGATTCTGCGCTTCAGAACTGCGGTACGCGGTTTTACCAATGTGCTAACGGGGCACACATCATCTGTAGGGAATTTAATCCTTATGAAGTTCACTTTTTTCGTTCCTCCTTGCCCAGATCCAGCTTGAGCTCCTTTCTGCTGCCTCTGCCATCGCTTTAAGGGCTCTAGTCCTCTTCTTCCCAGAAATGGCGAGTTGTTTCATGAGATCATAAGCGGAGGTGCCCACAAACCCTCTTGCCCCGACCTCTATGGCGAAGATTTTGACCCGCAGACCTGCTTTCTTCAGGGTGCTGGCAAGACCGGCGTATTTTTCGGTCTTGTAGATATGTGCTTCTTCCATTCTGCTTTCGTATGGCACAGTGAGTTCTATCAGAATCACTTGTTTCGAGGAGTCAGAGTGGAGAGCGATGTCTGGTCTCATGCCTGTCTTGCTGATGACATTTGGGTAATTTCTCCACTCTGGGAGGTCTGCTGTACACTCCCAGTCGACTGCTCCATCCAGAAGACCCTTTGGCAATGTGCTGGTTGTCATAGCACTTTCGGGCCAGACCTGTTTCCCTCCTGCTTTGTAGAACGTTGTCATAGCAATTGGTGCGTTTGGGGTCATGGTTTTTTCGCTAACCACATCTGTGATCACTTTCAGAACTTGGTTGTGCCTCCATGTATACCTTCCTTGGGCTAGCGCTACTTTGCAAGAGCTTAGGACATGTTCCACTGTTTGTTTCTTCTGACAGAGCGGACATGCTGGGTCGTCTGCTTTCCCCCATTTCACTAAGTTTGCATTCGAGGGGAGCAGGTCATATACAGATCTGAGGAGGAAGCTTATCCTTAGAGGAGCCATGTGCCACATATCGTTCCAGCTGAGACTTCTTTGGAGTGCACTGTCCCATGTTGTCCATTGCCCCTGTTGACCTTGCTGGACTGCCTTCTGCACTCTTTTGACATCTTCTTCTTCCTTCAACTCCTGTATGATCATGTCTCTTTTTTCCTTCCCTTTGGCTTTGGACCACCACTGCATTTTTGTTGCTCCCAGTCCCTGTCTGTTGGTTTGCGTGTGTCCAATTATTTCTTTGATGCTGAGGTTTCTCTTGGCATTGTTTACAGCCTCTTGGACTTTCCACTTTCTGCCAGTTCTCAGCTTTGGATGAACTGATCTCACGATATTGTCTTCCGATTCCTCCAGCATGCTCAACAGTCTTGCTTTTCCAACTTTGTATTCCTCCACTATGGATTTGAGAGGTAGCTTCAGCATTGCTTGACGACAGTAGAATGCAACATCAGTGAGACCAGGTGGGACACCGAGCCATTTTCTTGTGTATTTGTTGATTTTGGCTTCCATTGCTTCGACTGTGCTGGTGCAAATGTCATAGATTAGCAGTGGCCACAGCAGCTTTGGTATCAGCATGAACTGTAGACACCAGACTTTGTATTTGCCTGGCAGTCCGCAGTTCTCTATTTTCTTCAGGCCTTCTTCTGCTGTTTGCTTGGTTTCACATCCCCTTTGTGTGTCTTTCAGGGAGTCATCATACCATCTTCCGAGACTTTTTACTGGCTCTTCTGTGACAGTGGGGATGGCTTGGTTGGCTACCATGAATTTGACTGAATCTGCCACTTTTCCTTTTCGCAGTGAGAGACTTCGGGATTTCTTAGGTTTGAACCTCATTCTTGAAGAGGCCACCAGCTCATCCAGCTGCTTTAAGATTCGGTGTGTCTCTTCCTCATCCGTGGACAAGACTGTTGTGTCATCCATGAAAGCTTTCAGAGGAGGCATCTGGTATCCATCTCCCAGATTCACTGGACCTGAACTCTTCATTGCAGCTTTCAAGATGACTTCCATTGCCAACACGAACAGTATGGGAGAGATTGCACAGCCCATTGCAATGCCCACCTCTAGGTCTATCCAGTCCGTGGTGTATTCTTTGGTAGAGAACCGCATTGAGAACCCTTGGAAATACTTCCTCAGCATTGTTCGGATGTTTTCTGGGATGTGATACATTTCAAGAGCCAGCTGGATCATATCGTGTGGAACTGATCCATATGCATTCGCCAGATCAAGCCAAACTACGTCAATGTCTCTCTTCTCTGTTCTTGCTTTTTGGATGGCATCCCAAATCAACGTGGCATGTTCCAAGCATCCAGGCATTCCTGGTATGCCTCCCTTTTGGACTGACATATCCAGATACTTGTTTTCAGTCAGGTATTTTGTCAATCTTGCTGCCATAACAGAGAAGAAGATTTTCCCCTCGACGTTCAGAAGTGATATTGGCCTGAACTGATTGATGCTGCTGGAGTTCTGCTCCTTCGGAATGTACACTCCTTCAGCTCTCATCCATTGGTCGCTGATCTTCTGGTTCCTCCATGCTGATCGAATCATCTTGTGGAGCCACTCGAGCACTTTTGGGCATTTCTTGTAGAGCAGGTATGGTATTCCGTTTGGTCCAGGTGCTGACTTGGCTCTGGCTTTCTTTACTACGTTCTTCACTTCATCCAGTGTTGGTGGTTTGTTATTGAATTTTCCTTCTGGCGCTGCAGGCCAAACCAGATTCTGGATTTCAAGTGGTGCCTCGCGCTGAGAATCGGAATATGTTTCCCTGAGATGCTGCTCTAGGGTTTCCTTGCCCACTGTGAGAGTCCCTGATTTGGGTTGTTCAAACAGCTTTCTTGAAAAGTCAAAGGGATCTTTGAAGAAACGATCTTGAGTCTTCTTCTTTTTGCTCTTTCTTCGCCTTGCTGATTCCACTTTGCTGAGAGCATTGTGTTTGGCCTTCAGATCTTTCCAGAGTTCCAGGAGCCCTTGCTTCTCGAATTCTGAGGCAGTTTTCATTCGCTTTTTAAGCTTCCTTTTCTCCCTCCGGATGCTCTCCATCTGTTGCTGTCTTCTGGATTTCTGGGGAGGCGTTTTTGTCTTTGGCTGCTTCACTCCATAAGTGTCCCTGCAGATAGAGTATATGATGTCTCCGTATGTGTCAAGTTTGTGTTCCAGCGTACTGTTCCCTATTAGCGCATTCAGCTTAAGGACAAGTTCCTCATCTAATTTCTCCCATTGTTCTTTTGCACCGGCAGGTGGCAAATTGAGTTTTCCACGTTTGGCGTTAAGAGCTTGTGCAAAATCCGCATCAGAACCGTCAGCGTGGATGTCCTTGGCACTATGGTTTAATTCCTGGCCTTGGTCATCCAACGTCTCACCTGCTATCGCAGTGCGCTGCTGCTGGTTCGTATGTGTCTTCAAACAGCCCATTTTTGTCCTGTGGATCTTCATACTAATATAGACACACGTACTGTTCCTGACATCGTATGCCTCTGCAGTGAACAAATTACTCCCTTTTGAGTGATTTTCGTTGAAAACAACTCAGACCATTCCTCCCCCCCCCCCCCTCCAAATGCCAGACTCTGTAACTGATCACGGTAGCTAAGTGGTTCCACAAACGACAACTGACTGGGAGGTTGTGGATTGGAATACTCCATCGGTTCCAAGAACTGTGATTTTTCTGCCCTGACCCGCTCTTACCTGGAGTTCAGCATGATATGTTCTCGTTGGGAAGACCGTGACCACACAGTCGAGTCTCTTCCATTTTACATATTTTATTAATAAGAGTGCTGCTTACATTTCGCGCCTAGTAGACGCCAGGATACATTGTGGTAGTAAGCGCAACATTATGGTAGTAAGCGCAACATTATGGTAGTAAGCGCAGAGTACAACACTGTCACCAGTCTCAACCCTAGACAGAGACCTATACCAACACGATCATTTCCACACACACACACACACACACACACACACACACACACACACACACACACACACACACACACACACACACAAACACACATACACACACATATATATACAAGGCCCACAGACACAGACAGACAGACACACACACGCGCGCGCGCGCGCCCCCATGATAAGTTTTTGCAGTAATCCAGTCAATGTGCCCTTGAAGACACCCTGAGACGCTTAAAAACAACCAAAAAAAAAAAAAAAAAAAGAAACAAAGTCCGTAAATCATGTTTCTTTGCAGACGTCCGAACAATACAGTGGTAACAATGAATTTCTGGACAATCAAGGAACTGAAGCTTGATACAGGTATAAAATGTGTGTGTGTGTGTGTGTGTGTGTGTGTGTGTGTGTGTGTGTGTGTGTGTGTGTGTGTGTGTGTGTGTGTGTGTGTGTGAGTGTGTGTGTGTGTGTGTGTGTGTGTGTGTGTGTGAGTGTGTGTGTGTGTGTGTGTGTGTGTGTGTATGTGTATGTGTGTGTGTATGTAAACGGAGATCAGCTGTGAAAAAAGAAACAACACCAAGCCTGAAACCATAAACAAAAAACGGAAAGACACAACCTTCCACGTCAAAATTAAAACACCCAACCCCACACCTTTAAAAAAACCAAACCTCCAAGACAAATAGAACTAGATACGTTGAGCAAATGAAACATGAACCACAACACACAGGCATTATACTTAAATATACACGCACACGCGTCCACATCTCTCTGTGTGTCTCTGTCTGTCTGTCTGTCTGTCTCTACCTGTGTGTCTTCATCTCTGTCTGTCTCACCCACTTTGTTTTGATGTGTCCTGTTCTTTAAGATATAAGAAAAGAGCTGATTACACAAACATACTGTGCCTTCCTCACAAGAATACAGTAAACTCAACTTCTTTCGAATAAAAAAGGAACAAGTAATAAGAAATTTACCATGACTTTTCATACAAATCTCTCAAAAGGGTCAAACAGATTTTTACAGATACCCTTACATCCGTACATCTTTTATTACATTATTTGTCTGTTGCTTTTATGTAAATGTCTGAATGTTCTGATGAGTAGTGTACAAGATTTGTCAAACGTCTGCTGAACTTTGTACTTCACACCCATCTATGTCGGGCAATGGTCTAAATGAAGAACTCATCTGAAGTCTGAATTCTCTCTCTCTCTTTCTCTCTCTCTCACACACACACACACATACACACACGCCCGTACAAACACATACACACACACACACACACAAACACACACACACACAAGCACATACAAACACACACACACAAAAGCACGCACACACACACAACACACAAGCACGCACACACACACAACACACGCACACACACACACAAAAGCACGCACACACACACACACACACACACAAGCACATACAAACACACACACACACAAAAGCACGCACACACACACACACACACACACAAGCACGCACACACACAACACACATACATACACACACACACGTGCGTGCGCGCGCGCGCACACACACACACACACGTACACTACACACACCACGTACTCACACACACACACACACACACACACACACACAACCTCCTGTAATGCCGATGACAAAGACCTCGATATTGTGTCTTATGACCTAAAAGTCTGTGACAGAGTTCTGTTCGTCACAGTGGCCCCCTTAACTCAAGTTGGTTAGACTAAGAGCACCATGCTGATAATGCCGAGGTCGTAGGTTCCATCCTCACACAGGCCACAGGGCTTCAGTGGGCTGGCTACGTCTTGCAATAGAGCCATAGACTCGAGAACTGCTGTCTCCACAGTTCAATCCCTGACCGCAAAACACAAGCCGGCCTGATGGCTGCCCACCCTGAATCTCCAACCATTCTGCTATGCTGGTATAAGCTGACAATTTCATAGGGCCTGTCTCTACCCCAACCACCCCATTTCAAGACCTTGTCAGCGGGTAGTTGTGCGCAGGCTCAAGGAGTCTGCCAGTTAACAAATTGTAGATTGTGTAAAGAGCGTAGGAACTGTCTGAGTGCAACGAATCACTTGAATAAACTCCAAACTCTGTCTGCTTACCACACACACGCACACAAGGGTCGCCCCGTATTCATTATCATTCCCTCTTCCTCTGGTCTGAACCTCTACCTCTCTCTCTCTTTGCGTGCGTGTGTGCATGTGTGTGTGTGTGTGTGTGTGTGTGTGTGTGTGTGTGTGTGTGTGTGTGTGTGTGTGTGTGTGTGTGTGTGTGTGTGTGTGTGTGTGTGTTGCACGCGCACACACAGAGCCTCGGTACATATGGACAATAAACTTTTTTTAGGGAAGATGAAGAACCACTTGCTGTTGAAAAAGCAATCAATCAACATAAAATACAAGCACTCAAACCAGAATAAGAACAGCACAGACCTTGTACAACAGATATGGTCGACTGCCGGCTTCACATTGAGATGATTTGAATATTCAACATAATTTTTCAGGTGGAAAAAAACTACACATCAACACACATGTAATTCTAAGCGTCTATTGCAAGAACAGATGTGGTAAACTACTGGATCAACAATGAAATTAATCGAATTTCTATTAAAAACCTTTGTTTAAGCAAATAAACAAACGTCATTTTAGCGTTTGGTGTGAGAACAGATGTGCTAAACTATTGGCTACTACTTTCAGATAATCCGAATTTTCATTTGAGAACTCTTTCAAACTACAACAACATAATTCTAAGTTTTTGGTGCACGTACACCGCCAGTCTGCTGTAGAGGTTCACTAAGTCCTACATTCAGTCTAACTGCAGGGATTCAATTC
>JAPXFY010000024.1:39521499-39546499 GCA_030674185.1 Monoplex corrugatus
GTCAAATCTCCAAGAAAAAGGCAGGTGTGCCTCCCTTTGGGCAAATCAAACATCGGATTTGTTGACTTTT
Organism: Monoplex corrugatus; assembly: GCA_030674185.1. Classification (NCBI taxonomy): domain Eukaryota; kingdom Metazoa; phylum Mollusca; class Gastropoda; order Littorinimorpha; family Ranellidae; genus Monoplex; species Monoplex corrugatus. The sequence goes on from JAPXFY010000024.1 coordinate 39,521,570, forward strand.
CTGTACAGCGCGCTGTTCTCTCTCCTCCCCTCCCCGCCTCTGTGTGTGTGTGTGTGTGTGTGTGTGTGTGTGTGTGTGTGTGTGTGTGTGTGTGTGTGTGTGTGTGTGTGTGTGTGTGTTGTGTGTTGTGTGTGTTGTGTGTGTCTGTGTGTGTGTCTGTGTGTCACTGTGTGTGTTGTGTGTCTCTGTGTGTGTGTCTGTGTGTCGTGTGTGTGTCTGTGTGTGTGTTGTCTGTGTGTGTGTGTGTTTGTGGTGATATGCGTTTTTGTGTGTGATTTCTTTTGTCTGTCTGTTTTTGTATGTCTGTCTCTGCTGTCTCGTGAGAGGAGTGTGTGTGTGTGAGTGTGTTTGTGGTGAATATGTGTATTTGTGGTGAGTGAGTGTGTGTGTGTGTGTGTGTGTGTGTGTGTGTGTGTGTGTGTGTGTGTGTGTGTGTGTGTGTGTGTGTGTGTGTGTGTGTGTGTGTGTGTGTGTGTGTGTGTGTGTAAAGACACACACAGAGAGAACACGAAATTTTACTTCATGAAAGGCATGTCCCCCTTATACAGGGGGGTGGGGTGGGTGGGGGTGTTAACATAAATAATCATTAACATAATAAATCAAAGAGCACTGACGTAAGATAGACTCAGGCAGAGAAGAAGAAACAGACAGACGGAGAAGACAGAGAGAGAGACAGACAAACACAGAGAGACAGGAAAAGAGAGACAGACACAATCAGGGACAGACAAAAACTCATATAAAGAGCGAGGGGAGGGAGGGAGAGATGGGGAGAGAGAGAGTGAGAGAGACAGAGAGACAGAGAGAATGATACAGAGAGATGGTACAAAGAGACAGAGAGACAGAGACAAAACGAAAGAGACTGACAGGTTGAGGAAAAAAAAAAAAAAAAAAGAGTAAGAAGACAGAAACAGACAGACTGAAACAACAGACAAACAGGGAGACAGAAACAGACATCCGGATACAGAAGCAGAAAAGACAGAAAGATAGACAGACAGAAACAAACAGCCAAAGACAGAGAAGATAAACAAACAGACAGAAACGGCAGAGTGACGGAAAAAGACAGAGACGCAGACAGGTTGAAGGAAAAGGAAGAAGAGAAGAGACTGGGGGACAGGAGGGGGGAGAAGGAGAGGGTATCAGGGGAGGGGGAGGGGAGGGGTAAAGACAGGAGGGGGGAGGGTAACAAAACGTACCAGGGAGCGACAGGTACGACGTGAACAGGGCTGTCCTTAAAGAGAGGTAGGCAGAGAGCGTACCTTAGTTAATGGCCCGCCCCCACCCAGCCACTCAAACATAGCTGGCTGGTCGAATGGTTACAACCTTCCCCCTTTTTTTAAAACACTTCTCAGTCATACACAGACAGGTCTGGTTGGTGCAGGGACAGAGCTCCCCACCTTCCAATCTGCTTGCATTGGTTCCAATCACTCCCGAGGAGATGTACACATGCATGCGGCCTCCAGTCCACCCAGCTACATATGGGTACCTAATCATGCCGGGGTTAGGGAAGGTAAAGCAGGTAACTGAGGAGTAGGCCCAGTCTTAAAAAAATCTCGCTCGTGAAAAACGAGTTCTCAAACCGCCTCACTCCCTACGCGAATCTTTTTTGGGTACTGGGATTATCTGTACCTTTTACAATCACTTGACACAAAGGCACGCACTTGTAAACACAAAATCGTCGGAAACACACAAGTATTAAACAGAATATAGTAAATAAAAGAAATAAGAGGGAAGCAGGGAGAATTTTTATAATAAAATCAAAGGACATAACTTCTTGAGAATTATCTCCCATGTAGTATAGAACTTCTCAAATCTAACACAGTTTGCGCTACCCATTCAGCTAGCATAGAAGCAGATACAAAGTACAAAAACAGTAAGCTCAGAGGAGTGTTTTAGAGAAGTGTTCTGAGCTTACTGTTTTTGTACTTTGTATCTGCTTCTATGCTAGCTGAATGGGTAGCGCAAACTGTGTTAGATTTGAGAAGTTCTATACAACATGGGAGATAATTCTCAAGAAGTTATGTCCTTTGATTATAGAATATAGTATGTTTAGTCATACTATGGGTCGGAGTTGTCCTCAAAGAAAAATAGGCAGGGAAAGAAAGTTCATGGTTTGCTCCCAACCCACCACTAAAACATAGGGGTGATTGGTCGAATTGTTACAGCCGTTGCCTCCCACCCTTCCCCCCTACCTCCCCATCCTCCATGTAATGTCACTGAATGAAACGTACAAATACACACTTTGTCAATAAAAGCTCACACAAATCAACACCTTACTGTATATTAGATCTTATCACAGTGAATATGGAGTCGGCAGCGAGACATTCCGGGTTCAATTCCCAGCCACACAGGGGTCTTTCTCCTCCCTTTAGTTGACCCTGAGTAGTGGTCTGCTTGCCAGTCTTTCCCATGAGACGATAAATCGATGTCTCATGTGAAGCGTGTAATTAGCGCACTTAAAAGATCCCACGGCAACAAAAGAGTGCTCTGGCAAAATTCTGTACAAGAAAAAACACAAACACACAAGGAAAAATATCTGTTATGGGAAAATAAAAAGAAGTACAAACAAACACGACGACGACGACGACGACGACGATGATGATGACAATAATAACTGTAATAACAATAATGAGAAAAAGGAGGAAGAGGAGGAGGTGGAGAAGGAGGAGGAAGAGGAGTTGGGGAGGATGAAACACAAGAAGAAGAAAAAGAAGAAAAGAAGGAGGAGGAGAGAAGAAGAAGAAGAAGAAGAATACTATACTACTAATACTTCTGCTACTACTACTATTACTACTACTACTAGTAAGAAGAAGAAGAAAAAAAGAAGAAAAGAAAGAAGAAAAGAAGAAGAAGAAGAAGAAGAAGAAGAAGAAAACTAAGGCAGTCCGAATTTCACACGGTAAAACTGTCGTGAAAAAAAGTTAGACAAACCACAGGATGCACAAGTGAAGCTATTCGAAACTATTATACCCAAAAATCTAAGGAAACACTGTCGCGAATAGCAGGAAGGGAAACACAATGCAGAAATTCAGCTACTCATGGAGCAACTAAGCTGCAACCCCAAAGATATAATCATATACACGGATGGCTCAGTCACCAATAACAAATCGGGACGGGGCTTCACTGTCAAACAGAATGGAAACACCATACATGAAGAAAACGTTACAAATGATATCACAACTTTCAGTCTAACAATGGATATTGAGGCAGTCACGCATACATTCCAATGGTTAACTTCACTGGGTGATGAAATGAAAGAAAGTCAAGCCTTCATCCTGACTGACTTGACGAAACTACTTCAAACAGTGCAAAATGGAGTAGGGAATGACACAAAGCAATAAACAGTATCGACTTACACAATCTCACGTGGATCTACTTGCCCTGGACACGCTGGTGTTAAGGGAAATGAGCGGCCCAATGAACTTGCAAGCAATGCCACTACAACAAAAATTCTCCATCTGGGAAAGTCTAAGCTCCTTAGACGCTTTAAATTGTACCTTCGCGAACAACATGTGCGTCATCATACCATCGAGCCCTTACCCAAAAAGAAACAGATAGAGGAAGCGGCCGGAAATCTACTCTGAAAGGAAAAACAAGAGCTATCATCAATAGACTAACACTGGTATCATCTCAAAAGTAACACTGCACAGACTCTAACAGCGTGGAATGGAAAGTGTTTGGGCTTTTTCTGAAACAGAGATAAAAAAAAGAGAAGTAAAGGGAAAAGACAACCGGAGAACGGGCAATTTTGTCAAACCATCTGTACGTGTGTTTGTGGGGTGTTTTTGATTGTTGTCTATATGTCTGTAAGTGTGTCATGATATGTGTCTACCTTTTGCTTTGTTTTATCATCTGCTGCATCGACTGGTTGGTGTATATGTGAGCACTTGTATATATGCGTTTCCTCCTTGCTGTTGTTGTCCGCCATCATACTGTGTGGATATGGGTGTGTATGTATGAATGTATGTATGTGTGTATGTCTGTGTACATGCTTTTACTATTATTTTTGTAATTTCTCATTTCCTACTTGTTTATTTATCTGCATACTCCTTTATCTTTTATTCATTCATTTATTTATTTACGTACTTGCTTGCTTGCTTACTTACTTACTCACTTAACTTTAACTATTTCCTTTTTTCTTTCCTCGGAACTGAGGACAGACTGGCTGGGCTATGATCAAGGAAATGTCTTCATCTTGTTATAGGCAGCTGGGGCTTTGTGCATTGACTGGGGGGAAGGGGGGGGGGTTCTGTCATGTGAGACAACTACATGCTAAGTAGCTAGTTGTGTTGTGATTCAGACCTTAAATTGTTATTTATTTACTTTATATATCTGCTCTTTTCTTTGAAGATAAGATACATAGATAGACTTTACATGTATCCAAGACTGTTCCAATGATAGGCTGATACAATACTAGTATAAAACATAGACTAGGTAAAACACAGGTGGGTAGGGCCTCATTACCTGGCCAGCTCATGGGTTTCTGTGCAGGTTTAAGGCTTGTTTCATGATCACCATACATATGACAACTGTGTACTCTGAGCATGCGTGTGTGTCTATGGCAGCAGCATGTGCATGCTTATGAATGAGAGAGAGAGAGAGAGAGAGAGAGAGAGAGAGAGAGAGTCAGCCAGAGAGCCAAATGAGAAACAGCTTCGTGTGGAAGGGGACAAAAAAAATAACCGAACAAAAAACGGAAAGACAACAGATGGCATTGAAATTCGTCGCCAGCGTCCACCCACAAAAAGAAGGAATCTACCTATCCCCCTTTTCTCCCCCTCTGCCTTCACCCCTATCCACCTCCCACATGTACCTGGGCATGTCATTTCACACCTGGTCCAGCCCAATCTCCACACCTATGGTAAACCACCACACCCGCCGTCTAAGGGAAGATCACTCGAAAGTTCACTGTCAATACATCTTAACCCACTGACTCCAGCACCCTATCTACCAACTGGAAAAACTTAACCCTTTATATAACTCCCTCACCCTAGCACTCGCGTCATAATGCTGATTCTGGACAGGGTGAATGAATTAAAGGGTTAGTTTTTGCTTTGCTAGCCTTGTTGACGAGAGGGTTCTGAGGGACATGGTGCGGGATTCAAAGGGTTAAGACGTCTGCTTGCATGGCGTACAGGCACACTACTACTTTTTTTTATCTGGTTAACTGCACATGCTGGAATCTGGCTTGAGAAAAAATTGGTGCCTGCAGCTCTCAATCTACCCAGCTGTGAATAGGTAACATGACCCTGTTTGCAGCTAGAAAAGCTACAACAGTGAGGGAGAGGAAATAAACACCGCCCTCAAAATGCTGGTCCTGGGCAAAGTTGAGCTCTCTGGAATCTCATTTTCCTATAAGCTCAAGATAATAGGACAGTCTCTGTGCTTTTATACATACATACACACATACATACATACATACATACATACATACATACATACATACATACAAAACATACATACAACACACACACACACACACACACATATATATATAAAATTATACATGTATGTATGTATACACCAAAGGAGACTTACTATACTACCTTTACTTGAACGAGATTATTCAAAATACCGCTGGCAACCCCTTCCACAATTATTTCTCAAGCCAAAATTGGACATTTTATTTGAATACAAACTTTCCATTTAAAAAATCAAATGCCTTTGTGATTAATTCGACTATAATGCGGGTAATGGATTTTTTAATGGTTATCCTCACGCATTCCTTTCAGGGGAAAATGGAATATTCACTGTCTGTTCTCTGTACAGGACAGTGACACGTGGTTCCACCTGTCTCCGCGTGTGTTTGTGTCAAAAGTGCTTAAGGCACCTGCACACCTGCCTGTGACAAGTTTTCTTTATAAAGCAGTTTCAAAAGCTGACTAGACAGAGAAAAGTATTCTGATGCTTTAGTTATCGACATAAGTAACTATGCCATGCGAGGTTTAGACTTGGCGTGTCTTCTATTAACACCCGTAGACATCAATGCAGTACATAATTATAGTCACCAGACAAACACTACAATAAACATCAGTTCCTTCTGTCTGCAAAGATTACAACATTAAGACAAAGATGTCTCCTACATACTGAAAGAAATGAACAAACTTTCGACGTATCTGTATTACAATGCACATGTCATAGAATCAAGTTAAACGTCCTCTGATTTAACACATAAAATCAGCGCAATATATTGTTTAGCATCCTTATTTGTTCGCATGTACACGTTTTGCACATTTGACTTTACATTCTCGTTTGACTTCAGTTAAAAGGTCTGTATCAATTAATTAATCAATCTAAGCTGCATAGGCGCCAAGAACACAGGACACCACGTTTGCAATAATGGTAACTGTCATCATAACTTGGTAGCAGCAGATGCTGAAAGCTCTGTACCTTCTTTTTTGTGTAACAACTCTAACTCTGTGTTAGTAACAGCTGAAAAAACAAACACTTATCGATTTTCGTATTGACGTAAGATCAAATTCCGTTTTTGACGCGATTTACTTGTTGGTAGTATCATCATCATCATCATCAGGTGCCCTGCCGCATGGCGTTGGCGACCATTGACTTCCATCCATCTCTATATCTCGTTGCCCCTAGCATCTCCCCCACCCTCTTCATCCCCAGCCACTCTGCAAGTCCGTCCAGCATTCTCTCCCTGGGTCTACCTGGTGCTCTCTTTCCCTCCAGCTTTCCCGTTGTGACCAGGTACTCCAAATCCCCCTTCCTCATAAAATGGCCTATAAATGTTGCCTGTCTTTTCCTAATCTTCCTTATGAATGATCTACTTGTGTCTGCCTCCATCAAGACTGTCTCGTTTGTTCTCTTTGCTGTCCATGGAACTCTCAACATTCTTCTGAGAAACCACATCTCGGTTGCCTCAATCTTGCTCTGGCTTTGCTTGCTGACTGTCCACGCCTCGCATTCGTACAACAGTATTGGTTCTATATAACATTCAAGGACTCTCATTCTGATGTTAATTGATAGGCATTTGTTGGTAAGAATGCTTGTCATCTTGAATGCTGTTTTGGCTTGGCCGATTCTGCCAGCTATTTCCGATGTGCATCTGCCCTCTGATGAAATGACCGTTCCCAGGTATTTGAACTTATTAACCTGTGTCAAGGTTGTGCCATTTGCTGCTATTTTGCATGAGGGGATTTCATGTTTTTTACTGATCACCATGACTTCAGTCTTCCTGCTGTTTAGTTCCAGCCCCTTACCTTTGCTTTCTATTTCTAGTATATTCACAAGGTTTTGTAGGTCCCTTTTATTTTCTGCAATTAGCACGGTGTCATCTGCGTACCGAATTTTTTTATCATTTTCCCTCCAACCTTTAATCCAGGGTCTTCTTCTAGGTTTCTCATGATGTTTTCGTTTATAGTGAAAACAGATCTGGTGACAAAACACAACCCTGTCTGACTCCTCTTTTGATGTTTTGGAAAGAGCTTATATCGTTTTCTATCCTCATTGCAGCTGTTTGTTCCCAGTACATATTCCTGATTATTCGTAGATCTTTTCCATCAACATTGAGTCTCTCCAGTTGGTTGATCAATTCTTCATGTCGTACCCGATCAAAAGCCTTGGTATAGTCAACAAAGCATAAATACAAATCCTTATTCATCTCAATTGACCTCTCTATGATAGTTCTTAGGATGTATATGGCATTAATAGTTTCTTTCCCTTCCACACTGTTCTTCTGCTATTTCTCTTTTGATTCTATTCCTTGTCCTCATCATGATTATTCTTAACAGGATTTTTGTTACATGACTCAAACATATTGTGCGATGGAGTTCGCATTCTATAGCCCCTGTCTTCTTTGGAAGTGCAATGAAAATTGATTTTGACATATCTTTGGGGATTTTTCCAGTGTCAGAAATTTCATTTAGGAGGACTGTTATTTTTTGTATGCCAAATTCCTCCAGGGCTTCAATCATCTCTGTAGTAATGTTGTCTGGTCCTGGGGCTTTTCCTGGTTTCATCTTTTTCAGTGCTGCTCTAACCTTCATCTTTCATTATGGGTGGTCCTTCAAAGTTCTTTTTTATAATGTGTTCTTCGTTTCAGTCATCCTCAAAAAGGTCTTTAATGTACTCTTCCCATCTGCCCAGTATTTTGTCTTTTTCCATGATAAGCGTGCCATCTTTCGATTTTAAGCAACCAGTTGATGTGCGTGTATTTTTCCTGTGGACGTTTTCTTCAATTCGTCTGTACATACCCTGAGGATCCATTTTGTGTCGTTCTTCTATCTCTTTGCGTTTTGTGTTCAGCCAAAAGGATAAAACGTAATGCTTATCCTTGCATGCTGAAAGAGACAGACAGAAGAGAGAGAGAGAGAGAGAGAGAGAGAGAGAGAGAGAGTTTTGTGTGTGTACGTGCGTGTATGTGTATATGTGTGTGTCTGTGTGTAAATAAGTGCGTGTATATGTGTCTGTGCGCGCGCGCGTGCGTGTATGTGTGTGCATGTGTGAAATTTGGATTTATTCCACTCTGAACATTGTCGTTTGCCATACGAAGTCCGTGAAAATGGTTCCTATACAAACATTCTCCAGTAATGTTTTTCCTTTATCTCGAATATCTTCATGGTTCAGTCTGTTGACCAAACGGATAGGAATCTTCTTATAACACACACACACACACACACACACACACACACACACACACACACACACACACACACACACACACACACACACACACACACACACACAACATATACTCAGAATAAAGTGTGTCATGTAGAATTGAGAAACATTACCAGCAGCAGACACAAGGAGAAGAAACTGAATCATGAAGAACTGCCAAACGGTATCAACACACACACACACACACACACACACACACACACACACACACACGCACGCACGCACGCACACACACACACACACACACACACACACACACACATACACACACACACACACACACACACACACACACACACACACACACACACACGGAGAATAAAAAGTAAAATCAAGGGAAGTATTATCAGCGACACATTCAAGGACAATAAACTGCATCATGTAGAATTGGAAAACAATGCAGCAACAGACACAAAGAGAAACGAGAGAGAGAGAGAGAGAGAAGAGAGAGAGAGAGAGAGAGAGAGACAGACAGACAGACAGACAGAGAGAGAGACAGACAGACAGAGACAGAAAGAGAGAGACAGACAGACAGACAGAGACAGAGAGAGAGACAGAAAGAGACAGACAGACAGAGACAGAAAAAGAGAGACAGACAGACAGACAGAGAGAGAGACAGAAAGAGAGAGACAGACAGACAGACAGACAGACAGAGAGAGAGACAGAAAGAGACAGACAGACAGACAGACAGACAGACAGAGACAAGACAAAGACAGAGAGAAAGCTGTATCACATAGAACGGGGAAACACTGGCAACGATGACAATTATATTCGTTTCCGTCATTCGAATGGCAAAGGATTATCTATCACTGTCAAGCATGGGACTAAATCACGTAATTAATTTCAAAAACATCTGAAAACGAGATTCGCAGCAGAAAATATTGCAAAAATCAACACTACGGAAAAAACACACTAAAAGGAGTTAGTTTCTTCACACATTTTTGCCGCTGGAAAATCTTAAATGGTAATTTCTATGTAAAGACTTCTAATGAAAAAGGATGTAAGTGTAAACAACAGATTTTCGAAACAAATAGAAAATCTTGACTTTTAAAAATGTTTCTTTTAAAGTGGTTCAGCAAATCTTTCTCTCGTATCTTACAGAAAACCACATTTCATTTAAGAGGTACTTCATACAACTCAAGAATGAATCATACAACTCAAGAATGAATCAACAAGCTAATCAATCACTGACAGCGTACAGTGGTTGTGCGATTTAGTACAGCAACTTGAAATTTGTTTGTTTCCTAACAGTTTGATTTCACCGATACCAGTTTTTATCGTTTTGATTTACTGATACTACAGATGTGTAGTAAGTTTGGTGTGTGTGTGTGTGTGTGTGTGTGTGTGTGTGTGTGTGTGTGTGTGTGTGTGTGTGTGTTGGTTTTTTTTGTTTCTGTTTTTGTTCTGTTAGTTTTTGCTGCCCCATTTTCTGCACCGCTCCTGTGTCACAACCCCCACGCCACTCATTTCAACTCTCCAACACACCTCCAAATCCACCGAAAATAATGTCACCGTCACAGCTGGGGCAAATTTTAACAATGTTATGATAACAATGGGGATGGTAGTAGTGATGCTATGAACTTCTATTTTGGATCGAGGCTGCGTGGCAGAGCTTTACTGTACACTTGTTTTCTGCAATATCCTAGCGTCAAACAGGTTTGCCAGATACAGACACCTGTGCGCTCAACTCGCACTAGGAGCTGGTTGGGGCCGCAAAATACCTCAGTATTTTTTTCTGGCTGATAGGGATTAGTGATCCAAAGTTGGTTAAGGCATACACGTAAGAAAAGCATTTAGATATCCCTCACTTCTCGACCAAGTGGTTGGCAAAATGTCCCACTATCAGTGCTGACATAGGATGCTTTCTGTCCTGTAGTGATTGTACCGCGATATGTACTACATATTCATACAGCATAATTATTGAGTACAACATCAAGAGGGAATCGCACCACAGGTAAGTCGCGCTGAGCGAAACGTGTTTAAAAATGAGTTTATCTATCGTTATTGTAGAAGGGAGATGGAGACGAAAGAGATGTTCCGTGTTATACAGAGCAAGGCTGAGAGTCGTGTCGGGCTTGGGCTTGCATGTAGACAAGTAGGAAGAGTGGTGTCCACAGATCGTACCCTTCATATCCTGGTACCAATGCACTGGTTTCCGGCCCATAGCAAACACCCAGTCAATGTAAGTAAACTGAATGAGCGATACTAATGTCTGCAGTACACAGCAAGCCCGTGACAGTAAACTGAGGCATACCACTAACACCAACAGCACACAGCGTCGAATACCCAATAAGCAGCCGCGGACCAAACGGCGTCAGTATTCTAGGGAAGCTGGGGTATAGGGTGGGACCTGTACTTCTATACAGTGGTCTCACAACCCTACAATGAATACTGTCAGGCGAGCAGGGGCGCCATAACTCCAACCACTGTAGTCGTGGAAGCAGGGGACGGATGAATTACGAGGCGAAGGCAGAGTACTGCACAAAAACAGCTTCTACTTCACGGTCGTGGGCAGAAGATTTCAAGGAAACAATGGCCAGGACACCCACACAGTATGTGCACTGCGCTTCAGAAAGGTAACGGCAAACCCAACTGAAGTATTTTTTGCCAAAAAGTGCGCAAAATGACACACAATAAAAGGAAAAAGTCATATTGTTCTATGTCTTCTGAGACCCCCAGGGAAGAACAGAACTCCCTGGCTACTGGGGAGCGAGGAGCTGACTGCATGGTGGTGATCGCAGCAAAAATTAACACTCAAAGCTTACAAACAAAACAAAGCCAAGCAGGCCCCTAACTTTGATCTAGAGAAATTGAAAAATCAAGACATTGCATCTTATTTTGAGACTGAAGACAGCAATCATTTCGAGGCTTTATTCCAGGACTGGGCATTAACTGACCAGTACCCAGAAGAAATTTGGGCAGTTTCGAAGAAGACTTACACTGAAGTAGCAGAAGAAAAGTTATACAGGAAAAAAGAAAAAAGAAAACCAACTAAACCCTACATCAACAAGATCTAGTCAAACAGTAAGCCAAGCTCGCAAATCTGGAAGAAAAAAAACAACAGCAAACACACACACACACACACACACACACACACACACACACACACACACACACACACACACAGCGACAGCAAAATTTGCAGTTAGAACTACTTCACAAACGGACAATTTTGTGAGTAAGGAAATTAAAATCAGGTCTGATGTTGACTTTCCAAAGCGAGCAAAAAGCATTTCATCACAAATGACTGTTTCAACTTACATATCTGACTTGGTCAAACAGTCTAACATAAATATGGATGAAATAGCTGAGACACCATCAACAACGCCTATCCCTACATGTGAAATGCAAAAAGCCTCTTTTGATATTGATTATACAGACGCTAAGAAATCTGAAAACGTCAACATTTCGATATCCACAGCAAGAGAACACATCGATGAAAAATACCGTACCCATCTTCACATTTTTACCGATGGATCAGTCTTAGAAAATAAATGTGCTGGAGCAGCTTTTTATGTTCCAAAATTTAAGATAAAAAAGTCATTTTTCGTTGGGGCAAACTTATCGATCTTTACAGCGGAATTAGTCGCTATTAATCAAGCATTGCATTATCTAGTAAATCTTAAAACCATGTCTTTCAAAGTAGTTCTCTTTGTTGACTCAAAATCTGTATTATATGCCTTACGGTCTTTTAATGCCGACACAAGACCTGATTTAATTACTGAGGCAAATCATCTTATACATCGTTTAAGGGTCAAAGGTACAGATATCAGTTTATGCTGGGTGCCTTCTCATGTTGGTCTTCACGGCAACGAAGTAGTTGACAGAGCAGCTAAGCAAGGCGCCCAGAATGCTGATAATGCTATAGAATTACATGTTCATACCTCCGTAAAAGAAGCTTGCAACTTGCTCGAATCAGCCTCATGGACTCGATTTCTTGAACATTCAGATGAACAGTTTGTGTCACAACAAATGATAAAACTTACCGTTCAAAATGTATGTAAAAAATTGCAGTATTCTTCTATGTATCATTTGAGATCGATTGTTGCTGTTTGTTTTCGTATTCAGCTAAACGCATTGAGAACAAAATATTGTAAAAATGTCAAGTGTATTTGCGGCGAACAGTTCACACTGTTTCACTGTTTATTCTACTGCAAAATGCTACGTTCTTTTTTACCGAAAATGTTTACTCAAGAAAAGTATTCTGAAAATCATTTCCAGAAAATTACATCAGATCAAACGTTGTTAGTTAGAATTTCAGAATCATTAGTTCACAGTCCTGTTAATGCATTACTTTAACTTTATTCGGTTTGTATTTTAGTGTTACAATTTCCCTTCACGTTATTGAAGTTAATTGTTAGTGTTAAGTTCTCGTTCCATTTTACTGTTCCCCCACCTGCTAATGTCTTTTTCCTCTGTCTTCCCTCTGCCCAAATCCAACCCGTCCAACTATCGTTCTACATTTTATTTTGTTCACTTTTTTTTTTTTTTTTTTTTTTTTAAAATAATTTCCCCTCCCCCCCCTCCCCCGTCTAATATCACTTATAGTGAAAAGACGTTAAATTAAAGAACGAACGAACGAACACACACACACACACACACACACACACACACACACACACACACACACACACACACACACAAAGAGAAATTAAGAGCAAAATTAGAAGAGAGAAGAAAAGTTGGCTGGAGGAAGAATGTGAAAAAAAAAAAAAAACCAGATAAAGAAAGTTTAATCCATAAATTCCAGCAGCAAAGAAGGCACCACACTGACTGAACCAGAGCATATTATGGACAGATGGAACGAATCTGGAGCAACCTTTTTAGCAACAATAGCCCAGGAGGTCATACTTGCTCTCTCCTCCTCTGTTTATTGTTTGAAATGCCTTGTTAAAACTTGGTCATACTTGTTCTCCTCCTGTCGAGTTTTTGAAATGCTATGTTAAACTTGGTCGTACTTGCTCCTACCTCCTTTGTCCATTCTACAGTGTTTGAAATACCATGTTAAACCTTCCCGTCTCTCTAAGCAAGCACCACAAAGATCACAAAAACGTCATAAGACACGAGTTTACAGAATACAACATACTGTGATACACTTTAGTACAAAGACATACCAGCTGACACTATAATACTACCCAGAAAATACACCCCGCTGTTTAACTATAGCTGCTTGTCCTGTAAATGTATAACTTTCACCAATACACACACGTAATTGTGTGTCCAACAACCCAATCTGTGCAGTCAGACTAAGAATCAGATGTTCCGTCACTGTGTCGTCTTAGGACATAAAGAACAAAATCTGGCACAATTGCTGCTGATCCGTAAAAATCACGACTGTTTCACAAAAGTAAAAATTTTAGGCAAATCTTCTATCTCCTCCCTCTAAACGCAAGAGTACTCCCATACAAATCTTTTTTCTCGCTCCACCTTCGTTGCCGGTGTTTTTGCCTATCATCAGAATAAGCACCAGCAAAGGTAAAGTGCATTTATTTAAATGAATGCGAGTGTGCAGACTGCAGAAAATCTGTGTTGAGGGAAATATGAACCTGTGTCAATATTTGCCCAGGACATCGGAGAAACCTGACGACGCGCTATTTTTACATAAAATTTGACTGACAAACACACAGTGCTAATTTTATCTCTGTGGCATTACAGTTTAGTAAAAAAAATGCCAGAGCTATGTTTGTATTGTATTTTTGGGTGTGGGAAAGCGTATGCGGCGGAGCGTGTTCGTGCGAGTGTAGACGGACAGAAATATGATCACACACACACACACACACACACACCCAACAACAGCATTCACCCAAGCACAATACACATTTTGTTTCTTATTTCCATGAGAACTCAATATACATATCACTCAAATGTGAATTATGAAAGTGTACCTAATTTTACAGAGATGTCGACGGCGTACAGGTCAGAGCCCCCTCAAAATTCAAACTTTGTATCATTGTTATTCATAACATTCAAACGCTTAGTCTGTCCAACCTCTTCTCCCATCCACACCCACACACCTAGGAAACCCCCTCTCCCCAAATTCCATTAAAATCCAAAACACACCAAAAGTTGCAAAGATGACAGATGGCGCATCAAGGCTTTACAACACAAGCCAGAGACACCTTATGTAGGTGATAACAGCTTCTCATCCATCATTTTGGTGAGCGTTGTGTGTGCTTCCGGTACGTGTTGTCTTATTCATGGTTACCGCCGCCTCGCGCATCGTGGTACATCTTTCGGCGTCTGACGTCATCACCACGTGTTGTCGTCATCAATGTTTCATCACGAAAGAGACGGAAAGCGAGAAAGACAGAGGGTGGGGGAGGGAGATCGCGAGAGAGAGAGAGAGAGAGAGAGAGAGAGAGAGAGAGTAAAACCCCAAAATACGCTTTCGATCTTCTGACACACAATGCCAGCCGCGCGGTATTTTCCAGAATTTTGTGCGATTTCCTCGATTCTTCTCCAAGAAGTAGTCTTCTCCCTTCCAAAATTTTGGAAATTTTCCAAACGATTTTTTTTCTAGCCATCTTCTGCTCCGCTCCCACAACACTGCCCCCATGCTGCTCATTTCAGGTCTCCAACACACCTTCAAAAGCAGTGAACTTGAGATCACCATGACAGCAAGGCATGGCGGTCCACACAGTCTTGGATACTTTTCCATAACGCTGTGATGATGCAATCGGGTCTGAAACTGATGATGTTTTGGCGTTCAGTTTTAGACTGAGACCACGCGATGAGGCTGTACTCTACGCATATTTTCGTATTAAATCTTTGCATAAATGAGATCTGAGAGACACAGACACCTGCGGCGCTGGTCAGGAAATTTGAGCAACACCCTCAGTGACATATCCGTTAAGTGGATGGAGCTAGACTGTGTGGTCCCAGTCTTCCCAATGATCCATAGCATACATAACTCTGCATAGGATCTGATACACCCCACAACGATTTGTTTGAGTCATGGCGGGTGTTTAAACCCACGATCTCCAGTCTGTTGTCCATTATGCTGACCACTCTGCCTGTTTTTCCAAAACATCTTGTGACCAGTGTTTCTACAATGTCACCCTCTTACAATAAACAACTATGAAGACTGCGTCTACGTGCTTGACGGGGATTTCTCCTCTGAGGACCTTCTGCTGTCCGGCTCCCCCCAGAGTTTCTTACTACTGATACATACATACATACATACATACATACATACATACATACATACATACATACATACATTATACTACATACTAATACATACATATATATACACACACACACACACACACACACACACATATATATATATACACATACATATATATATACATATACATATATATATATAAGAGAGATGAATGAGAGAGTAGAGTAGAGAGATAAGATGAAAGAGATGAAGTAGAGAGATAGAGAGAGAGAGAGAGAGAGAGAGAGAGAGAGAGAGAGAGAGAGAGAGAGAGAGAGAGAGAGAGAGACTTTTTACGTAATTTATTCAACACTTTCATAAAGATACAAATCCGCATCCTAACCGGGATCCAAATTTTGTGTTTAGCGCCAACCCCAAAGACATACAAACTTCAACATGATGACTTCTTTCTCGTATTATGCTACTGTTTTTAACAAATGTGGAACGAATCGTCACTTAAAAAAATCTGATTGTTCAGTGAGCCATGTTGATATGTGTGCTGAATGTGGTCTAAGTATGTTTACAGGCTATGTCCATTTACACACACGCAGCCACGTTCACTTACGATCACGTACACAACAATTCTGTGTTAACAGTCCTGAATCTTACGGCACAGCAAACACACCAGTGCAACGTTTTTATATAAATCTCTCTCTCTCTCTCTCTCTCTCTCTCTCTCTCTCTCTCTATATATATATATATATATATATATATATATATATATATATATATATATACATACACACACATATATTGTGGGATAGCCCCATGACACGGTGCAAAATGTCATACCTCTTACCCAGCTGATGACTATCTATCAACAATTATAAGTGAATTTGTTAAGTTTAAAATTGTTTAAACTGTATATGTATGCACTCACATGCACACAAATAGTTACGTTCACACTATACTATGTTTACAAGTGCACATGCATATTACACACAAATGAAGCATAAACACACGTGCGCGCGCTCACATACATACACACACATGCTGCAGAACACATCTTTGACTGCCAAATGTAGATTAATAAGAGGGTATTGAATTGCTCCAGCCACCATACAGTTGTACTGATATTGACCTGTTTGTGTGCTTACATCTATTTTCGGACGAAAAAGATTGGAATTTTACTTGTACTGATCATACATTCTTTGTGTTTTGTGCAATTTCAGGACCAAAACATGCACTGAAGTGAAATGAGCAAAACAGTTGCCTTTATTAAGCTGAACATCTTTACCAGATTTGGCACACATTCCCCCTAAGTACTGGAAAAATCATTTGCCGACCCATGTGTTTTTGTGTAACAAGCCCTTGCGATCCCAAAACTGACATTTATAACTGAAAAGCCTCAAGACGACCAGCTGGACATTTGTTTAAAACAATACGCTCCTGCTGCCCCCCTTTCTCCATCTTTTTCAAAGAAGGATTTAAAGTCGAGACAGAGAGAGAGAGAGAGAGACAGACAGACAGACAGACAAGAGACAGAGAGACAGCGAGACAGAGAAAGACAGAGACAGCGAGAGAGAGACAGAGAGAGACAGAGACAAAGAGAGAGACAGATAGACAGAGAGACAGACAGAGACAGAGAACAGACAAAGAGAAATATAACAACCAACACAGACACACTGTACTCACGTGTTGTGATGCAGATGATGATGCTGCTGCTGCTGGTGATGCTGATGATGTTCAAAACCCACTCTCCCTTGTGCTGGTACCCCGATCCCGCAGTTATACATGCTGCCTGGCCCTCCCGACGAAGACGACGACAACTGCTGCAGTTGCAACTGTTGCTGCTGCTGAGTGACGGACGGCTGAAGCTGACACTGTTGTTGTTGATGCTGCTGGTGGTTTAGCTGATGGTGCTGGGGGTGGGACAGGGGGTGGTGCTGGGGATGGTGGATCATAGGGTGGGAATGGTGGAGGTCGGGAGGGAGGTTGAAGGTGGTGGTGGCGGTAGACGTGATGGTGGAGGAGCCAGGCTTATTGCCGTTGCTGCTGTTGTGGTCGGAAACTACAGCGCAGTCGCTTAGCCGCCCGTTGACGTCGAACGACACCCCGGGTAGGTCGTCTGGCAAGCAACTGTCAACACACAACGAGCAGAAAAAAAATAGTTAGACCACTTTGTCAGGAGCAGCAACTGGACACATAAACGTTCAATGGTAAACTGTCTGAAGTGATTGGCAGTCCTCAGTGGTCAGTATGATCTTAAATGGTCAACACAGTCTTCAGTGGTCAGTATGATCTTAAATGGTCAACAGTCTTCAGTGGTCAGTATGATCTTCAATGGTCAACACAGTCTTCAGTGGTCAATATGATCTTCAATGGTCTGGTCAGTATGATCTTAAATGGTCAACACAGTCTTCAGTGGTCAGTATGATCTTAAATGGTCAACACAGTCTTCAGTGGTCAGCATGATCTTCAATGGTCAACATAGTCTTCAGTGGTCAGTATGATCTTAAATGGTCAAACAGTCTTCAGTGGTCAGTATGATCTTCAATCGTCAACGTCTTCAGTGGTCAGTATGATCTTAAATGGTCAACACAGTCTTCAGTGGTCAGTATGATCTTCAATGGTCAACACAGTCTTCAGTGGTCAGTATGATCTTAATGGTCTGATCAGTATGATCTTAAATGGTCAACACAGTCTTCAGTGGTCAATATGATCTTCAATGGTCAACACAGTCTTCAGTGGTCAGTATGATCTTCAATGGTCAACACAGTCTTCAGTGGTCAGTATGATCTTAAATGGTCAACACAGTCTTCAGTGGTCATATGATCTTAAATGTCAACACACTCTTCAGTGGTCAGTATGATCTTAAATGGTCAACAGTCTTCAGTGGTCAGTATGATCTTAAATGGTCAAGTCTTCAGTGGTCAGTATGATCTTAAATGGTCAACACAGTCTTCAGTGGTCAGTATGATCTTAAATGGTCAACACAGTCTTCAGTGGTCAGTATGATCTTAAATGTCAACACACTCTTCAGTGGTCAGTATGATCTTAAATGGTCAACAGTCTTCAGTGGTCAGTATGATCTTAAATGTCAACACAGTCTTCAGTGGTCAGTATAATCTTAAATGGTCAACAGTCTTCAGTGGTCAGTATGATCTTAAATGGTCAACAGTCTTCAGTGGTCAGTATGATCTTAAATGTCAACACATTCTTCAGTGGTCAGTATGATCTTAAATGGTCAACACAGTCTTCAGTGGTCAGCATAGTTTTTAAGTGGTCAACGCTGTCTAAAGCGGTAAACAGTCCAAATGCATCGATCCACCCCCCCCCCCCCCCAAAAAAAAAGACGATATTCATCAACTACATATCTTTATCAACTATAGACTTTTCGACTTCAATCGGCTCTTACGCAAAGCTGTGTACTACTGGATCATTGGGAAGACTGTAATCACATAGTCGAGACTCATCCACGTTACAGAATGCTTCATTTGAGATGTCACAAAAGACGTTTTAAATAAAACTAGAGCGCGCGCAGCCAGTGACGCCGTATTGATAACGTGTGCTTAATTGACTGCTGGCTTGACGGCCATGTTGTAAGCGGTGTTCGGCAGTCAGTCAGTGGCACATGGAGCAGGAAAGCGGACTGGGCGTTCACGGAGACCGTCCGTACAAGCAATAAACCCTATTATTTCAACACTGTCAGTCTGCCTGTGTAATTGGGAAGTTTTTTTGACAGTTGTGTGTGGCTTATTTCCCCGTACATGTGGAATGAGTGTTTGCATGCATACCTTCGCGCGCGCGCACGTGTGTGTGCATATACGTGAGAGAGAGAGAGGAGAGAGAGAGGAGAGAGAGTGTGTGTGTGTGTGTGTGTGTGTGTGTGTGTGTGTGTGTGTGTGTGTGTGTGTGTGTGTGTGTGTGTGTATGCTTTGTAGACATACACAGATGAATGGACCAGCAAAGCAGAAATGATAGGAAGATGATGATATACAGCAAAGGAACACGATAGAAACAGACAGAGCGACAGAAAAGAGGAAATTTCCAGCACAGGAGTTCCGGAAGGACAGGATATTATTTATACTGAAGAAGCCCTGGCATCCCCACAGAGGATAGCTACAACATAACTTCATGTCACATTATATCAAACAATAATATGCAGCTTGTTTAGCTGATCAAATCTAGATTCTAACACATCTAAACATGTAAACAGTTTATCTACAAATATCAGAGGTGCATATAATTATGTGCACACGTCCATGTAACACACACACACTACACACTCATACACACTACCCATAGGCAACTGCATGAAATATGTTCTTAATATTTGTACTAACTTAAATCCATCAAAACATGAATAGTGCAGCGCTTCTGTTGAGATATGTTAATAATATTAACCGTTTATAACACACATTTAAAATAATTTGCCCAAAGAGACAACATATGTATTGTTGATGAAGTTTTACTTTCACATTTCAAAGCGTCAAAAAAAGACCAGTTTTGCTAGGGGAAGAATAACAGTCATCAACTTCACTCAGTAAGGAAAAGGCTATGTTCATATAATCTGCTTGGTGAGAATATCGCGAAATTATTTCCTTCTTGGAACCAGGACACTGAAAAGAGAAATGCACTTCATCTTCCTTGCTAACTTTTGAGAAAGAGACAAACGGGATGGGAAAAGGGGAGGGGTGGGAGAGTGTGAGAGAGAGAGAGACAGAGAGAGACAGAGATAGAAACAGACAGACACAGAGAGAGGGAGCAGCACTAAGATATATTTAGCAATGCATAATGGTTTTTGGCAGAAAACATCTCAGAAAGCAAACTGTTCAGTCATATGTAGACTACTACTAATTCTCAACTAAAAACATATAACTTTAAACTGATTTTAAAAACGTATTGGAATAAATTTATAACCAACATACTCAGAGCGAGTCACTCATACTGTGTGTGTGTGTGTGTGTGTGTGTGTGTGGTGTGTGTGTGTGTGTGTGTGTGTGTGTGTGTGTGTGTGTGTGTGTGTGTGTGTGCTCTGTTTTATTTTCTCCACGAAGATTGTGGAGCTGAAACTAACACAATGACACCATCAGAATGACAGTACAACTCGCAACATTTGCTTGTGAGTCAGTGCTCAGCCTCTTACTGACCGAACTACTAGAGCGAACACCCAACAACAACACACGTAAACACCACGTTCGTGTCCAGTTAGTCGTAATAAACATTGTGGCCGAGTCAATCAAATCGGCACGGGTCACATGACCACGCCAACGGTCTATTTTTCATAATCTCTATGGATGTCACTCAGTTCTCCTGACCAACATTGCAGCCATATGTACACATCTCTCGGGCCTGGTTGACGCCAGGATATATTGTGACGGTAAGAGTAAGGCATTCCTGTCTCCCAGTTTTAATTCGTAATGCCACACTACAACAACATGATTGTCATCTCTGTCATCAATATCATCATCATCACAGCACTGTAAAATGTTGTCTCAGATTCTGTACACATTAACATGATTTGGGAAATCGAACAGCAAAAATAAATGAATAAATAAATAAATACAAATGATGTGATAAGATTTAGAAATGTTACAGTGTTGTTAGGAGGTTGGCGTCACTACAACCTTACAACAACAGAGTGTCTACAACTGGCAAGACCCACGTCCCACGATGGAATGGTGTCTGCGTAAGGCAGTTCACACACGATACCCGCCATAACACACTGCACACACCATACCCGCCATAACACACTGCACACACGATACCCGCCATAACACACTGCACACACGATACCCGCCATAACACACTGCACACACGATACCCGCCATAACACAATGCACATACGATACCCGCCAAACACACTGCACACACGATAGCCGCCATAACACACTGTCCAATACCATCCTTCAGGACAAACAAACAACAAACAACAACAACAACAAAAAAGCCGTTGTTGAAGCTGAGGGAAGAAGAGCTAGGTGGCAAATATATCACAGACTGGACAATCCTCAGCATACGTGACCTGCTTGTTGCTGCACCTTAAAGATAAGGAGGAAGAATCCTGTCTGCCGCTGCATCCCATCATCTCCCACCCCCACCCCAGCTCACCAACGACCACAAGGGTCAAGGGATTAGGAGGTCAGTGTAATCCATCCACAAGACGTAAACATCTTTATTGTCACATTTAGTTCACAAACAGGCAGGCAGGCAAACAGACAGGCAGACAGACATGTAGGCAGGCAGAAAAACATAACCTTCTTCAAGTCGATATCGGGAAAGCTTTTTTTCTTTTCTTTTAGCAAGAAACAGATTACATCAGAGCCAAAACCACTAGACAACTGTCCAACACGCACAATAGAATACATGATGATGTCATGACAGCCAGCCAGACAGATATACAGGCATGCAGCAGCAGGCAGGCAGGCAGGCAGGCAGGAAAGAGCAGCAGAAGCAAACAGGGCAGGCAGGCAGGCAGGCAGGCATAAACGCACAAAGTTTCTTCCGGTGTATGTACACTTCCCCTCAACAACTAAAACCGTCACAACTGAGCCACACGCTAATATCTAGTCCACATCCAACCGAAGCAAAGCACCCACCTTAACATAGTGAAGAAGGACATAAAACGATAGAGCAAGAAGAATCCAACACACTAGCTGCAGACCAACACAGAACTGGGACCACGTAACCAGACAGACATTTTAACATTCAGCTACTATGGTGTACGGCAACATGAACAGGATCCACAAGTCTAAAACACAAAGCTTCCTGTTGACAATGAAGACAGCAACACTGCCTAGGAGAGTTCAACACACACAACTGTTCTCCGATCCGAGTTCAGAGCACGGGCACTGTGTGTGTGTTACTAAACAGAACAGCACTAGCTATGCGTGGATTACTATAATTTCACTGTTTACGAGAAAACCCTTCTTCTTCATGCTGAAATCAACACCAGTGGTGTACTATAAAGCTGCACGTCGATAAAATTATATACATCTATACCAAAAACAATATCCTCTTTTCCCTACCCACTGGAATCAACACACATGGCTGTGATGCATATTTATAATGTCATCTTTGAGTTCAATGTCCACATTTTTTTCTACGTCGCAGTCAAGTCAGCAGCACTGACAATGACGTGTGAGCTGTACGTCTTTCCCAAAACTACTCTCCTACTATACGAAAGCGAGCAGCACTGGTAAAGCTACAGAGACTTAGCCTTAGGCAGACAGACAGACGGACGGACAGATAGACAGAAAGACAGACAAACAGACACACAGACAGACGGGCGGACGGACGGACTGACAGATAGAAAGGTAGCTAGACAAACGGACAGACAGACAGACATAGATAGATAGATAGATAAATAATAGATAGACAAACAGACAGACAGATAAATAGATAAATAGATAGATAGATAGATAGATAGGCATATATATAGACAGACAGACAGATATATAGACAACCCACAACATGACAACGATTACTGACCACACAACTTTCCAGAGAAGTCAGAAGCACTATTGTAAGCATAGCTGTCCAGCTTATCATACCAGTGACACAAAATTCACTGGGCGCACAAGAAAACTCCTTTCCCTCTCACTGAAAATCAGCAACAGTGGCCAACGATAGGGAGGTCAGTAATATAGATTTTGTTGTCCATTACACAACTCTTTTCTTCGCACTGAAATAAGCAGCTCTGTCCGTGATTTGTTATGGAGTTAGCCATTCACAAGACGTCCATTTCCAGAGGAGACAAAGAGAAACGGTTGTACAGTCTGTATAAACTATACAACACGACCATACGGAGATCATTCACCACACAAAACAACATGCATATCCGTACCGACATTCACATCACTAGCTATCACTTTAATACTATACACACGTATTGCAGCATATGTAGCTGAGGGCACACACACACCACACACACACACACACACACACACACACACACACACACACACACACACACACAACATACAACATATATATATATATATATATAGAGAGAGAGAGAGAGAGATATATATATATATATAATATACATTTATATTATATATATATACATACACACATATACATACATACACACACAAGCACAACACGTCCGCACTCACGCGCGGGCACACGCAAGCACACTCGCTCACTCACCCCCCCCCCCACCCCCCGTCACAGAAACACACAGACACAGACACAGAGACACACCCTGACACACATCCTGACACACACACACACACACAACACAGACACACACACACACACACACTCACACACAGACACAGACACACAGACACACACCCACCACACACACACACACACACACACACAACACACACACACACACTTCCTACTTGACACGACTCGACCACTTGACAGTAACTGACGTAGTGTCCTTGCCAACCAGCGTCTCGCACTGGTAAGTGTAATAGCACAGTACACACATGATCATACATATAATATCTATAATATGTACGCCTGCAATACGTGTGTGTGTGTGTGTGGGGTGTGTGTGTGTGTGTGTGTGTGTGTGTTGTGTGTGTGTGTGTGTGTGTGTGTTGTGTGTGTGTGTGTGTGTGTGTGTGTGTGTGTGTGTGTGTGTGTGTGTGTGTTGTGTGTGTGTGTGTGTTGTGCGCGAGTGCGTGTGTTCGTCTATACGTGGATATTTGCTACATGAACATCCATGCATATTGAATATCTGTTTATGACGTGCTTAGGAAAAAAATGTCACGTTATGGCGGCGATGAAGATAATGAAGAAGTAGAAAAAGATTATCATGATGACGAAGATGATGATCAAGAGATAACAACGATGAACTATATTATTATTATCATCATCATCATCATCATCGTCACCATTACTATTATGATTACTATTATCATTACTCTGATTATCATCATTTTACATCGTTCTCGTATAACGCTATTCTCTAAAATCACTGGGACACACTGCGCATCACACGTAATCATACTTTTAGTCATCACCATCATGTACCCTGCCGCATGGCGTTGGCGATCATGGCCCTCCATATGCATCTATCCTTCGTCGCCGCAAGCACATCTCCCACCCTCTCTATCCTCAGTCACCATGCAAGTCCGTCCAATATTTTGTCCCTGTGTCTACCTGGCGTTCTCTTTCCCTCCAGCTTTCCTGTTGTGACCAGGTGGTCTAACTCCCCTTTCCTC
>JAPXFY010000024.1:39551499-39583999 GCA_030674185.1 Monoplex corrugatus
AGAGAGTGTGTGTGTGTGTGTGTGTGTGTGTGTGTGTGTGTGTGTGTGTGTGTGCGCCCCCCCCCCCCACACGTATATGTGTAATTCAGATAGACAGAGGATGACAACTTGTGTCAAGGATCACACGAATGAGTGTAGGCTTGCTCAGCAATTTGTGTGCGTGTGCCTGCGAGTGTGTGCCTGCGAGTGTGTGTGTGTTGTGTGTGTGTGTGTGTGTGTGTGTGTGTGTGTGTGTGTGTGTGTGTGTGTGTGTGTGTGTGTGTGTGTGTGTGTGGTGTGTGTGTAAAGGACGGCAGCTTGCTTCACACCCAAAGCAACCTATCGGTAAATAATACATGAACACAACAAAATCACAGACTTTCTCTAATAATAATAATAATAATAATAATGAAGCATTTGTATAGCGCACTCCTCCAACAAGATGCCAGAGCTCTGTGCACTTAACAGACGTTATCATAAGCAGCAATCCATGATAGACAAGCAACAGTGATGTACAAATCAAGTCAAAATTAAAAATAGTGATAGATAACACATTGGTAACTTGTTATAAAAAACCTAAGCAACATTAAGTTAAGGATAAAGGATCACACACACACACATACATACACACACACACACACACACACACACACACACACACACACACACACGCGCGCGCGCGCGCGCGCGCATAGACACAGACACACATACACACGCACTGATTCAATCACTCACTCACTCACATACACACATACAAACCTGAACACAGATATACATACACAAGAGATTAATTATACAATCATTACTAAATAACATGTCACTTAATAAACAACACGAAGCAGCACACGAGACAGCCAAATAAGCTAGACATTAAAGGGTAGGCCAGAAGAATTTAAAGGTTATAGTATTTCTTGAAAAGGTGAGTTTTCAGAGCTTTTTTGAAAGACGGAGTTGATGAGATTTCTCTAATTTCACGTGGAAGGGAATTCCATGTTTTGGGGGCTGCA
The DNA here is from genome assembly GCA_030674185.1 of Monoplex corrugatus. Lineage (NCBI taxonomy): Eukaryota > Metazoa > Mollusca > Gastropoda > Littorinimorpha > Ranellidae > Monoplex > Monoplex corrugatus. The sequence continues at coordinate 39,552,486 of JAPXFY010000024.1, forward strand.
AAGGAGAAAGAACGTTGTCCAAAGGTAGCAGTTCTGACATGAGGAACGTTAAGTATTTTTGAATCAGAAGAGGAACGAAGTTGACGTGATGGTGTGTATACAGAGAGAAGGTTTGAGAGGTAGAGAGGTGCAGTTCCAGAGAAAAAGGAATGGCAGAGAGTTGAAAGTTTGTAATCAATCCTTGCTTGGATAGGAAGCCAATGCAGATTTTTGAGGAGAGGTTGTACATGATCATATTTGGATGCCTTCAGTACCATTCTTGCAGCAGAATTCTGAACTTTCTGAAGCTTATCAAGATAATGTTTGGAGCAGCCTGATAGAATTGAATTACAGTAATCTAATTTTGACAAGACAAGGGCAGATACCAGAGTTTTTTTTGGTATTAGCTGAGGTGAGATGACGAATTGAACTAATGCGACGTAGTTCAAGATAGGCTGAACGGCACACATGTTTAATGTGTAAGTCGACACTCATGTTCTCTGTCATTTGAAAGCCAAGATTACGAGCAGATGGAGAAAAGGTGACATCATTGCCACAAACTGATATGGACTTAGGCTGCTGATGAGAAGGATGTTTTGATGATGAATGAAGAAATAATGCTTCAGTTTTGTCATCATTGAGTTTGAGTTTATTTTGAAGCATCCAGGATTTGATGTCAAGAATACATTTTTCTAAGGAAGATACTGATGGTGACATGTTGGTTGGAGGAGCAGAGACATACAGCTGAGTGTCGTCGGCAAATGATTGAGAATTGATTGAGTGAGACTTAATCAGGTCTGCAAGAGGTTTTGTATAGAGGATGAAAAGAACAGGTCCAAGCACAGATCCTTGTGGAACACCACAAGTTAAATCTTTGTATCCAGAACAGCAGTCTTTGATGGAAACAGATTGTGTTCGGTGAGACAGATAGGATGTGAACCATTTTAGCACTGTACCAGAGATGCCAAAAGCAAACTGGAGTCTCTTTAGGAGGACATGATGGTCAATGGTATCAAAAGCAGCTGAGAGATCTAGCAGTGTCAAGACAGAAACGTTTCGAGAGTCAAGGCTAAGAAGTATATCATTTGTCACTTTAAGAAGAGCAGTTTCAGTGCTGTGATGGGGTCGATATGCCGACTGAGATGGACTGATGAGTTTATGTTCATTTAGATAAGCGAGAAGCTGTTTAAGTACGATCTTTTCCATGACTTTTGACAAGAATGAGAGATTTGAAACTGGGCGATAATTTTTTAGCGTGTTGGGGTCAAGTGTGGCTTTCTTTAGAAGGGGTTTGACAACAGATCTTTTGAAGGCTGATGGAAAAGACCCAGAGATCAAGGAAGTGTTGATAATGCTAGTTAGAGTTGGAAGTAAATCATCCAAAAACTCGCAAAATAATGGTGTGGGGAGAGGGTCAAGTGCACAAGAAGTGGGTTTTGATTTCAAAATGATGTTCTTCAATTCTGACTCATTTATTGGTTCAAATGCTGTGAATCTGGAGGTAGTGATCTGGTCAGGGTAATCATATGGTGTTGCTACAGATGAGGCTTGATCCAGATCATCACGAATAGTTTTTATTTTTTGAACAAAAAAGTCATTGAAAATATGTGGGAGTTTGGTAGGAGGCAGGGTTGTTGGTAATGGAGAGCCTCCATCACGGCCCAGTAGTTTGTTACAAACTGAGAAAAGATGCCTAGATGACTTTGCGTTGGCAATCTCGTTGTGATAGAAGTCTGATTTGGCTTTTAACACTATGTTAGTGACTTGTCTTTTTGCTGAGTTGAAAATGGATTTTGTTATTGTGATTGGATTTTTTAGCCATGCTCTCTCAGCTTTGCGTTTGTGTGTTTTTGCCGCTTGCAGTTCAGTAAACACTCTGGAAAACTGCACCACCGACCCCCCCCCCCTCCTTCCACCACCATCAACGGCACAAGAATGATGCAAATGACCGCAGCTTCTTTACTTTGAACATTATCTTCGTAACAAAAATTAGCAAACACGTGAATCTGAATTTGTAGTACAGCATAAATTAGCAAACACGCGAACCTGAATTTGTAGTACGACATTGATTAGCAAACACGTGAATCTGAATTTGTAGTACGACATTAATTAGCAAACACGTGAATCTGAATGCGTTGTACGACATTGATTAGCAAACATGCGAACCTGAATTTGTAGTACGACATTGATTAGCAAACACGTAAATCTGAATGCGTAGTACGACATTGATTAGCAAACATGCGAACCTGAATTTGTAGTACGACATTGATTAGCAAACACGTGAATCTGAATTTGTAGTACGACATTGATTAGCAAACATGCGAACCTGAATTTGTAGTACGACATTGATTAGCAAACATGCGAACCTGAATTTGTAGTACGACATTGATTAGCAAACATGCGAACCTGAATTTGTAGTACGACATTGATTAGCAAACACGTGAATCTGAATTTGTAGTACGACATTGATTAGCAAACACGTGAATCTGAATTTGTAGTACGACATAGATTAGCAAACATGCGAACCTGAATTTGTAGTACGACACTGATTAGCAAACACGTGAATCTGAATGTGTAGTACGACATTGATTAGCAAACACGTGAATCTGAATTTGTAGTACGACATTAATTAGCAAACACGTGAATCTGAATGTGTAGTACGACATTAATTAGCAAACACGTGAATCTGAATTTGTAGTACAATATTAATTAGCAAACACGTGAATCTGAATTTGTAGTACAATATTAATTAGCAAACACGTGAATCTGAATGTGTAGTACGACATTAATTAGCAAACACGTGAATCTGAATTTGTAGTACAATATTAATTAGCAAACACGTGAATCTGAATGTGTAGTACGACATTAATTAGCAAACACGTGAATCTGAATGTGTAGTACGACATTAATTAGCAAACACGTGAATCTGAATTTGTAGTACAATATTAATTAGCAAACACGTGAATCTGAATGTGTAGTACGACATTAATTAGCAAACACGTGAATCTGAATTTGTAGTACAATATTAATTAGCAAACACGTGAATCTGAATTTGTAGAACAACAAAAATTAGCAAACACGTGAATCTGAATTTGTAGTACAACATAAATGAGCAAACACGTGAATCCGAATTTGTAGTACGACATAGATTAGCAAAGACGTGAATCTGAATTTGTAGTACAACACAAATTAGTAAACACGTGAATCTGAATTTGTAGTACGACATAATTTAGCAAATACGTGAATTTGAATTTGTAGTACGATATAGATTAGCAAGCACGTGAATCTGAATTTGTAGTATGACATAAATTAGCAAACACGTGAATCATAATTTGTAGTACGACATAAATTACAAACATGTGAATCTGAATTTGTAGAAGAACATAAATGAGCAAACACGTGAATCTGAATTTGTAGTATGATAATGAGTGAACACGTGATTCTGATTTTGTAGTACAACATAAATTAGCAAACACGTGAATCTGAATTTGTAGTACGACATTAGTGAATGGTTGTTGAATTGAACTGAATCTGAATATTTTCAAGGATTCATTGCGTTCGACAGTTCCATATACCGGCGCCTACGCACTAACCAACCAACCAACTAAGTAACTAACTAACCAACCAACTAACCCTTTTACTCCCGCACCCTATCCACCGACAGCAAAAACTTAACCCTTTGATTCCCTCAACCTACCTACCAGCTTCCTAACTAACTAACCAACCAACTAACCAAACAAATCTCTTGGCATGGTGGAAGCGGGGAGAGAAGGAAGGGGTAGGTGAACGAGACAGTTAAAACACTGACACCACCAGACTGACTGTAGCAGTGAGATGAGCAATGAGCAAACCAATGTGTACGTTTCAGGCTGGGGGTGAACTCCACATGTCAGATTAATTAAGCCACACAACCCGTAAACAACGAAAACAGTCACAAGTAACTTACTCTGTAACGGACCAGTCGCCCTGGTGTAGTGGTTAACGTAACGAACTACTGACTGGAATCCCCATCAGTACCTTCAAAAATCATTGTGGGATTTTTCGGCTCTAACCGGCTCCTGCCTAGAGTTGAGCGTGCTATGGGCTCATTGGGAAGACTGGGACCACTTCACGGATGCGTCTTTGAGGGTGTTACTCAAATCTTCTGACCAGCAGCGCAGGTGTCTGTATCTCTCGGGCCTGGTTGACGCCAGGATATATCATGATAGTAAGTGTAAAGTAAAGCCCTGTCACGCAGTCTCAATCCTAGATGGAACTCCATAGCATCATGATTATCATCCTCATCGATCATCATCATCGCATTGTTAAAAAAAAAAAAAAACTGTGCCAGCTTCTGTGGCCATTAAGGTGCCGCAAAAAAATGGGACAAAAAAAAAAAAAGGTGAGCGCAGAGGTAACCTCCCTGGGTGCTATGAAAAAAAACAAAAAACCCCAACTTAACTCTGTAACGGTGGAGGCTTGTCAGAAAACGTCAGAATGGCAAAAGCAGCGCTTGAACACTTCCAATAAGAGTGGTCATAATGACAAACATCGTCAGAACGGCACACAAGCAAGGATGATATGTGGTGGCTTAATGACACACTCCCAGCACTACTTCCTCACATAATGGCAGACTTGTGAGACACGATAACATCAAAGTCCACTTACTCGTACCGGTGGTCAAAAGGCAGGCGTAAGCCCCATAACACTCACCTGGGTCATAGGGGACTGGGGCAGTAGAAACCTTCCTATTCTCAGGTCAGTTTTCTTTGTAGGACGATCCCACCCCTCTCACTCAGCCCAACACCGGACACTCGGCGTAAAGGTCAGACAAAGTACTGGTAGGTAACGCAATGTCAAATAGGCGAAACGACCACATACCAGGCAACTTATTGTCGAAACACTTGACCATTCGATGTAAAACGTCAGAAAGCACTCACAATAAAGATGTGGCCCAGAACTGAATAACTGCTAAAAACTTGGCAAGTTGATCCCACACACAGGCCAAGGCCCTACATGCCACGCTTCTATGATGTTTTGTGAGGCTGGCCCTCTCTCTCTTTCTACTCTCTCTCACCCTGTGTGTGTGTGCGTGTGTGTGTGTGTGAGACAGTGCGAGAGATCTCTATCTGTCTGAAGTACTTGAACTCCGATAAACTCGGTTTGTATGGGAGGCCAGTTGTTTTTGTTACACCCAAAAAATAATATCACGGTAGACATCAGTCTTATTTGTGAAGTTTCTCTCTACCTGTTCTCACGTAATGGATGTATTTTACAGAGTTCAATATCCTTTAAAAGGAAACTCGATGAGGTGTGGCTCGATCTGTCAAATACGTACGAGTCCAGCACAAGATGATTCAACTGGCTCTCGAGATGTATATCGTGTCCCAAAGAACACCCCAGAAATGCTCAAAACGTACTTTCGTGACTTCTCAATGTAAATCTCCACAAAGGAAAACACGACAGACTGGGGAAAAAAACAACAAAACAACAACAAAAAAGCCTCGGGCACAACAAAACATAACGGCTGTCCTATAACCCTGAAGTTATAGAGAAGTGAGGTAGCAGACAACAAAACATAACAGCTGTCCTATAACCCTGAAGTTACAGAGAAGTGAGGTAGCAGACAACAAAACATAAGGGTTGTCCTATAACCCTGAAGTTATGGAGAAGTCAGGCAGCAGAAACCTCAATTTTTTTGGGGACCCGCATTATGAGGGCGGTGTCCATCATTAATTTTCTCAATCGCGGCTTCACATTCCCAAACCTTGATAAAAGTCAGGTACTCATTGACAGCTGGGCAGACTAGAAGGCATGTGCAGAAAAAAATCTCCTCGGGCAAACAACACAGTATGTAATGTACGGTTTTCAAACAACACAGGATATAAGTTATAACGTACGGTTTTCAAACAACACGGGATATAACATACGGTATTCAAACAACACAGGATATAAGTTATAACGTACGGTTTTCAAACAACACGGGATATAACGTACGGTTTTCAAACAACACAGGATATAACGTACGTTTTCAAACAACACGGGTTATAACGTACAGTTTTCAAACAACACAGGATATAACGTAGGTTTTCAAACAACACAGGATATAACGTACGGTTTTCAAAAACACGGGATATAACGTACGTTTTCAAACAAAACAGGATATAACGTACGGTTTTCAAACAACACGGTATAACGTACGGTTTTCAAACAACACAGATATAACATAGGTTTTCAAACAACACAGGATATAACGTACGGTTTTCAAACAACACGGGTTATAATGTACGGTTTTCAAACAACACAGGATATAACGTACGGTTTTCAAACAACACAGGATATAACGTACGGTTTTCAAACAACACGGATATAATACGGTTTCAAAAACAGGATAACGTACGGTTTTCAAACAACACAGGATATAACGTACAGTTTTCAAACAAAACAGGATATAACGTACGGTTTTCAAACAACACAGGGTATAACGTACAGTTTTGAAACAACACAGGATTAGTTATAACGTACAGTTTTCAAACAACACAGGATATTATTATAACGTACAGTTTTCAAACAACACAGGACATAACGTACAGTTTTCAACCCAACACAGGACATAACGTACAGTTTTCAAACAAACAGGATATAACGTATAGTTTTCAAACAAACAGGTATTAGTTATAACGTACAGTTTTCAAACAACACAGGATATAACGTAAGTTTTCAAACAACACAGGATATAACGTATAGTTTTCAAACAACACAGGATATAACGTACAGTTTTCAAACAACACAGGATATAACGTAAGTTTTCAAACAACACAGGATATAACGTATAGTTTTCAAACAACACAGGATATTAGTTATAACGTACAGTTTTCAAACAACACAGGATATAACGTACAGTTTTCAAACAACACAGGATATTACGTATAGTTTTCAAACAACACAGGATTATAACGTACAGTTTTCAAACAACACAGATATAACGTATAGTTTTCAAACAACACAGGACATAACGTACAGTTTTGAAACAACACAGGATATTAGTTATAACGTACAGTTTTCAAACAACACAGGATATAACGTATAGTTTTCAAACAACACAGATATAACGTACAGTTTTCAAACAACACAGGACATAACGTACAGTTTTCAAACAACACAGGACATAACGTACAGTTTTCAAACAAACAGGATATAACGTACAGTTTTCAAACAACACAGGACATAACGTACAGTTTTCAAACAACACAGGATATAACGTACAGTTTTCAAACAACACAGGACATAACGTACAGTTTTCAAACAACACAGGACATAACGTACAGTTTTCAAACAACACAGGATATAACGTACAGTTTTCAAACAACACAGGATATAACGTACAGTTTTCAAACACACAGGATATAACGTACAGTTTTCAAACAACAAACAGCATAACGTACAGTTTTCAAACACCACAGGACATAACGTACAGTTTTCAAACCATGCATACACACTAACTCGGCTTCTCTGACCGCTACGTTTCATATCCGTGATACGTGGGAGACCGACACTGATGGATGAGGGATATTTCGGGTAGTGAATGGGATGGAAGCGGTGGAAGGTGAGCGGTAGGAGAGTGGTATGGATAAGGAAAGGCTGTAGGTTTAGCGGGTACGCCATAGTCATTTGAGAAAGGGATGGGTGGGGAGGGTTTGGCTGACGTCTGTATCCCTTCTCTGCTAAATGTGTCGTAGGTCGTCCACTAGGCTACATTCTATCCATCAATCCCAGTCTCTCTGTGTGTCTCTGTGGTCTTGTCTCTGTGTCTTTCTGTCTCTGTCTCTCTCTGTGTCTCTCTCTGAGTCTCTGTCTCTGTCTCTCTCTCTCTGGGGCCCTTTAATGTCAGTTTCAATTTCTAAAGATGACGTATCCGCGCTCGGAATAAATTCCAAATGCACTGACGCCAGTGGTGCCATGTGATGGCCCATTAGTCCTCGTTGTTAGAGGACCATGCTCATAAGACAATGGGTGTGGGTTCCACCCTTGGGCAGGTCATGTGTGTGTGTGTGTGTGTGTGTGTGTGTGTGTGTGTGTGTGTGTGTGTGTGTGTGTGTGTGTGTGTGTGTGTGTGTGTGTGTGTGTGTGTGTGTGTGTGTGTGTGTATTTCTCGTTTTTTGTTGTTTGTTTGTTGTTGTTTTTTTGTGTGTTTTTTTTTACTGCAGGCCGATAGGGTCTTTTGATAGAGCCGCGGACTCAAAATCTGATATCTCGAGTTTGATCCTAGCCCACAGCATCTAAAAACTGACCTATTCGCTTCCCTTTTGAAAGTTCCCATCATTCTGGTGAAGTCAGTTTAGTGTTTCATAGGCCCCTCTCCCCCCCCCCCCCCCGCATCCTCACCATTTGCAAAAGCATAGGTTTTTTCGCTGGCTCAAGAAGTCCGCCAGATAACCGCTCTCAGATCTGGATGAAGCGCGTATGGAATCGTCCGAGTGTAATGACCCCCCCCCCCCCCCACCCTCTTCTCTCTCTCTCTTTCTCTCTCAGATAACCGCTCTGAGATTTGGATGAAGCGCATATGGAATTGTCCAAATGTACTGACCCCCCACTCCCTTCTCTCTCTCTCTCTCTCTCGTTTGTGGCTAAAATATTTGATCGAGAGAAAACACTGTCCCGATAACCAGAAACTCTACTTTATACCGATACTTTATAAGTATGCAAAGGTCTATGCCATTTCAACCTTTTTTTAACGTGCTGTGTACGTGCATGCGTGCGTCCAGAGTGTGTGTGTGTGCGTGCATTCAGTGTGCATGCATTCAGTGTGTGTGTGTGTGTGTGTGTGTGTGTGTGTGTGCGCGTGTTTCTTTGTGTGTGTTTTCATAACCGCGTGCGCGTGTATAACGATGAAACCGATTTTGAAACATTCTTCCGTCTCCTCTTCCAGCCCCTCACCACATTCAGATAGCAAACCGTATGGACACGGACATTCAGAATTATTGTTTGGGGTAAAAAGGAGGAGTTGAATCATCTCTCTCGCTTCTAAAGTTACCACCTACATCAGCTACTTATCACTTACTATAACGCTGAGGTCGTAGAGGAGTGAGGTTGTACAGACTTCCCTCTCTCACTGCTATACTTCCCTCTCTCGTTGCTATACTTCCCTCTCTCACTGCTATACTTCCCTCTCTCGTTGCTATACTTCCCTCTCTCGCTGCTATACTTCCCTCTCTCGCTGCTATACTTCCCTCTCTCACTGCTATACTTCCCTCTCTCGTTGCTATACTTCCCTCTCTCACTGCTATACTTTCCTCTCTCGTTGCTATACTTCCCTCTCTCACTGCTATACTTCCCTCTCTCACTGCTATACTTCCCTCTCTCGCTGCTATACTTCCCTCTCTCGTTGCTATACTTCCCTCTCTCGTTGCTATACTTCCCTCTCTCGTTGCTATACTTCCCTCTCTCACTGCTATACTTCCCTCTCTCACTGCTATACTTCCCTCTCTCGCTGCTATACTTCCCTCTCTTCACTGCTATACTTCCCTCTCTCACTGCTATACTTCCCTCTCTCACTGCTATACTTCCCTCTCTCACTGCTATACTTCCCTCTCTCGTTGCTATACTTCCCTCTCTCACTGCTATACTTCCCTCTCACGTTGCTATACTTCCCTCTCTCACTGCTATACTTCCCTCTCTCGCTGCTATACTTCCGTCTCTCGCTGCTATACTTCCCTCTTTCACTGCTATACTTCCCTCTCTCGTTGCTATACTTCCCTCTCTCGTTGCTATACTTCCCTCTCTCGTTGCTATACTTCCCTCTCTCGCTGCTATACTTCCCTCTCTCGTTGCTATACTTCCCTCTCTCACTGCTATACTTCCCTCTCTCGCTGCTATACTTCCCTCTCTCGCTGCTATACTTCCCTCTCTAGTTGCTATACTTCCCTCTCTCGCTGCTATACTTCCCTCTCTCGTTGCTATACTTCCCTCTCTCGTTGCTATACTTCCCTCTCTCGTTGCTATACTTCCCTCTCTCGCTGCTATACTTCCCTCTCTCGCTGCTATACTTCCCTCTCTCGTTGCTATACTTCCCTCTCTCGTTGCTATACTTCCCTCTCTCGCTGCTATACTTCCCTCTCTCGTTGCTATACTTCCCTCTCTCGTTGCTATACTTCCCTCTCTCGCTGCTATACTTCCCTCTCTCACTGCTATACTTCCCTCTCTCGTTGCTATACTTCCCTCTCTCGCTGCTATACTTCCCTCTCTCGCTGCTATACTTCCCTCTCTCGATGCTATACTTCCCTCTCTCGTTGCTATACTTCCCTCTCTGGTTGCTATATATCGCCAGACTGATGAAAACATTAACCCCTTGACTGCCGACACTTTTTGAGGTCCAGTGTGTTCCATATGCTACAGAAAAAAGTTGTGTTACTACCAAGTAAACTAAAACTGCTGTAGATTCCATATTTGTGAGAATCTATGCATGAAATTACACTGAATGACGCATCCGGCATGAGAAGTTCAGTTCTACTTTCTGATATGATGATATGTTCAATTATTTCTTGAAAATAGTACATTTTTTATGAATTAAGTGAAAACACACACACACACTGTACATATATATATATATACAACTAACAAACGCAGAGAATGAAAACAAAATGGGAAATATGGCCCTCCTGACAAATTCTGAACGTGTCCATAGACTGTGATTGTAAGACATTAGGTCAATATATATTACTGTGTGTAAGGCACCTGTTAATCATCAGTTTACATCTGTACATGCTACGAGATACAGAGGTACTTGCACACCTTCCCACAACTTGAGTGCGATCTGTACAAAAATGCAGCGTAAGACCTTTGTGTTCATCTTGTGTACTGTTACTCCCGCTTTGAACGCGACGCAATCCATACCTGCCCACGTCTTTCAGCAACCCAGTCTGATAAAACTCTGTCTTTCTCTCTCGTTTTATGATTGAAAATCTGACAAATGTACCCTGTAGACAGACGAATGTGTTAGGTCCACGGCCAATATGATGAAAGACTGAAAATTCTACACCGAAAGTGATTTATGTGTTTGATCATAATGTTAGGATAGATTCCTCTTCTTCAATGTTTGATTATAAAAGAAATATGTTCCCTGGTCCTACACAGAGACATCACTGATTCACTTGAAGCAATCTTGGGGAACAAGATATCTCCAGGAACTGGTTTAACGAACAATGAATTTAGAGGAGCAGTTACGGTGCCTGAACGTAACGGACATCTTTTTACAGTGTCATGGTTTCCTTGTCACGAAATTCTTATTGGCTGTATTGTGTCTAGTTTTGTTATTGATAATTAAGTTTGAATTCCCCACCTTCTGGGTCCTGATGTGTATGGGCTTATGGTATAACGCAATGAAACATTTCGCATTCTCTTTTTATACGCTGACAGCATGCTGAGAGTTCCATGGACAGCAAAGAAAACAAACGAGACAGTCTTGACGGAGGCAGACACAAGATCATTCATAAGGAAGATTAGGAAAAGACAGGCAACATTTGTAGGCCATTTTACGAAGAAAGGGGAACTGGAGCACCTGGTCACAACAGGAAAGCTGGAGAGAAAGACAGTACCAGGTAGACCCAGGGAAAATATTGGACGGACTTGCAGAGTGGCTGAAGACAGAGAGGTTGGAAGATATGCTCATGGCAACAAGGGATAGAAACATATGGAGGGTCATGATCGCCAACGCCATGTGGAAAGGCACCTGATGATGATGATGATGATGATGATGATGATGATGATGATGATGATGATGATGACAGCATTTGAAATGACGGTCGTCTGGTGGATCTTTCTGAATATATTTTTGATTTTGACTCTGATTCTCTCGCGAGGACTTAAAGACAGACCCAGTGGGACCTACTGCTACGCACTTATCACTGAGTAACAGTTTACAAGTTTCTCTCTCTTTTCCTTCTCTGTCAGTCTCGTTCGCTCGCTCTTACACTATGCACGTAATGCTGACCCAACTCAAACAATTCCCCCCTCCCCCCCCCCCCCCACACACACACTTAGAGACACACGCACACACACACACACACACACAATACACACACACTTACAGACACACACACTTACACACACACACACACACACACACACACACACACACACACACACACACACACACACACACACACCTATACTATATGAGAGGATTGTTTTTACTGATTAACATGACTTCAGTCTTCTTATATTTAGCTCTAGCCTTTTATTTCTGCTTTCTCTTTCTATTATATTCACAAGATTTTGTAGGGATTTTTTCATTTTCAGCAATTAAAGTGGCATCTGCGTAACGAAGATTATTATTTTTCTCCCAGCTTTAATCTCGGCATTTTTCTAGGCTAACCATATCATCACGGATAAAATCACTTCATCAATAATTTCAAGCTGATTGCTTTCGTGTCTTTTTGAAACGATTTTCCATGTGACCCGAATTTCAAGTCACAAGAAAGACCATGCCTCCATTGTACACCACCACCACCCAGATGGTGCTTGTACTACGGAGTTAAAATCAGTAAAAGCAATCCTCTCAGCAAATGGCTTGACATCGAGACAAATTTATAAGTTCAAATATCTGAAGACAGTCATCTCACCAGTCAGCATTTGGGCTACAAAAATTCCAATCGTTCCTTTTTTGCGAGGACCAGTCTGCCATATACAAACGCTGCTTCCATTTGAAAGCTAACACTTAAAGGCCTATCATAACTACCTTTATTCGTCTCCTCCATTGCTTCAAAGCCTACATGTTGACCGAAGTGGTCCCCACCCACCCCTTTTCCTTAACTTCGTTTTTTCAATTACGTACGTTTGTGGACCCAAAGAATGTATTAATGGACGGCGGTACCACTGGGTACCTTTCTCTTCCACTTTCAACACTGGCCAGTTGTCGTCTGACATAAGAAAAACTAGACAGGTAGACGGACTGGAGACGAGAGGGGAGAGGGAAGGAGCAATAGTGTGTGTGTGTGTGTGTGTGTGTGTGTGTGTGTGTGTGTGTGTATGTGTGTGTGTGTGTGTGTGTGTGTGTATGTGTGTTTGTGTGTTTGTGTGTGTGTGTGTGTGTGTGCCCGCGTGTGTGTATGTGTGTGTGCGTGAGTGTGTGTGTGTGTGCATGCAGGTATGTATGTGTGTGCGTGCATGTGTGTATGTGTGTGTGTGTGCATGCATTTGTGCGACCGTGTATCTGATTGCGTGTGCGTGCATGCGTCCGAATTTACGCGTGCGTGCAAGTGTGTGTGTGGTGTGTGTGTGTGTGTGTGTGTGTGTGTGTGTGTGTGTATGTGTGTGTGTGTGTGTGTGTGTGTGTGTGTGTCGCGCGCGCGTGCGTGCGCGTGTGTGTAAGTGCGCGTGCATGCGTGTGTGTGAGCGCGCGTGCATGCGTGCTTCCGTGTGTGTGCACGCGCATGCATCCGTGCGTGTGTTTGTGTGTGTGTGTGTGTGTGTGCGCGCATGTGTAAGCGTGCAGGCGTATGACCGCGCGAAGTCGTGTTTATGTGCATGGATTCGTGCGAATGTGTACACGCAAATGTCAGAGGATTTCGTGAACCAAGGGAGACAAGCACAGCATTATAGAAAAATGAAGTCTGGAGTTGTTTCCCTTCTAACATGCGTGGTTCGATTTAATTAAAGCTCCGCACCTTCTGGTCAAGCTGCACGGACGGGTGTGAGACGAGCTCTGAAAACTTTTTGTGTGTGGCATCCAATCTGCCCAGCTGTGAATGGGTACCTGATCCCGATTTTTTTTTCAGTGTGTTAAGGTTCATCTATTTTTTTATCATAGCATTAGCTGTCTCCCCATCCCTCCCCATTCTTTCTTTGTTCTTAATGCTTCTTTCCCTTTCTTCTTTTCTTTTGATTGTATGTATTTATTTCAAACAAAAATGTATATATCATTGCAACTTCTACTATTATTACTCTTGTTACTATAGTTGATATGTTGTTATTGTTATGGGTTGACATTATCAAAATTAATGTTCTGCGTTTATCTCCAACGCTATTTTTCATTAAGCCCTCGATCAATTGACATATAAAAGTCAATATTTCTTTGCAATTCATTTTCATAATTTCTTTCATATTCTGTTATGGTTCATTGTTTTTTCTAATATGTTGATATTACATGTGTGGAGAAGCAGGGACTAGCTCTAAGACAGGACCCAGTGCTATCAAACGTGAGTAGTAAAGTGTTTTGAAGTTAAAGGTCGGACAGATGTTGAGGGTTGGCATGGCCTGGATGGCGCAGATGTAAGCTGTTGCCTCCCAATCGGACTGAGTTTACATGGCTTACTGTCTGCCAGAGAAAATCAAAATTGTGCATATGTCCTCCAATCCACCCAGTAATAAACGCGTAGGCAACTGAGCTTTCTTTATTCTTCTATGGTCCAGATCAGCAAACTGCAGTTTGATTTCGTGGCGGGAAAAAAGACTACAGATGCTTAATATGCATTGAGGCTATAAGTACAGAAGTACACAGAAGGCCAAAAATTTTCACACTGCGACTTCACTGATCCTATTATTATTGTTGTTGTTGTTTAAAGTCCAGCCGAATGCGTAGAGCCATATCAGGGCTATAACCGCTTCAAAACATACAAAACTTTGACAGGGGAAAAAAAAAAGAAAGAAAAGAAAAGAAAAAGAAAAGAAAAAAAAAAGAAAATCAAGCATACACATCAATGCACTCGCGCGCACAATCCAAGGACACCCCCCCCCCCCCCGACCACCCGGTCCAACCCATTGCACAGTGTGTGTGTGTGTGTGATGTGTGTGTGTGTGTGTGTGTGTGTGTGTGTGTGTGTGTGTGTGTGTGTGTGTGTGTGTGTGTGTGTGTGTGTGTGTGTGTGTGTGTGTGTGTGTGGCCAACCTGAAGATCTGACCCAGAGGTGTGTTACCAGCATGGCACTCAACCAACAGAGCAAATGGGGCTACCAGAGGCAGCATGTCCAGTGGCAATCATTGCACTCACACGGTGCAGAAATTGGGGAAACGAAGGAGGGCCAGCCTCAGTTGCTCAGCTGGTAGAGCGTCGGATTCATATGCTAGTGGTTGTGGGTTCGAATCCCGGGGTGCGCTGCATTAAAACTGGCCGGGTTCATATGCTAGTGGTTGTGGATTCGAATCCCGGGGTGCGCTGCATTAAAACTGGCCTTCTCACTGTCCAATCTTAACATCATTGTTGTTCTGGTGGTGTCGGTACAGGATTAGATAAGTCCCCATTCCCCCACTTCCTTGGGATATTTATCCTCGTCGGCCATATCACCTGAGGTGGGTGCCGTCGTAAAAACTGAACCAAGTTATACGAAACCCAAAACAAGTGTGACTGCCCGCGTTCAAGCAAACAGGAACCAGAGAAGAAAAAAAAAAAACACGAAAAAAGAACAAGAACGCGTATTTAATACAGCCAGACAAGACAGGCGCAAAAACAAGACGTGACGTGATACGTCCTTTTCTCACACTGGACACAGCAGCAGTGAAGTTTCGGTCTTTTTCTCCTAAATTTTGTATCTGGTGTTTGTTTGTTTGTGATCTTACACTTGGCCGAAAATCTGCGCCTGTCTTGTCTGGTTGTTATAACACGCGTTCCCAAAGGACTGGAAAACGGCAAACGTCTCTCCAGTGTACAAGAAGGGTGAACGATACAGGCCTGAAAACTATCGCCCCATCTCCCTCACGAGTGTCCCATGTAAAATCCTAGAGCACATCGTAGTAAGCACAATCATGGGATTTGCAGAGGCAAACAACATCCTACGGGAGGAACAGCACGGTTTTCGGCGAGGCAGATCCTGCGAAAGTCAACTGTTGGGGCTTGCGGATGAACTATCCTACAATATGGAGACGGGGAAAACAGTCAGACATCCTAGTGATGGACTTCTCAAAAGCCTTTGACAAGGTCTGCCACTCCCTTCTAATCCACAAGCTCCGACATTACGGGATCACTGGCCAGGTCCACAAGTGGATCAAGAACTTCCTGGCAAACCGAAGGCAGGCGGTGGTTGTTGATGGAGCTTCTTCAAAGGCCGTTCCAGTAGAGCCAGGAGTCCCCCAGGGATCAGTCCTGGGCCCTGCCCTTTTTCTCCTCTATATAAACGACCTCCCTGAACAACTCTCCTCAACAGCACGGCTCTTTGCAGATGACACTCTCTGCCACAAAACCATAACTTCCTCCCAAGACCAAAGGAAGCTACAAGATGACCTGGACCACATGGCGGATTGGGAAACTAAATGGAGGATGTCTTTCCACCCTGACAAGTGCCAAGCCCTCCATATCTCCAGGAAGAGAAACACACTGACTGGCACGTACCATCTCCACGGCCAAAACCTCAAAAGAGTAGAGGAGACAAAGTACCTGGGGGTCACCATCTCCCAAGACCTCAGCTGGGACACCAACATGACAAATAGGGCAAACAAGACCTTAGGTTTTCTCAGGCGAAACCTGAGAGTGGGTTCCATCATCATCAAGGAAACAGCCTACAAAGCCCTGGTTCGTCCCACCCTAGAATATGCCTCACCAGTCTGGGACCCCTACACTACTAAAAACATTGAAAACATCGAGAAGGTCCAACGCCGTGCAGCTCGATGGGTTGTGAACCGCCACCAGTCACACTTCAAGTGTCGATTCCATGCTGACACATTTACAGTGGTCCACCCTTGCAGACAGAAGAAGAATAGCAAGGCTGACCACCTTCTTCAAATACCATCGAGAAGAGGTCAGCATCAACACCCCATTCAGGCCCACACCAAACACCCCAGCACGGTCGACAAGACAGTCACACAGGGAGACGTATCTCCTCCCTGCCTGTAAAACGAACTACAGGAAATATTCATTCTTCCCGAGGACTGTCAAGGACTGGAACAGTCTACCCCCCGAGGTTATCTCTTCAGCCTCGGTGGAGTGTTTCAAGTCCCGAATCTGACCAGCCAGCCCCCCTTCCCCCATCCTCTACCACCACCCCACCCCCAAAGCCAGTTCTACATACCAGCGTCCTAGCCAGCGGAAACCCCCAGTTTTTATACACATCAGAACCATCAAAACGATGATGGTGGATGTTCCAAGAAAGAAGAAGAAGAAGAAGTTCGTGTTTTTTTCTGGTTCCTTAACCAAGTTAATGAACCAATCAACGAGGTAGAGTAGACGGGCTCTGCCCTCATATTGCTGGCCACTAGAAAAGTTGAAGACTATACCACTTCAAACCCCATCGCCCTCGGGGTTATGGAACAATTTGTTCCTTTAGCCACATTTCCCGATCTGTGCATAGTATAAAACTCGATTCCCTCCCCCACTCGTCTCATCCCCAGAGTATAGTTTTGCGCCAGCTCAGAGTCTTTGCTGGAGTCACCGCTCGGAGATTTTAACAATTTGTACATAATTATAAAACTGCCCTGCTTAGTTGTGATGAATCTCTTTTGATTCCAAAGCAAACAGAACATATCGCAGTCCCTCTACACATATTTCACTATTAACTGTCATCATAACGAATATTTTAGACGAAAGAAAATTTCGGTGCCTCCCACACAAGTAATCTGCAGGGTCCAGGTGCTCAACGATAACCTAGAAGCATCCAACATATATAACAAAGATATGCTGCAAGTTATATTAATCCATTGTGAACCCAAATTTTCTTCTACAAGCAGGCAGTTACATAATTCTCTTCGGAAATAATCGACCCTGGGTCCCCCCCGCCCCGCCCCCTTCCTCCCCTTACACACACACACACATACACACAGAGCACGGCAAAGCGCCGTGGTTTAAGGGAGACAACTATACAAACTGAAAGACATCAGCGACAATTTACTGGGCTCACTTACCTCCCTTGCATTGCTCTACTGGCTCGCTCACTGTGAATATTTTTCGCTCACGTGTGCATGTTCCTCAGGTAAATGTCCAGAAAGACTGAAGAAATTACCCAAAGGAAAAGACATGCACATCAACAGGTTGCTTAAAATCGAAAGATGGTACGATTATCATGGAAAAAGACAAAATATTAGATAGATGGGGAGAGTAAATTAAAGATCTTTTTAACGATGACAGAAACGTAGAACACAAAGGAAAGAACGTTTAAGGACCATTCACAGTAAAAGATGGAAGTTAGAGCAGAATTGAAAAAGATGAAATCGGGAAAAGCCCCAGCACCAGACAATATTGAGGCCATAGAAGAATTAGGTATTGAAAAAATCACAGTCCTCTGAAATGAAATTCATAACACTGGAAAAATCCCCAAAGATACGTAGAAATCAAATTTCATTGCAATGCACAAAGAAAGCACGGGCTACAGAATGCGAACTTCATCGTAAAATCTTGATGAGTCATGTAACAAAATTTCTATTAAGAATAATCATTCCTACATCTTTATTTAAGAAAGTGTTGAGTTCATGCAATTGCCATTACCAGGACACTTGTTCTTAAAATGAAGCATTGGCGACTCCTCAAAGGTCTGACTGAACCTTTAGCCTAAAGTTGGTATAGATCCACCCGAAAACAGCTGAAAAAACAGCGCGAACACGTTTTGATCTCTCTCTCTCTCTTTCTCACTCTTTCTCTCTCTCTCTCTCTCTTGCACGCACACACACACACACACACACCACACACAGAGAAAGAGAGAGAGACAGACAGAGACACAGAGAGAGAGGAGACACTGACAGTGCAGAAAGGAAGTCTGTATTATCTACCAAGTATGATGGAACAGTTGCTTCCATTAGCAAAAACGTAAACGTACGTGTGTGTGTGTGTGTGTGTGTGTGCGTGGTGCGTGCGTGCGTGCGTGCGTGTGTGTGTGTGTGTGCGTGCGTTTGTGTGCGTGCGTTTGTATGCGTGCGTGCGTGCGTGTGTGTGTGTGTGTGTGTGTGGTGTGTGTGTGTGTGTGTGTGTGTGTGTGTGTATGCGTGTGTGTGTGTGTGTGTGTGAGTGTGTGTGTGTGTATGTGTGTGTGTGGTGTGTGCGTGTGTGCGTGCGTGCGTGTGTGTGTGAGTGTGTGCGTGCGTGCGTATGTGTGTGTATGATGTGTGTGTGTGTGTTTGAGTGTGTGCGTGTGTGTGTGAGTGTGTACGTATGAATGTGTGTGTGTGTGCGTGTGTGCGTGCGTGCGTGTGTGAGTGAGTGTCTACCTTTTCACTTCGTCCCACAACCCCAACAACCTATCGCCTGTTTTTTTTATCTTTCCTTTTCTTTTTTCTTTATCTGCTGTTTGTCATTAGCCCATAAAGAGGGATGGGAGTGCATATCAGATGGGACGGAACTGCGCTACAGTAGTTTTGAATGCAAGCATTATTGCTAAAATGGAAATAAAGAGAACGCAGGAAGAGAGAGAGGAGAGAGAGAGGAGGGGGCGAGGGAGACAGACACAGAGGGAGAAGAAGTAGAGAGAGAGAAAGGGGGGGTAAAGAGAGAGAGAAAGGGAGGGAGTTAAAGAGAGAGAAAAGGGGGGAGTTAAAGAGAGAGAGGATAGAAGAGAGGGGGAGTTAAGAGAGAGAAAGGGAGGGAGTTAAAGAGAGAGAGAGAAAGGGGGGGAGTTAAGAGAGAGAGAGGGGGGAAAAGGGAAGGGGAGTTAAAGAGAGAGAGAAAGGGAGGGAGTTAAAGAGAGAGAGAAAGGGGGGAGTTAAAGAGAGAGAGAAAGGGGGGGGAGTTAAAGAGAGAGAGAAAGGGGGGGAGTTAAAGAGAGAGAGAAAGGGGGGGAGTTAAAGAGAGAGAGAAAGGGGGGAGTTAAAGAGAGAGAGAGAAAGGGGGGGGAGTTAAAGAGAGAGAGAAAGGGGGGGGAGTTAAAGAGAGAGAGAAAGGGGGGAGTTAAAGAGAGAGAGAAAGGGGGGGAGTTAAAGAGAGAGAAAAGGGAGGGAGTTAAAGAGAGAGAGAAAGGGGGGGAGTTAAAGAGAGAGAGAAAGGGGGGGAGTTAAAGAGAGAGAGAAAGGGGGGGAGTTAAAGAGAGAGAGAAAGGGGGGAGGGAGTTAAAGAGAGAGAGAAAGGGGGGGGAGTTAAAGAGAGAGAGAAAGGGGGAGGAGAGAAGGGGGAGTTAAAGAGAGAGAGAAAGGGGGGGAGTTAAAGAGAGAGAAGGGGGGATTAAAGAGAGAGAAAGGGGGGAGTTAAAGAGAGAGAGAAAGGGGGGAGTTAAAGAGAGAGAAAGGGGGAGTTAAAGAGGAGAGAAAGGGGGGAGTTAAAGAGAGAAAGGGGGGAGTTAAAGAGAGAGAAAGGGGGGAGTTAAAGAGAGAGAAAGGGGGGGAGTTAAAGAGAGAGAAAGGGGGGGAGTTAAAGAGAGAGAGAAAGGGGGGGAGTTAAGAGAGAGAAGAGGAAAGGGGGGAGTTAAAGAGAGAGAAAGAAGGGGGGAGTTAAAGAGAGAGAGAAGGGGGGAGTTAAAGAGAGAAGAGAAGGGGGGGAGTTAAAGAGAGAGAGAAAGGGGGGGAGTTAAGAGAGAGAGAAAGGGGGGAGTTAAAAGAGAGAGAAAGGGGGGAGTTAAAGAGGAGAAGAAAGAGGAGGGGAGTTAAAGGGAGAGAGAAGAAGGGGGGAGTTAAAGAGAGAGAAAGGGGGGAGTTAAAGAGAGAGAGAAAGGGAGGGAGTTAAAGAGAGAGAGAAAGAGGGGGGAGTTAAAGAGAGAGAGAAAGGGGGGAGTTAAAGAGAGAGAGAAAGGGGGGGAGTTAAAGAGAGAGAGAAAGGGGGAGTTAAAGAGAGAGAAAGGGGGGAGTTAAAGAGAGAGAGAAAGGGGGGAGTTAAAGAGAGAGAGAAAGGGGGGAGTTAAGAGAGAGAAGAGAAAAGGGGGGGAGTTAAGAGAGAGAGAAAGGGGGGAGTTAAAGAAGAGAGAGAAAGGGGGGGAGTTAGAAGAGAGAGAGAAGGGAAGGGGGGAGTTAAAGAGAGAGAGAAAGGGGGGAGAGAGAAAGGGGGAGTTAAAGAGAGAGAGAAAGGGAGGGAGTTAAAGAGAGAGAGAAAGGGGGGGAGTTAAAGAGAGGAGAGAAAGGGGGGGAGTTAAAGAGAGAGAGAAAGGGGGGGAGTTAAAGAGAGAGAAAGGGGAGAAGAGGGAAAGGGGAGTTAAAGAGAGAGAGAAAGGGGGGAGTTAAAGAGAGAGAGAAAGGGGGGGAGTTAAAGAGAGAGAGAAAGGGGGGGAGTTATGAGAGGAAGGGGAGTTAAAAGAGAGAGAAAGGGGGGAGTTAAAGAGAGAGAGAAAGGGGGGAGTTAAGAGAGAGAAAGGGGGATAAGAGAGAGAAAGGGGGGAGTTAAAGAGAGAGAGAAAGGGGGGAGTTAAAGAGAGAGAGAAAGGGGGGGAGTTAAAGAGAGAGAGAAAGGGAGGGAGTTAAAGAGAGAGAGAAAGGGGGAGTTAAAGAGAGAGAGAAAGGGGGGAGTTAAAGAAGAGAGAAAGGGGGGAGTTAAGAGAGAGAAGGGGGAGTTAAAGAGAGAGAGGAAAGGGGGGAGTTAAAGAGAGAGAGAAAGGGGGGAGTTAAAGAGAGAGAGAAAGGGAGGGAGTTAAAGAGAGAGAGAAAGGGGGGAGTTAAAGAGAGAGAGAAAGGGGGGAGTTAAAGAGAGAGAGAAAGGGGGGAGTTAAAGAGAGAGAGAAAGGGGGGAGTTAAAGAGAGAGAGAAAGGGGGGAGTTAAAGAGAGAGAGAAAGGGGGGAGTTAAAGAGAGAGAGAAAGGGGGGAGTTAAAGAGAGAGAGAAAGGGGGGAGTTAAAGAGAGAGAGAAAGGGGGGGAGTTAAAGAGAGAGAGAAAGGGGGGGTTAAAGAGAGGAAAGGGGGATTAAGAGAGAGAGAAAGGGGGGGAGTTAAAGAGAGAGAGAAGGGGGGAGTTAAAGAGAGAGAGAAAGGGGGGAGTTAAAGAGAGAGAGAAAGGGGGGAGTTAAAGAGAGAGAGAAAGGGAGGGAGTTAAAGAGAGAGAGAAAGGGGGGAGTTAAAGAGAGAGAGAAAGGGGGGGAGTTAAAGAGAGAGAGAAAGGGGGGAGTTAAAGAGAGAGAGAAAGGGGGGGAGTTAAAGAGAGAAGAAAGGGGGGAGTTAAAGAGAGAGAGAAAGGGGGGAGTTAAAGAGAGACAGAAAGGGGGGAGTTAAAGAGAGAGAGAGAAAGGGGGGAGTTAAAGAGAGAGAGAAAGGGAGGGGATTAAAGAGAGACAGAAAGGGGGGAGTTAAAGAGAGAGAGAAAGGGAGGGAGTTAAAGAGAGACAGAAAGGGGGGGAGTTAAAGAGAGACAGAAAGGGGGGGAGTTAAAGAGAGAAGAAAGGGGGGAGGAGTTAAAGAGAGAGAGAAAGGGAGGGGAGTTAAAGAGAGAGAGAAAGGGGGGGAGTTAAAGAGAGAGAGAAAGGGAGGGAGTTAAAGAGAGAGAAAGGGAGGGAGTTAAAGAGAGAGAGAAAGGGGGGAGTTAAAGAGAGAGAGAAAGGGGGGAGTTAAAGAGAGAGAGAAAGGGAGGGAGTTAAAGAGAGAGAGAAAGGGGGGAGTTAAAGAGAGAGAGAAAGGGGGGAGTTAAAGAGAGAGAGAAAGGGAGGGAGTTAAAGAGGAGAGAGAAAAGGGAGAGGAGGTTAAAGAGAGAGAGAAAGGGGGGGAGTTAAAGAGAGAGAGAAAGGGAGGGAGTTAAAGAGAGAGTTAAAGAGAGAGAGAAAGGGAGGGGGAGTTAAAGAGAGAGAAAGGGAGGGAGTTAAAGAGAGAGAGAAAGGGGGGAGTTAAAGAGAGAGAGAAAGGGGGGGGAGTTAAAGAGAGAGAGAAAGGGAGGGAGTTAAAGAGAGAGAGAAAGGGGGGAGTTAAAGAGAGAGAGAAAGGGGGGGAGTTAAAGAGAAGAAGAGAAAGGGGGGAGTTAAAGAGAGAGAGAAAGGGGGGAGTTAAAGAGAGAGAGAAAGGGGGGAGTTAAAGAGAGAGAGAAAGGGGGGAGTTAAAGAGAGAGAGAAAGGGGGGAGTTAAAGAGAGAGAGAAAGGGAGGGAGTTAAAGAGAGAGAGAAAGGGGGGAGTTAAAGAGAGAGAGAAAGGGGGGAGTTAAAGAGAGAGAGAAAGGGAGGAGTTAAAGAGGAGAAAGGGAGGGAGTTAAAGAGAGAAAGGGAGGGAGTTAAAGAGAGAAAGGGAGGGAGTTAAAGAGAGAGAGAAAGGGAGGGAGTTAAAGAGAGAAAAGGGAGGGAGTTAAAGAGAGAAAGGGAGGGAGTTAAAGAGAGAAAGGGAGGGAGAGTTAAAGAGAGAAAAAGGGAGGGAGTTAAAGAGAGAGAGAAAGGGGGGAGTTAAAGGAGAGAGAGAAAGGGGGGAGTTAAAAGAGAGAAAGAGTAAGAGAGAAGGGGGGGAGAGAGAAAGACACAGAAAGAAAGCGAGAGAGAGAGAGAGAGAGCGACAGCGACAGAGATAGATAGATAGATACAGAGACAAACAGACGGAGAGACAGAGACAGAAGGAGACAGCAAGACAAAGAAGGAGATGAGAGGTTCAAAGGTTTAAGAATCAAACTATCTTAACTGTGTGGTTATTTGGTCTTCAAAAAAAAAAGTTGAACACTGACAAAGCGAAAGGGAGAAAGACACAGAAAGAGAGAAAGAGGGAGACAGACAGAGAGAGAAAAAGAGGGAAGCAGACAGACAGACAGATAGACAGACAGACAGACAGACAGACAGAGAGGGAGAATGAAAGAGAGAGAGACAGTGAAAGAGAGAGATAGACAAACACAGACAGACAAAGAAGGGTGGAGGATGGTGGAAGCGAGCAAAGTCTCTTTCCTAGATGACGGCAGTCTCTAAAATCTATCACACACGGGAATAAGGCGGATAGATGATCTACTGGAATTAACAATGCAAAGCGATCAAATGCAATGCACTGGAGTGCAGTTTGATATATTACACTGCCGTACTGCACTCAAACCACGACAATGAAATCTAACAAAATTCAAAGCCATGCAATACAACACAATGCAACTGACGATACGATACAATCCGATACGATACACTGCACAACACTGCACTACAATACAATACAACACGACACGATACGATACAATCCGATACGATGCACTGCACAACACTGCACTACAATACAATACAACACGACACGATACGATACAATCCGATACGATACACTGCACAACACTGCACTACAATACAATACAACACGACACGATACGATACAATCCGATACGATGCACTGCACAACACTGCACTACAATACAACACCTACACGATACGACACGATATACATTACAACACACATATACAATGCAATTCAATGCAATACAAAGAAATCTGATAAAATTCAATAAAATGCAATATACGATATGAGACATTACGATATGATGCCATGCGATACCATACAATGCAATATACATACAATACTATGAAACATACTGCCGCACAATGCACTCAAAACACACAAAGCAATGCAATTTACAATACAAAACGATATAATATGCTACAACAGAATACGATACAATGCCATGCCATACCATACCATACCATTCCATACAAAACACGTTGCAATAAATACAATACAGTACAACAGTACTGTACGATACAGTACAATACAGCACAACATAACGCAATACGACACACGACACGACACAACACAACGCAACACGACACAACACACACACACGACACAACACAACACGACACGACACGACACGACACGACACAACACACACCTTCTTAGTCTTCATTCCTGTATCTAGTTTTATATTATTACTTTCTCTATCACTGACTTCTCTATCAGTTACACACGTACAGATGTGTGCTGTATTAATCACTAACTTCTCTATCAGTTACACACGTACAGATGTGTGCTGTATTCAACACGAACTTCTCTATCAGTTACACACGTACAGATGTGTGCTGTATTAATCACTGACTTCTCTATCAGTTACACACGTACAGATGTGTGCTGTATTAATCACTGACTTCTCTATCAGTTACACACGTACAGATGTGTGCTGTATTAATCACTGACTTCTCTATCAGTTACACACGTACAGATGTGTGCTGTATTAATCACTGACTTCTCTATCAGTTACACACGTACAGATGTGTGCTGTATTCAACACTGACTTCTCTATCAGTTACACACGTACAGATGTGTGC
Source organism: Monoplex corrugatus (assembly GCA_030674185.1). Taxonomy (NCBI): domain Eukaryota; kingdom Metazoa; phylum Mollusca; class Gastropoda; order Littorinimorpha; family Ranellidae; genus Monoplex; species Monoplex corrugatus. The sequence continues at coordinate 39,577,463 of JAPXFY010000024.1, forward strand.
TGTATTAATCACTAACTTCTCTATCAGTTACACACGTACAGATGTGTGCTGTATTAATCACTAACTTCTCTATCAGTTACACACGTACAGATGTGTGCTGTATTAATCACTAACTTCTCTATCAGTTACACACGTACAGATGTGTGCTGTATTAATCACTGACTTCTCTATCAGTTACACACGTACAGATGTGTGCTGTATTAATCACTGACTTCTCTATCAGTTACACACGTACAGATGTGTGCTGTATTAATCACTAACTTCTCTATCAGTTACACGCGTACAGATGTGTGCTGTATTAATCACTGACTTCTCTATCAGTTACACACGTACAGATGTGTGCTGTATTAATCACTAACTTCTCTATCAGTTACACACGTACAGATGTGTGCTGTATTAATCACTAACTTCTCTATCAGTTACACACGTACAGATGTGTGCTGTATTAATCACTAACTTCTCTATCAGTTACACACGTACAGATGTGTGCTGTATTAATCACTAACTTCTCTATCAGTTACACACGTACAGATGTGTGCTGTATTAATCACTAACTTCTCTATCAGTTAACAGTACAGATGTGTGCTGTATTAATCACTAACTTCTCTATCAGTTACACACGTACAGATGTGTGCTGTATTCAACACTAACTTCTCTATCAGTTACACACGAACAGATCTGTGCTGTATTCAACACTGACTTCTCTATCAGTTACACACGTACAGATGTGTGCTGTATTAATCACTAACTTCTCTATCAGTTACACACGTACAGATGTGTGCTGTATTCAACACTAACTTCTCTATCAGTTACACACGTACAGATGTGTGCTGTATTCAACACTGACTTCTCTATCAGTTACACACGTACAGATGTGTGCTGTATTAATCACTAACTTCTCTATCAGTTACACACGTACAGATGTGTGCTGTATTAATCACTAACTTCTCTATCAGTTACACACGTACAGATGTGTGCTGTATTAATCACTAACTTCTCTATCAGTTACACACGTCCAGATGTGTGCTGTATTAATCACTAACTTCTCTATCAGTTACACACGTACAGATGTGTGCTGTATTAATCACTAACTTCTCTATCAGTTACACACGTACAGATGTGTGCTGTATTAATCACTAACTTCTCTATCAGTTACACACGTACAGATGTGTGCTGTATTAATCACTAACTTCTCTATCAGTTACACACGAACAGATGTCTGCTGTATTCAACACTAACTTCTCTATCAGTTACACACGTACAGATGTGTGCTGTATTAATCACTAACTTCTCTATCAGTTACACACGTCCAGATGTCTGCTGTATTAATCACTAACTTCTCTATCAGTTACACACGTACAGATGTGTGCTGTATTAATCACTAACTTCTCTATCAGTTACACACGTACAGATGTGTGCTGTATTAATCACTGACTTCTCTATCAGTTACACACGTACAGATGTGTGCTGTATTAATCACTGACTTCTCTATCAGTTACACACGTACAGATGTGTGCTCTATCACTTACCAGATAAACAGTACACACAGATAACTCGTGTCATCTCAACCAGTCAACGTTGCCAAGTGGTTAGCACATTACACGACCGACTGGCAGGCCGAGGGTTCAAATCGCCATCAGTCAAAAAAAAAAAAAATAGCCAAAACAAAACAAACAAACCAAAAAAGTGGGAATTTTCGACAAAGCAAGCTTCTTCCCACACTGAAGCTTAGGAAACTCTGGGACATCGGCTTGACTTTAGACTGATACAATACAAGCAAACACACTAACAAACTAAAAAAAAAAAAAATTAAAAAAAACAACAACCGCTATGTTGTATTTCAGATTGATATGACTGAATTCAGACATATTTGCAGCAATTGTTTTCTCTTTCTGAAGGATATGAATACAAATCTTGACAGCTTAATGCCAGACTTTTCACTTTCTATTGACATTCGGTGAGCAAGGTCATAATTCAAATGATTATGACAATATGTAGAAAGAAGTTTCACACCTTTCCTAAAGTCACGGTAAGAGGAATGTACATTCAGGAGATATAAACACTTTTAATTTTGAACTGTCTGTGTGCGTGCGTGAGTGCGTGCGTGCGTGTGTGTGTTTGTGTGTGTGTGTGTATGGGCATGCGTGCGTGCATGTGTTTTAGCTCTGTGTGTGTGTGCATGTGTGCGTGCGTGTGTTTTAGCGCTCTCTCTCTCTTTCTCTCTGAGTGTGTGTGTGTGTGTGTGTGTGTGTGTGTGTGTGTGTGTGTGTGTGTGTGTGTGTGTGTGTGTGTGTGTGTGTGTGTGTGTGTGTGTGTGTGTGTGTGTGTGTGTGTGTGTTCGTGCCTCATACAATATCTACAAAAACCTATGCCTACTGAAATTCAACCAAAAAAAAAAAAAAACAGTGAGTGACTCAAGACTCACTCAGAACCAATGTTCCGAGACAGACAATTGTGTGGGCATGAAGGAGTTCAAGATCTGCTGTACCAGGCAAGCCCACTCCCTCTATCGTTCTCCTGGCTTCCCTTGATCAAACAACACGCTGCTCCTTCAGGTGAGGCTTTGGTCTGGTGTAGAAAAACCACTCCCTCCATCCCCCACAACTATTCCCCTAATTCCCTGACCACTCAGATTCTGTTTGGCTAGGAATAATTCTCACGGCTTCTCCATCCATCATTAACCTGCTCTTAAGCTAGTTCGTTATGTACGCGGAATATGGTGACTGCTCAGAAAACAATGATCGAGTTTCTCGATTTCAAGTCTGACTAAGTTCGAGTCTATTTCGCAATTTTGCGAGAGTGGGATGGGAATGGGGATGGGAGATACTAGGAGGAGGGGAAGGGAAAAACAGGATTGTCATACCATTTAAAATAATCCCTTTTCTAAAGAAGCTGGCACCTCAAGCCTAGAGGTGACACGTCATCAAGAGTGGCTTTCTTTCTTGTCCTACTTACACGCTTTATGCCCAAATTAACACGAAGCTGAAAATGGCTCCATGTCTCTGACACTTATTACTGTAAAACTTCTGGATATGCTGAATGTCTAATCAAAACTTGGTTAATTGACAGCCCTTAGCTGATTGCTCAAACATTTGCATATGCTGAGACAGACAGGCAGGCAGGCAGGCAGGCAGACAGACACACACACACACACACACACACACACACACACACACACACACACACACACATACACACACACACACACACACACACACACACACACACATATATATTTTCATCATCATCATCATCATCATCATTCCACATTACATCATCATCATAAACCATTTATTGTCAAGAACACATGTTCTACACGCACATACACACACGCTAACACACACACACATATTCACACACACATACACACAAACACACACACACACACACGCACACACACACACGCACACACACACACACACACACACACACACACACACACACACACAATCAAGTGTCACATATTTTCAATAAAAATCTATGCATTGCAAAATTATATAAGCATAACCAGTGGTGCTGTTTCACGAAAGATCTATTTATAAACAGTTGAAAAATCTTTGCCCAACATATCACAATCATAGACAGGCAAACACGGAAACACGGAAACACGGAGAGAAAGAGAGAGAGAGAGAGAGAGAGAGAGAGAGAGAGAGAGAGAGAGAGAGAGAGAGAGAGAGAGAGAACGAGAGAGAGAGACAGAGAGAAAGGGAGATAGACAGACAGGCAGACAGACAGAGTCAGTGAGACAGAAAGAGAGAGAGAGAGAGAGAGAAAGGGAGATAGACAGACAGACAGACAGAGTCAGTGAGACAGAAAGAGAGAGAGAGAGAGAAAGGGAGATAGACAGACAGACAGACAGACAGAGTCAGTGAGACAGAAAGAGAGAGAGAGAAAGGGAGATAGACAGACAGACAGAGTCAGTGAGACAGAAAGAGAGAGAGAGAGAGAAAGGGAGATAGACAGACAGGCAGACAGACAGACAGAGTCAGTGAGACAGAAAGAGAGAGAGACAGAGAGAAAGGGAGATAGACAGACAGGCAGACAGACAGACAGAGTCAGTGAGACAGAAAGAGAGAGAGAGAGAGAGAAAGGGAGATAGACAGACAGACAGAGTCAGTGAGACAGAAAGAGAGAGAGAGAGAGAAAGGGAGATAGACAGACAGACAGACAGACAGAAGTCAGTGAGACAGAAAGAGAGAGAGAGAGAGAAAGGGAGATAGACAGACAGACAGACAGAGTCAGTGAGACAGAAAGAGAGAGAGAGAGAGAAAGGGAGATAGACAGACAGGCAGACAGAGTCAGTGAGACAGAAAGAGAGAGACAGAGAGAAAGGGAGATAGACAGACAGGCAGACAGACAGACAGAGTCAGTGAGACAGAAAGAGAGAGAGAGAGAGAGAAAGGGAGATAGACAGACAGACAGACAGACAGAGTCAGTGAGACAGAAAGAGAGAGACAGAGAGAAAGGGAGATAGACAGACAGGAGACAGACAGACAGAGTCAGTGAGACAGAAGAGAAGAGAGAGAGAGAAAGGAGAGGAGAGGGTTGGGGAAAGAAGAAGAAGACAGACAGACTGACTCTTTTGAAAATGACAGAAGAATTCTGTGCGACCTCAAATCCACTCAGCTTTAATACAATGTTTCTTTTTCGTGGCTATGGAAACTACAGCAACCAGGAAATCGAGTACGCACCGCCCTTAGAAAATTGGCCCGAGACAGACAAGGCCTAAAACACATCACTCCCCTACGACCTCACGATTATAAGCCAATCTTAACCTTCTTTTTCTTTCTTTTTTTTTTTTTCTTGCAATAACTAGATCTATATGATCCCTCCAAAGAGAATCAATCCATTAACATGACTTAAGCCACTCCCTGGGTTTTCTGTCTCCTGACACCATGTTGACCTACAACATACCCACTGCCTTCCTTCTGTCCTGGTTGTAACCCTTTCTGTACACCAGTGTATATGTGTGCACAAATTCTTTTCTTCTCCTCCTCCTCTTTTCTTAATCATTCACTCCTCATTTTCCTTTCAGCAAGTCTTTATCTCTGTCTCTCTTACACTCGTTCACACAGAGAAAGAAAGCCTTCCCTCCAAATTTACTCATGTTTTGTGTGTGTGTGTGTGTGAGAGAGAGAGAGAGAGAGAGAGAGAGAGAGAGAGAGAGAGAGAGAGAGAGAGAAAGAAAGAAAGAAGAGAGAGAGAGAGAGAGAGAAGAAGAAGAAGAAGAAGAAGAAGAAGAGAAGAAGAAGAAGACGAAAACGAAAAAAAGAAAAGGCAGGAAAACGCTGTAGTAGAAGTACACGAATAATAAAAAGGAGAAGCAGAAAGATAAGCACAAAAGGAAGGAACATGAAAAAAGAAAATAATAATTAATAATAATTACAATATTTATATAGCGCAAAATCTTGATAAAATCAAATCTAAGCGCTGAAGCAGACACACACGCAAGCACGCACGCACGCACGCACGCACGCACACACACGCACGCACGCACACACACACACACACACACACACACACACACACACACACACACACACGCATGGCTATAAATGGGGAGAAAGAATAAAAGCAATAAAAGCAAGAATAAAAGCAATGGAAAATTATAGAGAGCATAGCATATACAATTATATATTATAACCATGTGATTCCCCTCCGAGCGGAGACAGGCTGCAGAGGGGGGGGGGGGGGGGGGTTGAGTGAGGTTAGGATTTTATGCGGAGGAGAAAAGGTGAGTTTTGAGAGCGGACTTGAAGGAGACAAAAGTAGGTTGCTGACGGACTGAGAGAGGAAGTTTGTTCCAGGAGAGTGGACCAGAAACAGAGAAGGCTCGTGGACCATAGGTATTGAGCTTAGTGCATGGAAAGCGAAAAGTCAGAGGATCGGAGGCAGAGCGGAGGGTACGTGAGGGAACATAGATCTCAAGTAGGCTTGACAGGTAAAAAAACACGAAGAAGATAAAGAAGTCGGGTCTATGAAGAAGAAGGAAAGAGGAGTAGTAGAAAAGGACAAAGAAGATAGAAAAGAAGTAGAATTACAAAAGAAAAAGACGAAGAAGAAGGAGAACATTTATCATATCAAAACGAACAACAAAAATATAATCATATCACTGATTTCCTCCATTTACGGTCAAAACCCACTCCATCCCTTCGTCTTTTCTTCTTTTGTTGTTGTTTTTGTTTGTTTGTTTGTTTTTTCCACTGGGCGGGATGAGATCAAGTTGACCTATGTTGGAAACATGAGGGAAACTGAACAACAAACCGACCATACAGTACCTTCAGTTACCTAGTGACTTATTACACTCATGCGCACACACAGGGCACAAAATAAGAAGAGTGAGGTGGAGGGAGGTAAGGAGAGAGACAAACAGAGCGAAAGAGACGAGGGAGGGAATGAAGGAGGAAGGGAGGAAGGGAAACAAAGGGAGGGAGAGATTCACGGATCCAACCTGACCTATGTCAACACATGATGGACAGGAGTGTGACGTACGTGTGTGTGTGTGTGTGTGTTGTGTGTGCGTGTGTGTGCGTGTGT
>JAPXFY010000024.1:39588999-39606499 GCA_030674185.1 Monoplex corrugatus
AGATAGGTAGATAGACAGATGAGCTAATGAATAAGTAAATAAATAAATAAAGATAATGTTAATAACATCAATAATGATGCTGATGCTGATGATGATTATGATGATGATGTTAATGATGATAACAATAATAGTAATAAGAATGATGATTATAGTGATAATGATAATAATAATAATAATAAACAATGGCTAACAGATAGATGAGCAAGCAAGCAAGCAAACAAACAAAAAACCCAAACAAATAAAAATGAACAAAAAGCAATAACAAATAAAGAAGAAGCAAGAAAGAAACAAACACGTCATATATTCATCAACAAATCAACGCATATAATACAGAAAGAAATACTGGTTGGCTGTTTGAACTGCTAAAGTATCAATAATGGAGAAAAAAAATTATCATTGTGCACACACACACACACACACACACACACACACACACACACACACATACACATAACACAACACAAACACACACACACACACACACACACACACACACAACACACACACACACACACACACACACACACACTGACTAGATTAGAGGTCATAGGTTGAAAGGCAGCTGACATTATTGTCGCTAACTGAGATAATCTACGACACTGACATCAGGTATTAAAATAAAGTAACTTTGAAGGAGGAGAAAGATTGAGTGTTTGTGATATTTGGGGGAGTGTGTTCCATAGTTGTGCACCAGAAAACGATAAACTACTTTTATATATGTCAATTCTTGGACGGATAATTTTGAATTGATTCTGTCTTGAGTTTGAGTATGATCGCACATTCTGTTAAACAAATTGAGAAGATATTGCGGAACACTTTTTTTTGATACTTTAAACATTGTGATACCTTTATTGAACATTAAATGTGACTTTAGAGGGAGGATTCCTAATTGTTTAAGTTTTTCATCTGTTGTTAAAGTGGGATCTGGCATAATAAGTTTTGCTGCCCTCCTATGTAAGGTGTTCAATTTTTTTTAAAGATAAGCTTCACATGAGTTATCCCACAATGTAGAGGCATAATCTATAATTATGCGACTTAATGTGAGCATTATAAAATAAACAGACAGAGAGACATAGACAGAGATAGACAGAGGGACAGACAGACAGACACACAGAGACAGAAAGACAGAGAGAGAGAGAGAGAGAGAAGAGACAGAGACAGAGAGAAAGAGACTGAGAGAGACAGAGAGAAACACAAAGAGAGAAACAGAGAGACAGACACATAGAGACAGAGTGAGACAGAGAGAAAGAACAAGATGCATGGATACACGTGTACACCAATGAATCAGCGAACGGTACGTGAACAATAAGGGAACTGTTTCCTCATCACATTTTCTGGGCCTTAAACCACAAACGTCAGCGTTCCTACTGGCAAACACTGCACCAATTACCGAACTGAATCAAGATTTTCTGTACTAATTTTTTGCAAAAACAAGATTTTAAAATGGCCTGATCACTGTTTATCTCCCCAGGCTCTTTCTAATGTTCCATTTTTTTGCTGACAGCAGAACGATCTGGTCAACAAGCCGCTTAAAGCCCAACGACTTGAAGGATCAAAAAGTCATCCCCAAAACAAACTGACTCACTGTTTGAACTGTCGTCCCCTTAACAAAAAAGAAAGAGAGAGAGGGGGAAAAGTCGTCTGCTCCTTTTTAAGTCACAGCCTCTAGCAAGCCACTGGAGTGATGTCCCTTGAGAGCACACTCGGCCAACAGAGTGGTCCCTCCTAATGGCGGCATATCCACACGTCTGACACCTGAACACCGCATAGCTGACTGCTGGACTTCTTTAAACACTCACAAAAACTGCATCCTTCACTGGCGTTGAAAAATACGGTGGAGTTGCTGGAGAGGGGAGGGGGGACAGACGGAGAGAGAGACAAAGAGAGAGAGACATACAGAGAGACTGAAAGAGAAAGAAATTCAGAAGTTCAGAATTTTAATGAATTTAGGCCACAATAGTAGTGGCGATGGTGGCGGAGGAGATGTCAAGACACAGACACTTCAAATGGTAAATAATGCTTCGTGTTTGAACATATAAAATACTATTTTCTCCCTAAGGACAGCGGCCAGAAATTTCGCCAAGTCAGCTACGGTTCCTTCAGAATCGTCTGCTATTTTGCTACTAAATCCCCTTCTAAGTCGTCGACTGAAGTGAGATTAACCATAAGGATGTCTGACCTGATGTACTGGCAGTGATTACATAGAAAATGTACCTCGTTTTCCTGTATACTGGGACAGACTGGACATGAAGAGTTTTTACTTGTAGATCACAGTTTAACTGGGACACGCTCATCGTAAACTGTGCTATAGCACTTCTATAGTATACGCATAAGCACCCCACACACACACACACACAAAACACACACACACACACAATATATATATATTATATATTATATATATATATATATATATTAGATATATATATATATATGATAAATTTTAGTCTTTATTTATGCATATATATACAGATACATATAGATATATACAAACACATACGTACACACACACACATATATATATGTATATATAATTCGACTTACTTTGCTCTTACAAATAAAGACTAAAATTTGTCAAACACTGAAAAGCGTGCACTGCTATTTAAATGGTTTCGCCAGTTACGGCAGAAACGGCTGCGTAATCTTTCTTCCAATTCATCACTAAATCGTTTTTCATCAGCCAAACTTTTTACAGACCTTTTTACATAAAATTGGATCACCCAACTTTTATGACATTTCACATGCACAGTGAGTAGCATTTTGCCTGTTGTTGTCGAGTACCTAGTATCTGGTTCTTTTAATGGTCTAAACGAATATTTACTACACCTGGTGATAAGCATTTATCCAAAGAAGAACACGCCTAAATCCCCCATACGTCATATCATTCGCCATTTTGTTTCTTGCGGATAAAAATCTCTTACCAGCAAAAAAATGTACTGACTTTGATAGTGTACCTCGTGACCCCGATTTTCTGCACCATAAACTAGTGATGGGACTACCTGTATATCAAAAGTTGAAAGCAAATGTCTGATGAATTACATTTGATGTTTCTCATGCGTTTATAATAGCACTAGTCCTTTTCTCAATTTTAACTTTAGCTTCTTCCATTGCAGTCATCAAAGTTTATCTCATGATGTAAGGCAATATTTATGACTTTACCAGTTCCAAATATATTGTTGCCATTAAAACCCCATTTTGTGTGTGTGTGTGTGTGTGTGTGTGTGTGTGTGTGTGTGTGTGTGTGTGTGTGTGTGTGTGTGTGTGTTGTTTGTGTGAGAGACAGACAAACAGAGACAGACAGAAAGACAGAGACAGAGACAGAGACAGAGAGACAGAGAGACACAGAGAGACAGAGAAAGAGAGAGAGGAGAAAGAGAGAGAGAGAGAGAGAATGAGAATGTGTGTGTTTGAATATTGCATGTTTGTGAGTGTATATGCTCACTTCTCTAAACACTTCAAAACTGCATCTTCCAGAAAATTCTTTTTGCACGGGTGGAGGTCAATATTGGTGAGGAGGGAGGGAGACAGAGACGACAGAGTGGAGATGAAATGGGGGACAGGGTGAGAGACGAAGAGGAGACACTGAGAGAGTGAGAGTCAGAAATACAGAGTGAGAGTCAGAAATACAGAGTGAGAGTCAGAAAGACAGACACAGAGTGAGATGATTGCTCGCTACTTCAAAAAGGCCTAAAAACTACAACCTATGGTGACGGTGGAAATATGGGGAAGGGAGAAAGAGATGTCAGGAGATGGAGAGAACAAGTGAAACTGACAGACTGAGTGACAGTGAACGACAAGACAGAGAACGAGAATATTAAAAAAAAAGACAAACTTTACTTAGTATCCTAGGAAGGTATCAAATATGCAGTACCTATACTTTTTCTTTTACTTCCAGTCCCCTTCCGAAAAGGGTCTACGCTACACGTAAATCAGTCGTATCAATATTTCAGAACGATACCAACACGAAAGAAAAAGAAAAAACCCAGTAACATCAAAATTGAAGGATGATATTTTTTTTAGTTGCAATGTTAAATACAACGGCTGATCCAGAAAGTATTGTCAGTTAAGCAGCAATTTCTAAACTCTACATAGTAAATTTTTTAAACTTGCATTGAAATAAAACACATGGTCTGCCAATAGTCGTTCGCGCAGCACAAAGTCGTTTGTTGGGCGATGTGTCTTGCTGTTCCCAGAACACAGAGGTCTTTTTTGTTTTTGCTTTTCTGACGGGTCACTTTTATAGTTGACCAGAGACACTCTCTTGGCATCGATCACAGGTTCCACCTCACACAGGTGATACTCAAACCGATCTTGATTTTTTTCTCCCCCACTTCCAAAGAATGACGGGACAAAGCTGTAAATGGTATCACGAGTGAATTGCCATCCCTCCTCAATGGTTGTTGCTGCATTACTTTGAAGGCCTGTTCCAGCTGAACAGAATACCACTACTATATTACAGTGCCAACAGACTTGGGTGGCGCGCATATCAGAACTGTAAGATGCATGTTTCCCTTCCACCAATCTTTACTGATTCATGCATGTGGCCTGTTGGTGGTAACAGTCGTGATAAAATAGATGGGTCAGTGACACAAAAACACGTGATATGGACGATGATTGCCGGCTGCCGGTAGTCTCAACAATGACGGAACATCATGGCAATTAATGCACACAGCAGCTCAGGCATAAATCACAGTGTAATTCACCCTACATATTCTTACTCATGTCTGTCAGATAATGGCGCATAAAGAGTCACCTACGTAAGGACCATCTCAGTTTCTTTTTATAACGTCTCAGAACTCTGAATAAATTCCATATGCACCGACATCACTAATGTCACAGATTGGAGAAGATCCAAATGATTATGACAGAAGCCATAAGCCGGCACTAAGCCATTTTGTAGGAACCAATGCAGGCGAAGCAATACGGCATCAGAACGATACTTGTTTCTAGTAAAGCTGGTCATATGGTCAGTTAGATGTTTAGGACGACAAGATAGTCTGTCCTCGTCCCGCTGTGTCCCATGTAATGCAGTTTCCTCTGGCCACATGGTCCTCCTGAGGGTGCAGTAGACTCGACACATCAGGAGGATGTACTGTGTTGTCTTCTTGTCCCAGGCCACATGGTCCTCCTGAGGGTACAGTAGACTGGACACATCAGGAGGATGTACTGTGTTGTCTTCTTGTCCCAGGCCACACGGGCGAAAGGGAGAGGGCATAAAGTTGAATACTGTTGCCATGTTGTTGTCTAGTCTATTGTGTCCACAACAGTCTCCAATAAATGACCTGTTCCTCTCGTCTTTGAAACTGATGGTTATCCTCCTGGTTTTGTCATGGTCTTGATTATTATCTTCATTCTTTTTAATCTGAGGCTGGGTTCAAACTGTCCTTTTATGGCTCTTTCATTTTACAAGAACATAGCGGCTTCATCGCCAGAAATGTCAAGAGCTGGCAGCACAACCAGCCTGCTTTGTAAGATTTGTTACACTGTGGGCTGCAGCTCAGTCTTCCCATGTGCAGACATATTGCAGCATTGTTGGGATGCAGTTTTACCGGGCGTAAGGAAAGTTTGTCACGTGAGATACAAGCAACCCTAGTTGGTCTTTTTGAATCTTTTCTGTGTTGTGGCAGATCTCTGAACTTGTCTTGTGGTATGAACCTGTCAGGCAGCAGATCTCTCAACTTGTCTTGTGGTATGAACCTGTCAGACAGCAGATCTCTCAACTTGTCTTGTGGTATGAACCTGTCAGACAGCATATCTCTCAACTTGTCTTGTGGTATGAACCTGTCAGACAGCAGATCTCTCAACTTGTCTTGTGGTATGAACCTGTCAGACAGCAGATCTCTCAACTTGTCTTGTGGTATGAACCTGTCAAACAGCAGATCTCTCAACTTGTCTTGTGGTATGAACCTGTCAGACAGCATATCTCTCAACTTGTCTTGTGGTATGAACCTGTCAGACAGCAGATCTCTCAACTTGTGGTATGAACCTGTCAGACAGCAGATCTCTCAACTTGTCTTGTGGTATGAACCTGTCAGACAGCATATCTCTCAACTTGTCTTGTGGTATGAACCTGTCAGACAGCAGATCTCTCAACTTGTCTTGTGGTATGAACCTGTCAGACAGCAGATCTCTCAACTTGTCTTGTGGTATGAACCTGTCAGACAGCAGATCTCTCAACTTGTGGTATGAACCTGTCAGACAGCAGATCTCTCAACTTGTCTTGTGGTATGAACCTGTCAGACAGCAGATCTCTCAACTTGTCTTGTGGTATGAACCTGTCAGACAGCAGATCTCTCAACTTGTGTGGTATGAACCTGTCAGACAGCAGATCTCTGTACTTGTCTTGTGGTATGAACCTGTCAGACAGCAGATCTCTCAACTTGTGATAATAACCTGTCAGACAGCAGATCTCTCAACTTGTGGTATGAACCTGTCAGACAGCAGATCTCTCAACTTGTGGTATGAACCTGTCAGACAGCAGATCTCTCAACTTGTGGTATGAACCTGTCAGACAGCAGATCTCTCAACTTGTGGTATGAACCTGTCAGACAGCAGGTCTCTCAACTTGTGGTATGAACCTGTCAGACAGCAGATCTCTCAACTTGTGTGATAATAACCTATCAGACAGCAGATCTCTCAACTTGTGTGGTATGAACCTGTCAGACAGCAGACCTCTCAACTTGTGGTATGAACCTGTCAGACAGCAGATCTCTCAACTTGTGGTATGAACCTGTCAGACAGCAGATCTCTCAACTTGTGTGATAATAACCTGTCAGACAGCAGATCTCTCAACTTGTTTGGTATGAACCTGTCAGACAGCAGATCTCTCAACTTGTGGTATGAACCTGTCAGACAGCAGATCTCTCAACTTGTGTGATAATAACCTGTCAGACAGCAGATCTCTCAACTTGTTTGGTATGAACCTGTCAGACAGCAGATCTCTCAACTTGTGGTATGAACCTGTCAGACAGCAGATCTCTCAACTTGTCTTGTGGTATGAACCTGTCAGACAGCAGATCTCTCAACTTACATGGGCAGCCACCGAGTGTGACTGTGAAAACAAGTTGGAGCTGACTGAGGATATAACATATAACACCTGTACTGATCAACTCTACACAAGCCAGGAGAACATACGTATTGTCATCATATCACACATGTGCAGAAAGGCGAGACAATAATGTTTGCCAGTGTGCAAGACACGCTTTCTTGATTCACCATGACGCACCATTGTCGTCGAGTCGCCGTGATATATCGTCTGCATCACCCCTGAGATCATATACGGCTTTCTTTCTTTCTTTCCTTCGTTCCTTTTTTATTTATATTGCGTACTTGCTTTCTGCTATGAATAAAAGGGTTCAGACTAAAGGCTTATACTGCTTGATGTACCCAAAACAGATTCCATCTTCAAGTCAGTTAAATATTTACTAGTAAGGCCACCAACAGACACTGACCAAATCAGTTTAACGTCTCTTACACAACACAAACTGTTTAATTTATAAACACGGCCACACACAGAGTGCAGCGTGCAGCGGGAACAGTTTTTCCCACATACTGCTCACCGTGTCTACAGACCATACAGCTATATGTAAAAGATGTCCCGTACCACTGAGGTCGTAGAAGGAGGAGGAGGAGGTGGTAGGGACCTCAACTTTTCTTGAGACCAGCACTGAGATCGACGCCCATCTCTTCACCCTCGTTGCTTTACATTCTTTAAATCCTTAAGATTTCGATATTCCGAAGCTCTACCTTTGCGCCAATCAGACCCCTTCTACCGACAAACTACAGGACGGTCTAGTTAACACTGATTCCAACACAATTCTATTCTCGATAGCATTAGGACAACGATCTCTTTGAGAAAACCGAGAACAATTCAAAAACCAGAACAACCAAAGAAAAGGACAGACACTATGAAGAAAGTGAACAAAACTACACGCATCACATCCCAGCAACACCAACAACGCTCACCAGTTTAAGTCATGTTCCTGTTTTTTTTTAACCCGAACGCACCATGTCTCAACCACAAAGAAGAAAGTATACAACATAATTGTGCACATTTACACTGACCCTTCACACACACACACACAGACACACACACACACACACAGATACACACACACACACACACACACACACACACACACACACACACACACACACACACACACACACACACACACAGCCAGACCTCAGCACAACAGCATCAAGAGTTTCTCGTAAAATTTCACGGTTGTCTTCTATCAAGAGCAAAACACACAAAGTCAAGTCGCTGTAAAAGAATGTTTGGAGGTAACTGAGAGAGTTCAAGCCGCTCACAAACTTTCATGGCCGTTTTAGAATAAATATAGCCCACCCAAATCCAAATATGCAGAGTTCAGCAACTTTTGCTGACGTCACAATGTCGGTCAGCTCACCAGGAACAACGTGCATCCGAGCAACAAACATCAGTCGGGCTTAAGTGGATTTTATCATGGCATCCGAACATGAACATATGCTCTGGTTTAGATACAAAAGTTGAGGGAAAAACATGCTCAGATATGCCTGTAAAAGAAAATCCACTCTAAGAAGATGGGGACTGGAACACCCAGTGAAATCTTAACTTTGTCACGAAGTTCCAGACATTCTAACCACTAGAGACCAACGTGAAGCAGTCCTAAAGATCCTCACACCAAAAATGTTTGATGGGCTCTACAACGGCTCAGAATAGAGAAACATGTCTTCACAAACGGTGCAGCAGATGGAGCTGTGAAAAATGGGAGACAGTGGACTCCTCGTCCGCTACCCTGATGGAAGGACAGCAACATGGTCCACAGAAAAGTTGCCCACAACTGCAGGGCAAAAGAGAAACTTGGACTGTAAACATCAAAAGTCACCACGGCAGAAAATCCTCCTCCGCCATCTTTTAGACAGACTCTAAATACCCGAGAAACAGCCTACAGTTTTTGACAGTCTGGACAGATCCAATATGAATTAACTGACAGAGCTTGTAAGCACTGTGCAAATAATGACACTGTGGATTCCTGCCCACCGTGGCATCTGGGGAAATAAGGAGGTAGACTCTATGGCAAAGACAGGAAGCATAATACAACAGCATCAACATCCCATTTCTTTCAGAAAGGAAAAGACCATCATGATGAGAAACTTCCACCCTGAGAGAAGGTCCGGAGCTAGTCTTTCAGATGAGATGGTAAACCGAGTCTCTGTGTACAGCGTGACCTTCGTCCACAATGAAGATCACACGCCTGCAAAAGACGTCCCTAGCCAAACGTTGTAGACAACTCCACTGTCACAGGTAAACAAAAATACTCGCATTCAGAAAAAAAGGTGGCACAGCTCTGTGGCTGACTTGGCTTTTCCTGAAGAGGACAATGCGCGTTCCTTACAGAAAACCTCCATGGCGACAAAAACAAAACAACAACAACTACAAAAACAATAAAACAAACAAAGCTCCGGTGCAATCCAGTCCCAAGGAAGAGCAGACATGGACTCAAACACCAATCGGACATTCATACAATTTTGTTTTTTAATTCAATAGGCCTGGTTGACGCCGGATTAGAGCTCCCTCCTTCCAATCTGACTGCGTGCATTCCAGCATCCAAGCTCACGCAACTCAGTGCATGCAGTCTCCGGTCTACACAGCTGTGAATGGATACCTGAACTTGTTCTGGGTCAAGGAGAAAAACAGCCAGATAAAGGAGTAAGACCCACCCTCAAACAGATGACCTGAGAATTGTGAGGTCTCTACACCTCACACACCATACAGCCTTGAATAGGGTTATGGGACTACCTTCATCTTTATTGACAGTTACACAGCAAAAACTTCGCATTCCAGACGATCACTTCCATCATCAACAGCAGTCTGTGATACAATTTCTACTCCCCCCCCCCCCCCCCCCCCCACGCTGTTCCCTCTTTTCCATTCCTTCCTCTCGATCCCACGAAACAAACAAAACAAAACAAACGAACAAGCAAACAAACAAAAAAACACCCAGATGGTCAAATCGTGGTGTTATATAAACTTTCTTACTGGATATCCAGATTCTGCACTTCTCAAAGTCACCGCGACCCTGCAGAAGCATTAAAAAAAACACACACACAAAAACAACGCGAAGCGAGAACCATGGAAGACTGTGACAACAGTAGAAACAGACTGTGAATGTTGTCAGTAGTTCCTGATAAAGTCCTACTACAGTATCCTCATCGAAAAACCTGATTTTAGTCTTGTTGCTGCTATGCTTGTGCTGCTGTTGCTGCTGCTGCTGCTGCTGCTGCTGCTGCTGCTGTGTTTGACTTGTGACCTTGATCTTGGTGCCAAGATTTTCAAAATTGCGAATTCCCCACTCCTCAGCACTCTATATCTTTGACTTACATCTGGTAAAGATGCATTCAAAAACACCTGAAAAAATCTTGCTAACATATTTTCGTCAAAGATAGTATGTGTGTGCGTGCGTGTATACGTTCTGTATGGCTCTGTGTATGTATACGTACATTTTTGTGAATCCATGTGCGTGGCCGTGACCTTGGAGGTTAATCGTGTACCTAAACATGCCCCACCCCACAACGACAAAAAGAGTTTGTTAACAATGGCTTCAATCTACCTGATTACTGACCGTGAGAAGGACAGAGAAAGACAGAGAAAGAGACAGACAGACAGACAGACAGAAGACAGACAGAGAGACAGACAGAGAGATACGGAGGAGAGACAGACGACAGACAGATAGACAGAGACAGAGAGAAAGAGTGAGGCAGAGAGTGAAAGAGAGACGAACAGAGAGAAGAGTAGAGAGAGAGACACACACACACACACACACAACACACACACACACACACACACACACACACACACACACACACACACACAACAGACAGAGACAGACAGACAGGCAGAGATTTTTCTTTCAAGTCCGTGGAATTCTCTCTGCAGTCAATTTGAAACAACTTTCTTAATTTTGTTTTTGCAAAGGAAGACAGAAAACAAAACTGGAAAACAGTGCTATCGTTTTCCCACTTGTCAAACCAAAAGCCGTGCGTGTATTTGTGTACTGTCCGCCAGTTTATGCACCAGGGTGGGCTTGCTGGGAAAACTGATGGCTATCTTGGCGTCTACCATAGGGTCAGCCCATTACCTGCAACACTACAAACATTTACACCCTGTTCTCATTCCTGTCATGGCCGTATGGACTCCGTAAGATGGTTATCTGTCGGGCCACCCCAGAGACACGGAGAAGGAGATAGGTAACTTAGTGTCTTTTATTTTCCTGTGAAATGGGATGACTGGTTGCCTCTTATCTATTGTGATTGATTGATTGATTGATTGACGATTGGTCGATTGATTGATTGACTGATTGATTGATAGGTTTATTGATTGATTGATTGATTGATTAATTATTGATTGTTCGATTGATTGACTGATAGTAAGAACTCATGTCTCGAGCTCAATCCCGGTCCGCAACACAACACGTCGGCTTGTCCACTGCCAATCTTAACGCCACAATCAAGCTGGTGACGTCAGTATGTCTCAGCCCCGTTCCTTTCCCCATTTCAAGCCCTTGCCACAGCATGCCATTTTACGCAGACTAAAGGAGTCTGCCAGATAACCGTTGACAGAATTGAATCGAACGCATATGGAATGTCCGACAGAGATGAACAAAAGATGCGAAGGCTCAAGGAATTTGCCAGATAATCAGTCAGATGTGAATGGAGTGCACACGGAATAGTCCCAGTGCGAAGAATCCCTCTTGAATAAACTCGATTCTGTTCATAACCTCGTCACAGGCCCTCTGCAGCGCTCTATGCCAAGAATCGCAAACCGCCTCAAAAAAAAAAAAAAAAAAAAAAATGCTTGCCACAAATTTGCCCCCCCCCCCTCTCCTCTCTCTTATCTCTTTTATACCAGTATAAAATATAGACTAGGTAAAACATAGTCTAGGTAGGGCCTCAGGACCTGGCCAGCTGATGGGTTTACGTGCAGCTTAAGGCATGTGCCACGGTCACCATACACGTGGCACCTGTGACTTTAGTGCATATGGAATTCTTTCCGAGCGCGGTAACGTCATCTTGAGAAACTGAAACTGAAACTAAAAACTCTCTCTCTCTCTCTCTCTCTCTCTCTCTCTCTCTCTCTCTCTCTCTCTCTTCCATTTTCTGTAGCTCCAGTGAAATAATTTACTGCTTCGGTCCTGGGTCTTTTGCAGAGCTGTGCGCGACAGGGCTCGGGGCGCTGCAGTGCATGACAAACAAAGCGCACAGAGCAGAGTAAGTGACCTATCTCTCTGTACATGTCTCTGGTCTGCCTTGGTGGATACACAGAGATGGTTATCTTCTGGGTTCCTTTTAATATGCTAGTCGGGCAGTCACAGACACTTTGTCCTGAAGTTCTTTGTGTGTGTGTGTGTGTGTGTGTTGTGTGTGTGTGTGTGTGTGTGTGTGTGTGTGTGTGTGTGTGTGTGTATGTGTGTGTGTTGTGTGCGGTGTGTGTACGTGTGTGTGAGTTTGAGAGCGAGAATGTGTATATGTGTATGTGTGTGTGCGTGCGTGTCTCTGTGTGTAGTATGTGTGTGCGTGTGTGTAAGGCTCTGTGTATGTATACGTATATGCGTGTGAATCCGTGTGCGTGGCCATGGCCGTGACCTTGGAGGTTAATCGTGTACCTAAACATACCCCACCCCACAACTACAAAAAAAGCTTGTTAACAATGGCTTCAATCTACCTGATTACTGACCGTGAGTGAGAGAGAGAGAGAGTGGAGAGAGAGAGAGAGAGAGAGAGAGAGACAGAGACAACCAGCCAGCCAGACAGAGACAGAGAGAAAGAGAGAGGGAGAGAGAGGGAGAGAGAGGTACGGAGAGAGAGAAAGAGAGTCAGAGAAGACAGAGACCAGAGAGACAGACAGAGACACAGAGAGAGGGGAGAGAGAGAAGGGGAGAGAGAGAGGGGAGAGAGAGAGAGACGGAGAGAGAAAGAGAGAGAGAGACGGAGAGAGAAAGTGAGAGAGAGAAAAGGAGAGAGAGAAAGGAGAGAGAGAGAGAGAGAGACGGAGAGAGAAAGAGAGAGAGAGAGAGAGAGAAAAGGAGAGAGAGAAAAGGAGAGAGAGAGAATCTTTTATCTCTCAAGTCCATGGAATTTTGCCTTTTTGATGTAACAGGAATTCGCTTGGCTGCTGCCGTTTCTCTTTCGTTTTTGCCTCTTTTCAAAATGACTTTTAAAAAATCAAAGTAGACAGGGCCCCTTTGATGTTTTGTGAAAGAAAGCATGTAGCGGCCTTAATGCCAAGGGGAACAACCCAACCCATTTCATAACAATATCTTATGGGCGGTGGGGGATGGAATCAACCCAACTTAAAGAGAAAATAAACGAACACAACAAAATCCAACTTAACATGTTGAGATCACCTGACAAGGGGGGGGGGGGGGGGAGATCGTTAAGCTTTCAGACTTTGGTTAATAGACATCTGAAAAAAAGTAGCACCCAAACTACCACTCAAGGTTTATGGAGGTGATCAAATTAAATCAGGATTTCTGGCTTCCAACACAAACAAACGGTTGACGGTTAACTGCTTTTTTGTCCAAATTTATCCAAATAAAAATATACATGTTGCACATGTGACCTCGGTTTATCGTCTCATCGGAAAGATCACCAGAATTTTTCTCTTTCCTTGTTCTTTCTCCTACAAGAATAAACTACACTAAAGCAGAATGACCACACGCCTTGACCTGACGACCCTGTCCGCCAGCTGAGATCTCTATCTTGTGGGTCAGTGGGATTAACAATTATCCTGATCAGCCAACACCTTCCCAGTCTTGACAGTTCATCCTGGCCTTAGGGAGAGCGGGGGGGGGGTAGGGGGGACAGCGTCACGGACAGAAATAATCAAGTAGATTGGCAATTCAACCAACTCAAAGCGTATCACCCACCAATGATACTCTCTGTTTTGGCAGCTTTTCGTGGCCTGGGGGGATAAGGGCATAGCGTCACAGACATAAACAGTCACATGGATTGGCAACTCGGTCAAATCAGGGCTTATTGCTTCTGTATTTCCAAATACAGTTTAGCCAAGTTAAGGATAGCTGTCTGGTGAATAACACAATTTATATGGCGATAGTTGACCCCTAGTTCTTTATCACTGACCAAGACGAAACTTTTTTTTTTCCAAGTCCGTATTTCCATTACCAAGTTGCAATCCTGGACAGTTCTGATCGAAAACTTCTCCATATGAACAAATTATAGGTTGACTGCGTATCACCTGATTTTGTAATGACAGGGTTGAAATGAACTAGAGCTCGCTGACTGACAGGGCAATACTATGTAGCGCAGAATGCTACTCGGGAGTTCCGGGGCTCCCAAAGAGGCGTTGAAAGGAGATAACAGTTACCTGTCTTCTTACCCATGTCTATGGCTGGGATTAAACATGATCCTGATCAACTGGTAACATTCAGTTTAGATATCCCTGAGGGTTGTGAAGCTGATCGCTTAAAGCAACATGCTCTCACAACAATACAATAAACTAACCTGTTCACAGTAGATTAAACTATCTGATTTCTTTCACACTTCAGTTCGCTTTAGCGAGTCGGAACAAATGTTTTCTTTAGATTCTGTACTGCTTGCGCCTGAGCATATCTCGGCCGATTTATCTGCACTGCTCAGGTGTTGTCGAATCTAGATCAATAAAACCAGTTTCGCTGACCTTTAAAACCTTGCATAAATAATTACAAAAGAGACACAGCCGTCGCTGTGACGTATGCCTTACTGCGTCGAATTAGTCTGGAGCGTCATTCCAGAAAATTCCTGCCTTCTGTTTGTGTGCTCAGGCTTGAGTAATCTTCTTTCTTGTTTTTCCCCCTGTCGTCTGAATATAGAACTTGCAGCTGTACCACATATCAGAACAAAAACATTTGGCCAGTCTTTCCCCCACGCCGCTGCTGGGTTTGGAAGTAATCTTTACAAGCAAAGAGATAAGTGGATTCTGTTTCTTTATTTCTCAATGTTCCCTAGATTTCCGAAGCGTGTATTAGCACTGGTTTAATTTGTACACCAAAGAAATGAAGAAAGAAGCAAATGTCCAAACATTTAAGTGCCCACAATGTTTTCATTAAATCTAGAATCTTAACTTTGGCTTTACTGGCATACCTTTCACTCGCTCTGTTTGTGGACAGTTTTGTTACAAGTGTGTTCCCCAACTCTTTGTTACTGTTTGCAATTTCTTTTTGTTGGTATAAATCATTCTTCATCTGGAACGATATGACCACCTTTTTTGAAGTGTATACACATACATATATATACATACATATATATATATATACATACATACATACATATATATGTTCATAGCCATATCGTGTTAGACACTTTATCCATATTGAGGATTTGATTTTGCAGACCATACGATGAGAACGATGCAAGGGTGTCATCTGCAAATAACACAGAAACAGTTCTCATGAACAAGAAGTAGTTGGATCCAGAGATTTCCATTATTTCTAACAAAGTCAGAAACTTCTGCTATTTGGAGATAATGGACTGAAAAGACATTCCTGTTTGACCGGAGATAGAATATTAATGGACTGAAAAGACATTCCTATTTGACCCCCTGTGGACAATAAAAAAATATTTAAAAAAAGAGAGAGAGAGAGAGATCTGAACTTCGTCGCACACACACCTGAACACTAGAATACATAGATTTAAGTATTCTTACTATTTGCGTAGAGATTTTTAATGCTTGAAGTATGTCCAGTAATGTATTGCAATCAATTGTATCGAAGACCGCCCTATAATCAACGAATGCAACATATAACTTTATCTTTTCCAATTATGCATTGCTTTATTAATCATGGAAATCAGTGCGAAGATGTGATCTGCTGTTGAGTATCTTCTGCGGAAACTGCTTGTTCCTTACAGACCTTTTCTTATTTTCAGCCGACATGTGGTCGTTTGCTCAAAATTGATAGAAATAATTTTGCTAAAAACATTATGTACAGAGATACCTCTGTAGTTGTCTGGGTTGTTTTCATTTCACAGCACCAAGCAGAGATACCTCTGTAGCTGTCTGAATTGTTTTCATTTGTTTTCATTTCACAACACTAAACATGGAGACACCTTTGTAGTTGTTTGGACTATTTCCTTTCTTAAATAGAGGAACTATGCCAGACTTGTTTCAGGAAGCAGGGACATAGCTTGTTTCATGTAGTTAGTCGAACAATTCTGTCACTCGTGGAATAACAAAGTTTTGTCCATATTTCAAAAATTATCCACAAACTTCGTCGAAGCCTGAGGATCTTCTCGTTTCTATGTATTTTGATATCCAGACGTATCTCTTGTTCTTGTGTGAGGAACGTCTTGTTCAGTGATTTTTACTACGTCTGCTGGTTCATCATAAGTATATGGACGATTTTCTGCCTCCGATTCCTGACTAATAATTTACTGAAAATATTGTTTCCATGGCGCACATATCAGTACCTGGAATTTCATGCTTTCTTTCTTTCTTTTTTTAAAAATTTATTTGTTTATTTGTTTATTTATTTATTACTATTTTTGTCTTGCTTTACGTACGGTATTCCAAAATTTCTTCAGGCTGAAGTTTTGTAGTTCTTTTTCTTCATAACTATAGCAGACACTAATAATCAGCTCTCTTTTGTTTGTATTCTACTTTGTCGTTCCCATTCTTTACAAAATTATTCAAAGCACGTCGTGCTTCACACTTTTTCTTAATAGAGCATTTCCTGTCCTACCATTTGCTTGTTTCATCTGGCATACCTGTGTCGGACCAGAACATTCGCCTCATGCAGCTACATGCCTGTAATATAATGTTATTGAATTTATCTGTAGCTGAGAGGTTTCTTACATTTTTTTTTTCATTTTGGTTCACTCGAATTAAATGCTTCCATAAGTTCATCTGTTTTCTGACCTGAGCCAAAAAGCACTTTCTCTTGCTCATGTGTGGGTTTCGTTTTCATACTCGCTTGTAACGACAGTATCACTGAAAAGCAGCGGGCCGATATGAACAGTATACGAGTTCCCTCGTTATGCAACAATTACCAACAGCAAGGTATTGAGCGAGTACATCAGACCAACGACTTACACTCGGCACGTAGAGCTAAGTCAAATATAAAAGGATCTCTACTACCTTGTCATAAATGAGTACGGGCCCCAGTAGCTCAGTTGGTTTGAGCGTCGGATTCACATGCTGATGGTTTGGGTTCGACTCCCGTGGTGTGCTACATTAAAACTGGCCTTCTCACTGTCCCATCTTAAAATCATTGTTGTTCTGGTGGTGTCAGTATAGGATTTGGTAAGTCCCCTTCCCCCATTTCCATGGGATGGTTATCCCCCTCGGCCATATCCTCTGAGGTGGGTGTCGACGTAAAAACTGAACCAAATCAATCAAATCAGTCATAGATATCTTCACGTAAAAATGCCCAAACATAATGGACGTCTGATAGGCTTCCACAATACTGAATGTGTTGTGCCCAATGGGAGAGTTGTGTTCCGTCCTGCTGCACCTGTCCACAGT
>JAPXFY010000024.1:39608999-39628999 GCA_030674185.1 Monoplex corrugatus
TTTGTTTTAGAGGCTTGGAAAAGTTGCCTGTGTACAGTGAGTTTGGATTTGCGCCAAGCGCAGCTCTGCACTGCGGCGGGCACGTTTTGCACAGGCAATCTCATGAGTGAGCCAGGGGGTAGGGGGGCGGTCAGGTAAAAGACGGGTTGTGGCTGGAGCATGAGTGTCCAGAAGATGGTGGAGAGTAGTATAGAATTCATCGGCAAGGTTATGTGACTTTTCAGAAAGGAGACGGGAGGCATCAGATGAAAATGTGGAGAGGTCGATAGATTTGAGATTGCGTCGAGTCACTGTGCGCGTGGTACGGGAAGGAGGAGAAATGTCGAGAGAACAGAGAATTGCAGAGTGGTCAGATGGAAGGGCTGAAGTTAGACGGGTAGAAAGAACTAAGCAGTTGTCAGTAGCTGAATTGTGGTGATCACGAGAAATGATCCAGTCAAGAATGTGACCTTTTTGATGGGTTGGTTCAGAAATGTGTTGAGTCATATTGTGATTGGACAGAGAGTTGATGATATGTCTTGTGTCATAACGGTGAGTGTTGTCATAGTGGACATTGATGTCACCTAGAATGATGAGATTTCCAGGTAAGAGGCTGTAGTGGTCAAGCAGTTGGTCAAAATCAGAGAGAAACGTGGATGTGGTGAGTTTGTTGGCAGAGCTAGGTGGGGGTCGATAGACACAGGAGAAGGTGATGGGGTGAGGGGTGGATTGGAAGGATACTTCAACGTGCTCGAAAGAAGAATGGGAGAAAGGCAGAGACTGCGAGAAAGACAGGCGGGAAAGGAGTGAGTCGTTGTAGAGGATGGCAATACCGCCACCTCGGGATGAGCGATGGAAAGAAGCAAGCCTGTAACCACTCGGAGTGAGGCTAGCATGTATAGGTTCATGACCAAGGGGGTTAAGCCATGTCACAGCATCCATCGTCGACGTTGTCTGCCATTTCTGAAATAAGCTACATGTATCTTCCCTTGGTACATGCATATGGTCCCCTGTCTAGGTATAAGGCCTCCCGAGGCTTTTATGCTGCTTCTTCTTTACTAAGATCTTTGTCTGTTAGGATGGCGATTCTGTCTTCTTGGCATCGGAAAGTGACAATAAGAGGTCGGGGATGGCCGTCGAGGTTTCGATGTCCACAGCTGAAAGGTTTACTGTCGTTGTCCCATTGGTTGTTTTGAGTTATTCCGTCGCTTCTCGTTCTATATGAAGAGAGGTCGTTTATATGAGAAGTGTCGTTTTTGAAGAGAAAGTCATTTGGTGTCAATCAGCTCATCCAATGATGCTCCGGTCCTCAACAAAATGGCTCATCATCCCCAGAAATGTCAGGTCTGACTGCTTTGACAAGATTTCCAGTCGTTCTATTTCTGTCTCCCGACGTGAGTGTTTGTGTTGTCGCTGTTTGTAAGCAATTATGTCTTTTCGATTGTCTCTGACATCACATTTCAGAATCCCAATATTGTTTACCACCTGTTTTAGGCTACTGTTCAGTCGCCATAATGCTTGTCCATTTTTAGTTTTGAAAATCGCTCTGAAGGTGCAGGCAATGGACAATTTACACTGAAAGAGCCCCCGGCAATCATCCCAGGGGAATTGTAAGGGAGGAAAGGGAGGAGAGAGAGAGAGAGAAAGAGACAGAGAGAGAAGGGGATGGAGAGAGAGAGGAGAGAGAGAAGAAAGAGAGAGAGGGAGGAGAGAGAGAAGAGAGAGAGAGAGAGAGAGAGAGAGAGACAGAGACAGAGACAAGACGAGAGAGACAGACAGACAGACAGAGTTTCTGAATTTTCTTTTACGATCACTGCATTACAAGAATTATGTCATACACGGAATGCCCGTTATTTTTGATTTGTAAATATACTCCTTTTCCATATTCATATTCTTTCACAATATGTTTACATTTAACATACATGTACACACATTACCAAATCAGATATATATTCTGTAGGCTGGCTTAAAGTGTCTGCGAATGTACGTAAGTACTCTCTCTCTCTCTCTTCTCTCTCTCTCTCTCTCTCTCTCTTTGTCTCTCTCTCCTTCTATTCTACTCTCTGAATTCGTGCGCCATTATTTGTTGTTCATTACTGTCGCCTCACAGCCTGCCAACATATTTTTTTCTTGAATCCCCGTTCTCCCCCTTTCCTTCCATCCTGCTCAAACATAACCAGAAACAAGAACTACAGACGTACGCGCGAGCAGACAAAACACAACAACAACAAAATAACAACCAACTCACACACATACACACAAGTACGACTCCTCCCCCCCCCCCTCCACACACACACCCATACAGAAGTAAAGGAGACACGAGGAGCGTGACAGATACGCGCGCGACGAGGGAGATAGAAAAGGTTTCTCGCTTTGAGACCTTGGCCCAAATCCATTTTACTAGCGCGCGCACACACAAAAGACACACACACACACACACACACACACACACACACACACACACACACACACACACACACACACACACACACACACACACACACACACAGAGAGAGAGAGAGAGAAGCAAACAAAAGTCTTATGGGTGCCAATGCCGTGCTCACTCCTTCCGTCATCCCATCGCCACTCCAAGTTAAAGTAAAGATTGCCTTATAACCCTGACATCGCAGGGATGTGAGGTGGTAGATACCTGAACTTTTTTCGGGACCAGCCAGATAAAGGCTATACTTGTCTCTGCTCCCTCGCTGGTTTGTCTTCCCCAATCATGTATAGGATCAGGAACCCATTCACAGCTGGGTGGACTGGAGGCTGCCTGCTCAGTGTTTTCTCAAGCGTGATGAGCACCTGTGCTGGCATACTGGAAAGCGAGAGCTCAACTCCTACACCAACCAGTCGTAACAAAAAAAACAAAAACAAAAACAAAAAAGTCTAAAACCTTGGTCTAATTCTCTCTCTCTCTCTCTCTCTCTCTCTCACACAACACACACACACAACACACACACACACACACACACACACACACCACCGCATTCACACACACACACACACACACACACACACACACACACAACCACAAACACATATACAGGAAGGGTGGGGTGGGACGAGTCTTTAAATTAAATGTGCCGATTGGTGCTTCCCCCACCCACCCTACACCTCTGAAAAATGTAACCCCCCCACTGAAGTCAGTCTATCAATAGGGGTGTGCGCTGGTATCGGGTCTCTCCTGGTGCTGCATTGTACCAGGGTCTGCAGCTGTCCCTTTGTGCAGCTCTCTCTCTCTCTCTCTCTCTCTCTCTGTGTACTCGGTCATCATCATCATGTGCCCTGCCGCATGGCGTTGGCGATCATGGCCCTCAATGATTTCTCTTTCCTCATAAAATGTCCTATAAATGTTGCTTGTCTTTTCCTAATCTTCTTTATTAATGTTCTTATGTCTGCTTCCTTCAAGACTGTCTCGTTTGTTTTCTTTGCTATCCATGGAACTCTCACCTTCTTCCTAGAAGCCACATTTCAGCTGCCTCAATCTTGTTCTGACTTTGTGTGTTGACTGTCCACGCCTCACAACCGTACAACCCTATCGGTTCTATATAACACGCAAGAACTCTCTTGTACTTGGTAGCTTGAGAAAACAATTCAGACCACCACGCCTAGGTCCCATACGCACTTAACACACGTCAAAAATCCCAAGGCGATAATTGTGCAGAAGAACAGGTGAACAAAATGCTTGCCTGCGGAGGGGAGGGGGGACGGAAGAAGAGAAGGTGGCGTAATAATATAGCGACATGCTTTCCCTGGGGTGAGCGACCTGCATTTCACGCAGATAATTCTACTGTGACAAATGCCGAAATCAATTCATTCCCATCCAGTGTAAAGAAATCGAATGTTCTCTAAAGACACCTCCCTACCACCACCACCCTCTCTCTCTCTCTCTCTCGGTCTGATTCCCCCACTGGACAGGTACCCAAGTGAGTGGTTGAAAGGCTCTCGT
Organism: Monoplex corrugatus; assembly: GCA_030674185.1. Taxonomy (NCBI): domain Eukaryota; kingdom Metazoa; phylum Mollusca; class Gastropoda; order Littorinimorpha; family Ranellidae; genus Monoplex; species Monoplex corrugatus. Next base: position 39,612,931 of record JAPXFY010000024.1, read on the forward strand.
GCTTACTTACATACGAACTCGTACACTAGCTGAAAGCCCTGCTAATGACAGGTTTGTTGTCATAAAAGATTAGAAATCATTGAGACAGCTTAAGAGGGAACGAAAGAGTCGCAGGCAATGATAATTTTCTTTTTATATGCCTCGTTCAGTCACTCAGAACTATGGAACTGAGCCGCTGGATAGATGTCTCCAGGGAACAAACCTGGGCATACAGATACAAAGAACTTGGTGTTGCAACGATCATTAAAAACAGTCCAAACGATCATCCACCACACAGGACCTCAAGACCTTGCCAACGCGTACGGCGTATATGCAGACTGAAGGCTTATGCCTTGATCACTGTGGATCCTCGCCCGCCACATGGCATCACTGGCGTTGGTGCATTCGGAATTTAGTTTAAACGCGGACAAGTTACATTGAGAAACTGAAACAGAGTTGAAGTGATCACCAGATAAAGTCAGATGGTCACAGATTGGACAAGAACATCCTTGTTTCAAAGTCTAAGTGGTGTCCACGAGAAACGGAACAGGTCCTCGGAGGATGTTCGCCACACTCTGGCAGTTCTTTCAGCAGGGTCTGGAGATGGATAGAAGAATGGAAAGGACTGACACAGAGACAGGGAAAACAGATCGGTATCTCGCTCTCCACAAAACTGTCAACGCCACAGTCTCGCTGCGGAGGCTTTGTACACACACAGCACTGTCTGTACAAGTGGGGATCGTGACTGCTCGACACCTTTTTCAGCTGTCAAAGCCAACAAGCTGAGAGCTGTTGACGGGACTGCTATCAAAGAGAACTAGAAGATAATGAGACAGCAGCAGAGAGAACTATGGTTCTATGACAGTGATCACCAGGCAAGGTCCAAGTGATCACTAGACAAAGTGGGATGGCTGTAGTACGCCCAACAACCCTCTTGCCTCAAAGTCCAAGTGTTGTCCACGAGCAGCGGAATAGTCTTCAGTCGATCTTCACTCTAGATCAGAGCCTTCAGTAGAGCCTGAGAGAGGGGTAGAAATGACCTGAACACCGAAGCAGAGACATGTAAACGACAGATCGGTAAACCTCTCTGCGGCACGCTTATGTGGTCTATCTGCGGTCAGATGCAAACAGCAATACTGAAGACGGAATGGGACAGCACAAATCACAGATCTGTTTTGATTTTTGTTCTTGAAGCTCTCAGATGTATCACATTCGTGCAGACTGGCAAGGTCGACCAAGCACGACACAAAACGCCCGTGATTTTTTTTTTTTTTTTTGGGGGGGGGGGGGATGTTTTCACTATTTCATTTCTATTTTGTCACAAGGACTGACTGTGTGCAGTAGGCCACTTTCCAGGGTGCATCCCCATCCATTTGTTTGTTGCGTGTATTTTGTTTACCTATGAAAGTGGAATTTTCCTGCAAAATTCTGCCAAGAGCAACTCCTCGTCGGAGCCGTAGGTTTTTACGCACTCAACATAAAAGCTGATTGACTGACCGATTTGATTCCAAGTTTTACGTCAACACCTACTCCAGGTGGTAATTATGGCTGGTGGGGGACACTCATCCCCGGAAAGCGGAACGGAAATCATCTGGTTCTACACTGACACCACTAGCAGAACAGTTGTGTTAAAACCAGACAGTAAGGAGGCCACTTACATTTGTAGCGAACCCGAAAATCAAAGCCACAGCCACCAGCATATTAGTTCGACACTCAATAAATTGAGGTACTGAAGCCCGCAGTGCACGGTGCCCATGTCACCTCCGTTTATCATCTCACCCGAAAGACCAGCAACTACATTATCATTCAAGTCAAAAGGAAGAAGAGTGGCAGAATGGTTCAGACATTCGCCCGCCAATAAGTAAACTCCAGGTTCCAGGCCTCGACTTTTCTCCTCAGTTTGACCGGAAAAATCGAACTGAACGTCTAGTCCTTCGGAAGGGGACGAAAAATGAGTCAGACCCATGTGCATTCTAGACAGCGCACGCTAATGACCCCCACGGCAGTTAAAAATCGTGAAGAGCAGGGCATTGCCCGGCTGCCTTGGTACAAAACATTGGAGAGATGGGTTGATTTCCCAGGTCCCACCCCTTGAAGACAGTCAGGCTTCTTGCCTTTCTGAAGTCTTTGTAAAAAAATGTGAATACGAATATGAATTTGAATCGAAGCGATGGATAGGGGATGGGCGCCGCCCTAGTGGTGCTGGCCCCGGGAAAAGTTGAGGTCTGACACCTCACTCCCCTATAACCCCAGAGTTATGGAACTATCTACGTAGGACCTCAGGACCTGGCCAGCTCATGGGCTGATGTGCAGGCTTAAGGCTTGTGCCGTGATCATTTTGGATCTTCTCCATCACATGGCACTTGTGACGTTAGTGCATATGAAATTCATTCCGAACGCTGACGTTATTTTGAGAAACTGAAATTGAAAGGGGTTTCAAAGTCAAAATTAGTTAGCAGTTTACTTATGTTTCTGATGGAAGACACTGCCGTGAACCACCATGCCAGTGTGGCCGACGTCATATTGTGCTTCACCAATAAATCAGTGTAAGGCCGAGAGTTGACGAGGGCCTCTTTTACCCACTAAATCAGTTGTGTGGAGGGGCGAGCTAGGAGGCTCTCTCGTCATGTTATGGCCTCTTCTTTCGACATAACTACGTGCTTTGAAGTCTATGAACATGTCTTATTTTGTACCCAGTCGTGTGCCGTAAATTGTGTACGGCACGCCAATATTTACTACGTCAGTTTTGCATACCGACGGTTAGCAACAGTGCACAATACGCCAATATTTAGTAAGGTCGGTTTTGCATACCGACAGTTTGGTAATAATGCAAACAAACCAAAATCAATCAATGTCAGTTTTACATAGAGAAGCAACATACAACACGCCCATATTCAGTCATGTTTGTTCTACATGCCGACAGACTGGCAACAGTAAGCTGTGATTGTATTTTCATACGTATAGGTATATTCTGCATTCTAAAGACTTCGAAACTTCAGGAAAACTGCCATCTAATTCTACCAACTGCATAATATGCACCTTCTAATTTATCCTGTTGTGATTCGGTACCTGACCCTGTTCAGTTTCGGGGATGGTATAGTAACGATGGAGAAGAGTGGGCAGTGCTGTCATGGACACAAATGACCCCAGCAGAGCAAGGTATTACCACCGCATTTACTTTTAGGTTATGGGACAGCTTTTTAGCTTGTAATAACACCTTTAGCTTGTACTAGCACCTTTAGTTTGTACTAACACCTTTAGCTTGTACTAACACCTTTAACTTGTACTAACACCTGTAGCTTGCACTAACGCCTTTAGCTTGTAATAACACCTTTAGCTTGTACTAATACCTTGAGCTTGTGCTAACACCTTTAGCTTGTACTAATATCTGTAGCTTGTACTAACACCTTCAGCTTGTACTAACACCTTCAGCTTGTACTAATACCTGTAGCTTGTACTAATACCTTTAGCTTGTGCTAATACCTTTAGCTTGTACTAATGCCTTTAGCTTGTACTAATACCTTTAGCTTGTGCTAACACCTTTAGCTTGTACTAACGCCTTTAGCTTGTACTAATATCTTTAGCTTTAGCTTGTACTAATACCTTTAGCTCGTACTAATACCTTTAGCTTGTACTAACACCTTTAGCTTGTACTAATACCTTTAGCTTGTACAAATACCTTTAGCTTGTACTAATACATTCAGCTTGTACTGACACCTTTAGCTTGTACTAATACCTTTTGCTTTTGGGACAGCTTTCTAGCTTGTACCGACACCTTTAGTTTGTGAGACAGCTTTCCAGCTTGTACTAACAACTTCAGCTTGTACTAACATATTTAGCTTGTACTAACACCTTTAGCTTATGGGACAGCTTTCTAGCTTGTACTAACATCTCTGTCCTATGGGACAACTGTCCGGCTTGTACTAACACCATTAGTTTATGGGACAAGTTTCTAGCTTGTACTAACACCTTTAGCTTAATGGGACAGCTGTTCAGCTTGTACTAAACACTTTAGCTTAATGGGATGGCTGTCCACTTGTACTAACACCTATAGCTTAATGGGATGGCTGTCCAGCTTGTACTAACACCTATAGCTTAATGGGATGGCTGTCCAGCTTGTACTAACACCTATAGCTTAATGGGATGGCTGTCCAGCTTGTACTAACACCTTTAGCTTAATGGGATGGCTGTCCAACTTGTACTAACACCTTTAGTTTAATGGGATGGCTGTCCAACTTGTACTAACACATTTAGCTTAATGGGATGGCTGTCCAACTTGTACTAACACCTATAGCTTAATGGGATGGCTGTCCAACTTGTACTAACACATTTAGCTTAATGGGATGGCTGCCCAGCTTGTACTAACACATTTAGCTTAATGGAATGGCTGTCCAGCTTGTACTAACACCTTTAGCTTAATGGGATGGCTGCCCAGCTTGTACTTTTTGACATCACAGGGTATAGTCTTAATCGGCATAGAGGCAGAACTCTGAACTTCCAATCTGACCGCACGGGTTTGAATCTATCTCAAATAATGGAATTCTGTGCGCGCAGTCTTTCGTCCACCCAACTGTAAACGGGGAACCTGACCTTGTTCAGCATTACGGAAAGTAAAGCAGCGAGAGAGAGACGAGATGGGCACTGCTCTAACAGGCGACCTGGCTCCAGGAACTGTTGAGATCTTTACCACTTCATTCCACAATGAATTACGGTAATGGGAATTGTTTTCAAGTTTATTGTACATCACAACACAACACACAATATATTAACCTATCAGATAGATTACAATATATTAACCTGTCAGATAGATTACAATTATATTAACCTGTCAGATAGATTACAATATATTAACCTGTCAGATAGATTACAATATATTAACCTAACCTGTCAGATAGATTACAATATATTAACCTGTGAGACATTACAATATATCAACTTGTCAGATAGATTACAATATATTAACCTGTGAGCATTACAATATATTAACCTGTCAGATAGATTACAATATATTAACCTGTGAGATACATTACAATATATTAACCTGTGAGACATTACAATATATCAACTTGTCAGATAGATTACAATATATTAACCTGTGAGACATTACAATATATTAACTTGTCAGATAGATTACAATATATTAACCTGTCAGATAGATTACAATATATTAACCTGTGAGATACATTACAATATATTAACCTGTGAGATACATTACAATATATTAACCTAACCTGTCAGATAGATTACAATATATTAACCTGTGAGATACATTACAATATATTAACCTAACCTGTCAGATAGATTACAATATATTAACCTGTCAGATAGATTACAATATATTAACCCGTGAGATACATTACAATATATTAACCTGTGAGATACATTACAATATATTAAACTATGAGACAGATTACATTAACCTGTGAGATACATTACAATATATTAACCTGTGAGATACATTACAATATACTAACCTGTCAGATAGATTACAATATATTAACCTGTGAGACATTACAATATATCAACCTGTCATTAACTACGTACCACTAACATCAGCACTAAGCTAAGAAGAAAGATGTCTGTAAACCGTTATCCAACTGGTCATTAACAACGTATTCTGTATTTGTATTTATGTCTATTTTGTCATAATGGATTTACCATGTACAATTGGGGCTGCTCTCCTCCACGTCGCCGCAATGCAGCGCCACCCATTCTATCTTTTCTTGTTCTTGTTTGTATGCCTGTCGTTATGTTGACCCTGTAAAAGTGGATTTTTCTACAGACTTTCGCCAGGGACACCTCCTTTATTACCATGGGATCTTTAACGTGAGTGACTGCGTGCTGTGCACGGGACCTTGGTTTACTGTTTCATCCCGAAGACTAGCAGTCAGACCACTTAAGACCTAGTGGAGTGGGAGGAGGGAAGGGTGAAGAGAAAATCCCTCTTCGATCTGTGTTCGAACCTGGGTTTCTCGTATCTTAGTCCCAGGAAGGTCCTTTAGCCATAAAGTCACACACTCCATAGAAGTAAGTGTGTGTGTGTGTGTGTGTGTGTGTGTGTGTGTGTGTGTGGAGAGAGAGAGAGAGAGGAGAGAGAGAGAGAGAGAGAGAGACAGACAGACAGACAGAGACAAAAGAGACAGATACAGAGGGAGGGAGGGAGGGAGGAGAAAGACAGAGAGAGAGGGGAGAGTGAGTGTGTGTGTGTGTGTGTGTGTGTGTGTGTGTGTGTGTGGTGTGTGTGTGTGTGTGTGTGTGTGTGTGTGTGTGTGTGTGTCAGTCAGACAGAGACAAAAGAGACAGAGATACAGAGGGAGGGAGGGAGAAAGAGAGAGAGAGTGTGTGCGTGTGTGTCTGTGTGTCGCGCACGCGTGTTTGTGTGTGTGTATACATGAATGTCAAGCAAGTCTGTTCGCTCAGGCTGGTAAACAATATCCGGCACAAATACTACAAGAGCAAGTCTCCATCACATGTTTTGCCTCTAAATTCCAAGATGCCATGAGGTCAAGGTCGTCTTGCTGACAACAGTCAGTGAACCACTACCTGACTGTATGTAAATAGATCAAAACTCAGTGGCGTGGACAAACAAAACGAACTATAACATTTCAACCCAATATCATTTAATTCTTTAGCGCTGCCGCAAACTGTTTATACAGCATTCATTTACAAACTTTGTTGGTTTTAATCCATCAATGCGGCAAGCTTTATATCTAAATAGTGTCTGAAAATGTTATTCTCGAAGTTCGGACTGATACAGTCAGGACTTGTTTTTAAATACTGTTATTGCTTTTTCCTCGAACAAATCATTATTTTTAAATACTGTTATTGCTTTTTCCTCGAACAAATCATTATTTTTAAATACTGTTATCGCTTTTTTCCTCGAACAAATCATTGTTTTTAAATACTGTTATTGCTTTTTCCTCGAACAAATCATTGTTTTTAAATACTGTTATCGCTTTTTCCTCGAACAAATCATTGTTTTTAAATACTGTTATTGCTTTTTCCTCGAACAAATCATTATTTTTAAATACTGTTATTGCTTTTTCCTCGAACAAATCATTGTTTTTAAATACTGTTATTGCTTTTTCCTCGAACAAATCATTGTTTTTAAATACTGTTATCGCTTTTTCCTCGAACAAATCATTGTTTTTAAATACTGTTATCGCTTTTTCCTCGAACAAATCAAAGCGATCTGTTTCGAAGCGCACTTGAGTGAGTGACAATTTCGTAACTGTCCATAGATATCTCCGAAGTAGTTTTGTTGTTGTTTGTTGTTGTTGTTTTGTTTTGTTTTGCTTTGGGAAGGGGCGGTAATCTTACTTTTTTCAGGCGTCCCTCTATCCCCGTCTTTTTTTTTTCTTAAAGGATATTGTTTCACATCGACCGGAGAGAGGTTAGTGTCTGTGTGTCTGTCTGAAAAGTGTATTAGCACGATTTTCTCAGCAGTTTTCCAGACAGATTGTTACCAAATTTGGGCAAGTGGTGTGGACAGCTGAACCAGGAACGCATGAACATATGACGTCATAACACCAAATCAAAGGCAAACAGACCAAAAAAGTTCCTAAAATCAGTACATTTTGAGGATGGTCTCTAAACAGCACTTTCTCGGGTACTGACAATATTTACATTTTGTTTTCATTGTTGTGACAGTTTCTATTATTATTGTTTCAATATTTCACTCGATGCTTCTTCAAGGTCACGGTGATTTTCTGTAAGAACGTTTGCACGAACAGGAAGAACGCTAAAATGGTTGATTACTTTTCTCTAGTAAAATACCTTTGACGGATTTTATAACTTGTGTCCAATCTGAAAATAATTTGAGAAAAGCAAACGCCTTGACTCTGTGGTGTGCGTGTGTGCGTGCGTGCGTGTGTGTGTGTGTGTGTGTGTGTGTGTGTGTGGTGTGTGTGTGTGCGTGCGCGCGTGTGTGTGCGTGTATGTGTGTGTGCGTGCGCGCGCGCGCGCGTGTGTGTGTCTGTGTGTGTGTCCGTGTGCGTGTCCGTGTGTGTGTGTGGGTGTGCGTGTATGTGTGTGTGTGTGTGTATGTGTGTGGTGTGTGTGTGTGTGTGTGTGTGTGTGTGTGTGTTGTGTGTGTGTGTGTGTGTGTGTTTAAGACATTTCTGCAGTGCACAGCGTACACAAATGACAGTTCTGTGGGGCAACAACACAACAACAACAACAACAACAACAACAACACACACATACACGCGCGCGCGCGCAACACATACAATCATGGCACGAGGCAAGACAATTTACGATGTGCTAGCCTAGTCTCCCGTCCCTGACCTTCCACCTTTCGTGTCACACGTTTTCTCATTAAAGCAGGCTGTTCCTTTCCCCTCCCGACAATAGTGTTGATTTCAGCTCCCCGCCTCTCTCTCTCTCTCTCTCTCTCTCGCTCGTTTGGTTAGCATTTTGGATCTTACATGTAAGACGGAACGTTTCTGAGCAATGACACACATGGGAATTAAGAGCATATCTGAAAAAAAAAAGTATTATTATAATGCATTATGTTGTTCTTGACGTCGCAACTTTAACTGAATTTTTTGTGAGGTGTGTGTGTGTGTGTGTGTGTGTGTGTTGTGTGTGTGTGTGTGTGTGTGTGTGGTGTGTTCGCGCGCGTGTATGCGTGTGTGTGTGTGTGTGTGTGTGTGTGTGTGTGTTGTGTGTGTGTGTGTGTGTGTGTGTGCGTGTGTGTGTGCGTGTTTAAAGGCGTGTGATCATTTATACTCGTGTCGACGTGTTGTGAATTTGGTATGTTGTGATGTGTGTGTATGTGTGTGTGTGTGTTTGTGTGTGTGTGTGTGTGTGGTTGTGTGTTTTGTGTGCATGCACGCGCGTGTGCACGCACATTTCAGCTGATAGCACAACACTGTGTTCTGTTTCTATCCCCGTGGACTAGGTACCACTGCACTAGAGAAGAAAATAATCCTGCAAGAGATAATTGTATTCTTTGTAGATCCCTGCTGATTTTAAACCAGATCAGCACCCTTCATAATTATTGTGCTCTATTACTTGCACACTTATTTCAACTGAGAAATCTTCGTGGACACGTTTAGTTCACAAGCACACGTAAGGCCTACTTACGTGTTAGTATTGCTTGTGTACGTACATCAGCTGAGAATGTGAGAAATCTGATACATTTCGGTCGTAACACATACCTAACATACATAGATATATACCTACATAATTACATACGTACATGCATACAGTCTGACTGACGCACATCCATCTATGTCAATGTTTTTAAACAGCCCCAAAATAGACGGAAAATATGAAAGGATGAATATGGAACTCCAGTAATCATATACGTGACGCTATTTGTGTATGGAATTATAACGATTCTATAAATGACATTATCTTACACAATATATAAGTGACGCTATCCTATATATGATTATATAAATGACGCTACTTTACATCAGGACTAAAGTGATCATATAAGTGACGCTAATCTTACCATACAATTATAGTGATTCGATAAGAAATATATTCAAAGTAATGCTTTCTTACTATAGAACTATAACGATTATACAAGTGACGCTACCTTATCTAGAACTATGGTGATGATATAAGGACGCTATCTCACTACAGAACCATATCGATTATACAAGTAATGCTTCTTATATGGAACTATAATGATTATATAAGTGACGCTGTCTTACTATAGAACTATGGTGATTATATCAGTGACGCTTTACTATATGGAACTACAATGGTTATATAAGTGACGCTGTCTTACTATAGAACTATGGTGTTTATATCAGTGACGCTTTTCTATATGGAACTACAATGGTTATATAAGTGACGCTGTCTTACTATAGAACTATGGTGTTTATATCAGTGACGCTTTTCTATATGGAACTACAATGGATTATATAAGTGACGCTGTCTTACTACAGAACTATGGTGATTATATCAGTGACGCTTTACTATATGGAACTACAACGGTTATATAAGTGACGCTGTCTTACTACAGAACTATGGTGATTATATCAGTGACGCTTTACAGAACTAAGTATTGGAGACGTACAATGGAATTGTTTATATCAGTGACGCTGTCTTACCTATAGGAACTACAAGTGATTATATCAGTGACGCTATCTTATACAGAACTACAGTGATATTACGAGAGACGCTATTTCATTATGGAACTACAGTGATTATATCAGTGACGCTACTTATATAGAACTACAGTGATATTACGAGAGACGCTATTTCATTATGGAACTACAATGATTATATTGGTGACGCAGTCTTACTACAGAACTACAGTGATTATATCAGTGACGCTATCTTATATAAACTACATTGATAGTATAAAAGATGCTATTTCATTATGGAACCTTAGTGATTATATCAGTGACGCTTTCTCATATGGAACTACAGTGATTAGAAGAGAGGCTATATTACTACAGAAGAATAGTGATTATATCAGTGACGCTAACTTAATACAGAACTACAGTGATCGTATAAATGACGCTAACTTTGTATAGAACTATAATGATGATATAAGTGACAATATCTTATTCTAGAACTATAATGATATAAGTGACACATATCTCATTACAGGAATATAGTAATGATGAATAAAATAACGCCATCTCATTAAAGAACTATAATATTGATATAAATGACAACATCTTATAGAACTATAATGATGATGTAATTGACACTATCTGACGATGGAACTCTATTGATGATATAAGTGACACTATCTTATTATAGAACTATCCTAATAATGTAAGTGACACTATCTTAGAACAGAACTGTAGTGATCACAATATGTCACACTACTTAATATGAACTAAATAGACAGTACCAAGCAACTCTGGGGTGAGCTGGACAACAGGAGCTCCTAAGAGAAGACCCCCCACTCACCCCCACCCCTTCAAACGTTTCGATCCTAAATCTTACTCTAACTGAGCCGGGGGGTATGCAGGTCGTGTGTCCTAGACACCTTTCTGCTGTAGCCATTTTTTTCCACTTGGGTTCCAACTTGAGCCTTAAGGTGGTCGGGCGTCTCTGCAGTCACCCCCTCCCCTTTTCCCCCCATTCGGGTTCGAATGCGACCTCCGGCGTCCCCTGGACAAGTTACCCATGTGGTAGATGTCTTAATCACTTAGCTATCAGACGCCTGCAAGATATAGGGGAGGGGGGGGGGGTAATTTTAAGCCTTATGAAATTCACCTTTAATCCTCCTTGACCAGATCAGGCCAGATCCGTTAAGACTGTCTGACCAAAAGAGACCTGGATGCCACAGAGCCAGAGCTCCTGCCTTCCAGTCTGACTGCATAAGTTTGAGTCTGACCCTGAGCAAATTTTTATCTACGTGCACAGACTTCAGTTCACCCAACGTGGATGGATATATGGTCCTTTTCAGAGTAGAGGAAGGTTAAACAACGAGGAAGAGGAGATGGGCACTGCCATTATCATGCTGGCTCTGAGAGAAGAGGAGGTTTCTCTGCCACCTCACTCTCCTATGACCTCAGGGTTAGGGGATAATCTTTACTGTTTTCGAAATACGACATCAACACAGTAATGCAGGTAAGTAGGAAAGACCATAAGGTGCTCCCCTCTGATACCTTCACCTTCATGGGGAACTTTTACAACAGTCGACGTATCAGAAAGACGGATAAATCAACAACAGATTTTCCGTGTCACTATACACAACCACGTATCTCACGACACAACTGCTAATCTTTACCGACTCAAGAAGGCCAATCAATTATCAATCATCATCAAAGTCATACCTCGGATAACCCGACTTCTTTTTTTATCAGAAGGCCGAGTTATTGGAAGTTTTCAAAAATCAACCCTTCACTTCACTCTCGAATTATCATCCGAGAAACAGAAAAACTAAAACTTTCCTACACTATCTGCTCAGTTAAAGAAAAACGACCCAAGACAAAAAAAAAAACACACAAAAAAAACAATCCCTATGTTATTGTCTGACATTTCCTGCTTGGCGCTTCATTCAAATCGTTACATTTATTACATATGACACGTGCAGTCATCACATTACCACAGTTATTACATATGATAAGTACAGTCATCACATTACCACAGTTATTACATATGACAAGTACAGTCATCACATTACCACAGTTATTACATATGATAAGTACAGTCATCACATTACCACAGTTATTACATATGATAAGTACAGCTATCATCACACCACATCAATTACAAAGTCGTATCTGGTCCGTTGCATGCAGTCCGCAGAGATTACTTGCCTATCTGGCTGGAGGAGTGACACTACCAGGTTCGAAATGTTGGCGCGCACACACACACACACACACACACACACACACACACACACACACACACACACACACTCACACACACACACACACACACACACACAACACACACACACACACACACACACACACACACACACACACACACACACACACACGGGTGAATATACACAAACGCCGCACGCTCATGCAATGCTCATGCATTGATACACTCACGTACACATATGCTCGCGCACGCACGTACACACACACACTCGTATACACACACGCACACGCGCCATGGTACAATCCCGTCACAACGGTGTGTCATCCCGTAGGGCCCCGTACAGTTTAATCAACACAACAACAAACAATAAGAGATAAGGACACGAACAATTTATCATAGGTCCCTAATGAAGAGTTGAAATGAGCCTATATCAGTTAAATATAAAGCAAACGTTTAATATACAAGCCTTTATACAGAACAAAACAAAAAGATGGTATACGCATTCCGGATTTTGAAGGCTTTGTACAAACTGATGGAAAGCCGCTTAATATATTCTTCCTTAACGGATGCCCTGAGTATTGTAGCTAAGTTTGAACGACGAAGGCTGTTTAAAACACGCTGGTCGAATCAACTGACCTCTAGGATCACTCACGGCAGACCAACAAAAGATAAAACGTACTTCACTTTCTTTACATTATGGACAAATAAGGTCATAAATACTGCGCTGTCTAAACAGACAGACAGACAGACAGACAGACAGAGAGAGAGTCACAGAGAGAGACAGAGACAGACAGACAAAGAGAGAGAGAGACAGAGGCAGACAGACAGAGAAAGAGAGAAAGAGACAGACAGACACAGAGAGAGAGAGACAGAGAGAAAGAGAGATTACAATATATTACCCTCTGAGATACATTACAATACACATATATAGAGAGTGATTCAGCTTCAGACAGACTTATTCACAGAGACCGTGGTCCATCAGAACGAATTTCTATCGTACTCTTTGTAGTATACATTTTACTCTTACATCCTAACACTAGACAAGAAAGTACTAAGGGAATTTCATCTTTCTGCACGTCTTGACAAAATGAACATACACCGCCATATGATAAGTCTGTAACGGGAGTAGTGAACAAAATATGTCTGAAAAACGTACTCTGAATTGTGTTATAGTGCGAGAGAGAACAGACAGACAGACAGACAGACAGACAGACCGACAGACAGACGATGGGAATCTAGATACCGTGAGTCTGATCTGGCGAGACTTATCATTTTCTCCTGCTCGACGAAGCATCAGAAAAGTTTTGCTGTTTCTCCCCTAACTTCTGTATCCGTTCTCTGTTGTTTGCTATTTGTTTGTTTGTTTTTTGTTGTTGTTGTCTTACGTTAATGCCTGACGGTTTCACTTTCAGTTTCAGTTTCTCAAGATGACGTCTCCGCGCTCGGAATGAATTCCATATGCACCAACGTCACAGATGCCACGTGATGGTGATCATGGCACAAGCCTTAAGCCTGCACATAAACCCACGAGCTGGCCAGGTCCAGGTCCTATCTAGCCTATGTTTTACCTAGTTTACATTTTTGTTCTAGAATTCTGTCAGTCTGTCACTGGAATAGTCTTGGTTATATGTAAATGATATGTGTATCGGTGTATCATATCTGCAAAGAAAAGAGCAGATACGTAAAGTATTTACTTTATATAAATAATCAAAGGTCTGAATCAAAACACAACTAGCCACTCAGTATTAAACTCATCTCTCATCACAGAAAGCCCCCCCACCCCCAGTCAATGTACAGAGCCTCAGCTGCCTACCAACAGGGTGAAAACAATATTTCCTTAATAATGGCCCGGCCATTCTGTCGTCTACTTCCAAGGAAAGAAAACAGGAAATAGAAAAGTCAGTCAGTAAATAAATAAACAAATAAATAAACAAATAAACAAAAGATAAAGGAGTATGTACATGTAGATAAACAAAAGAGTAAGAAATGAGAAATAACAAACAACAGTAGATATACACATGTACACACACACCCGCACATAGATACACAGACACAAGTAAGAAATGAGAAATAACAAACAACAGTAGATATACACATATACACGCACACCCGCACATAGATACACAGACACATGTAAGAAATGAGAAATAACAAATAACAGTAAATACACACATACACACACACGCCAGCACACACACACACACACACATATATATACACACACACGCGCGCGCGCGCGCGAACTTACATACATTCATACAAACATACTCATAGCCCCACAGACACAAACGAAATGAGCTTATGCCTGACAAAGATCAGGTGGCCGAACATTAATTTTTGTGCCTGTCTTGTCACGTTATCTCAAATTCGCGTTCTGATTTTATTCTTGTGTTTTTTCTTGTTCCCACTTGCTTGAACACATGTGTTTTGGATTTCTATCATTTTCAGACAAGATGTACGAGAAGAAAACAAATGCTGTACGCCAAAATGTTTCCAGCCTTTAAAATGAACCAAGCCTCTGCCCCTCTTCTCGCCCCTCCTCCATACCCTGCCTGTCCTGTGCAATACCCTGCCCTCGTGACACACAAAAGATTTATCGTGTGATGTGCACGCTGCTTCTCCGTAGAAGAACGCGCCGCTGCAGCACTGCGCTATTCATTTCGTTTATGTCTGCGGAGTTGAACTATATTTTCGTTTAAGATTTTTGTCGTTAATGTTCGATGTGAAACCAATCACAGTCAATTTCACTATAAAATTTTGCCACGAAAAACTCCTTCGTTGCAGTGGGTTCTTCCGACTGAGTGCATAGTGCTGAGTGCGTGCTGCATACGGGACCTTGGTTAAAATCGTTTTAACTGAAAGAATGGACTTGGTTAAAATCGTTTTAACTGAAAGAATGGACCAAGAACATCATTAACGGGGAAGGAAGGAGGAGGTGGAGATGGATTCCTATCCAATGGTAATTCGAACACAGATCTCTGGTTTCTCTTTTTCCAGACAGCCGCTTTATGCTGTGGACTACCACTCCACTGTAAACAAGACTCGACTCGAGCGTTCATACCTCTGAAACAAAGGTTTGTGTACAATGCGCACAACACATCTTGCCCCTTACTGTCGGGAAAACCTTACACAGGACACTAGATCTCGATAGTGACAGGAGAAAGTCCCATCCTCTTCACCGTTATCTGGTGATAAGAAAAAGATGAGTGACTCCTATCACCAATGAGCCCAGCTTGACAAGAGGTAGAGCCTGCCTATTTCACTGAATGGGTCTGCACGGGTTCGAATCCTGCCGGCGAAAAACTACGTGCGAACGACCTCCAATATACCCAGCTGTGAGTTTGGAATTTGGAATTTGTTCCAGAGGGATTCACGACATTCGGGCAATTCCATATGTGCGCCACCAACATCTGTCAGTCAGTCATTATCTGGCAGACTCCTTGAACCTGCGCAAAACCCTATGTACTGGCAAGGTTTTGAACAGAGAAAGGAGAGAATGCTACGGCCAAAACACCACGCTGACACCACCAACATGACAGACATTGACATGGACAGCACAATAAGTCAGTTTTTATGACAGAATGTGACGGTCAAAACACCACGCTGACACCACCAGCATGACGGAGACATTGACATGGACAGCAAATAAGCCAGTTGGTATGTTGCAGGCTGGGACTGACTTGAGATACACGATCTTGAGTCTACAAGTCCATCAACAGAGCCAACCCGCCAGCTAAGCTGTGAATATTTATACCTATCTAGTACGCACATAGAACCGATAATGTTATACGGTTGTGATGCGTAGACAGTCAATATGCAAAGCTAGAACAAGATTGAG
>JAPXFY010000024.1:39631499-39653999 GCA_030674185.1 Monoplex corrugatus
AAGTGGTTTTTCGACAGAATTTTGCCAGGGACAAGTCTTTTATCGTTGTGGGATCTTTAACTTGCGCTAGACGCATAGTGCACACAGGACCTCGTTCAGTATCGTCTTATCTGAGTTTCAGTTTCAGTTTCTCAAGATGACGTCTCCGCGCTCGGAACGAATTCCACATGCACTAACGTCACAGGTGCCACGTGCATGGTGACCGTGGCACTTATCTGAAACACTGGCATCCAGTCAAGGTCAAGAGACTGGGGACATGTGCGGTAAAATCCTTGTGTGGCCTGGAACTGATTCCACGTTTCTGACATTTCGGGTGCGTGCTTTATCTGTTTGGTCACATCACTCCAGTACACACTGTAATCATCTTTTAAATGAAATCCATTCAGATTATCTCGTATACGATTACGCGCACTTGTAGGCCTACATGTATGCAATAGTAACTATGCACAACCAACTTCAGCGTGTAGAATTGGCTTTAGCTGTCACCACCCCACCCCCCCATACACACACACACACACACACACACACACACACACACACACACACACACACACACACACACACACACACACACACACACCTGATCTGTGTGGTTACCGACTTACTACACATAACTAACTTCCGTAGTTTAAACCTGCTCTTCGTCGACCGTCTGACCCGTTTGATAAAGCAACCAGAGTGAAGTACATGTACTAGCTACAACACACAACACACTTCCATAATGTAAACCTGCCCTTAACAGCAACACCTGACCCGTTCAATAAATTCACTATTGCACAGTGCATACGCCAGACACGATACATGTACCCAAACTTGCCTAGTGTAAGCCTTGTGACGTGTTATCAACCCGAGTGTGTACCGCATGCAACCAGTCACTACACAAACAAAAGTACGTACTATGAAATATTCAAAACTATGCTGAGAACTACACATCTGTGATGAGGATGCACGACTGCCATATTTAGACTGACCATCCTCTCTCTCTCTCTCTCTCTCTCTCTCTCTCTCTCTCTCTCTCTCTCTCTCTCTCTCTCTCTCTCTCTCTTCTCTCTCTCTCTCTCTTCTCCTCTCTCTCTCTCTCTCTGTGCAAGTATGAGTATATGCGTGTGTGCAAGAAATGTGCACGTGTGTGCGTGTGTGTGCGTGTGTTGTGTGTGTGTGTGTGTGTGTGTGTGTGTGTGTGTGTGTGTGTGTGTGTGTGTGTGTATGTGTGTTTGTGTTCACAAGTAACTGGCGGGCAATGTATAATTTCATTTTCTAGACATCGGTTTGTTTCAAACATCTGTCCTATAAAACGTAATGTATGTACGTGTGAAACTGGATATGATAGTTTGATATTGTTCTTGACAATACTGAGCAGTGTACGTGTGCATAAGTTGTTTACACATGTGACTATGAAAATGTGTTCATATTCCTCTATATACATGTACACACAAAATCGACAACAAATGCATAATGTAAACCTGCTCTTAATTCCTCGCAGCTCGTGACCTTTGTGAAAAACTCCATGACTTAGTGAGCAGATGGAGACAACTTGTGTATGTATCCTGAAACATGAGAACTGAGAATAGATAACCAGTGTATGTATCCTGAAACATGAGAACTGAGAATAGATAACCAGTGTATGTACCCAGAACATAAGAACTGAGAATAGATAACCAGTGTATGTACCCAGAACATAAGAACTGAGAATAGATAACCAGCGTATGTATCCAGAAACATGAGAACAGAGAATAGATAACCAGTGTATGTACCCAGAACATAAGAACTGAGAATAGATAACCAGTGTATGTATCCAAAAACGTGAGAACAGAGAATAGACAACCAGTGTATGTACCCAGAAGCATGAGAACTGAGAATAGATAACCAGTGTATGTATCCAGAGACATGAGAACACAGAATAGATAACCAGTGTATGTACCCAGAAACATGAGAACACAGAATAGATAACCAGTGTATGTATCCAGAAACATGAGAACACAGAATAGATAACCAGTGTATGTACCCAGAAACATGAGAACTGAGAATAGATAACCAGTGTATGTATCCAGAGACATGAGAACTGAGAATAGATAACCAGTGTATGTACCCAGAAACATGAGAACTGAGAATAGATAACCAGTGTATGTATCCAGAGACATGAGAACACAGAATAGATAACCAGTGTATGTATCCAGAGACATGAGAACACAATAGATAACCAGTGTATGTACCCAGAAACATGAGAACACAGAATAGATAACCAGTGTATGTACCCAGAAACATGAGAACACAGAATAGATAACCAGTGTATGTATCCAGAAACATGAGAACACAGAATAGATAACCAATGTACCAGAAACACAAGAACACAGAATTACAGCTATAATATGTACCCAGACATACATGAACCCAGACTAGACAGCTAAGGTATATACATGTACCTAGAAATACATGAGCACAGAACGAGAACGCGTAATTAATCGACTAATCAAGACAAGTGCAAATGTTTGGCCTACAGGCCTTTGTCAAGTATACACACAAAACAACAAAGTCAAAACTTCACAAAATTCAGGAAATGAAAAACTGATACAGTGATAGGCTGAACTCCCTGATAATTGGTTGAGCTGGAAAAGATAATTCTTACTATGTGTGGTACATACAGCAGAACAAGGATTTACTTAGTTATCACGAGAAGCATCACTCTATTGTTACTAACCCACAAAGCCAACACTGCGTGTTCACTAAGGATGTGATGAAAAATTCGGTCAAGAGCTGACTTTCACTCACTGTGGGTGCGTTAAGTCAACGTTTAATATAATAGATGGCTGGGGATTAACAACAATGACTATGATAATGCATAAGATAGCTACTCACAATCTACTTGTACTGTCTTGTGGTTAGCTGAGATGCCCCTCATGGAGTCTGTTTCCCATGAGACTTCTTTGATTGGGGGTATGAGGAGATTGGATTTTGCCCAGGAAGGATTCATTGCACTCGGACAATTCCATAAACGCTACACCCAGATCTGCCAGTAATTATTTGGCAGCTCCCTAAGCCTTCGCAAAATCCTGTGCGCTGGCCAGGTTTTGAAGTGGGGAAGGGAGGGAAGGGACCTACAATCTACTAAGTTGATACCACCAGAATGCTGGAAACATTAATATGGTCCGCAAACAGGTCAGTATTTAATGATGCAGGCCGGGATTGATCTCGTGATATCATATCTTGGGTGCACGTCTCTCTAAAAAAAAAAAGATAAAAAAATGAAATAAAACAAGCCAGCCGGTGAAAATCCTGTGACACGTCTGAGGGTCGGTCCCATTCCTAAGGGTTGAAAGCTAGAACGAAGAAAGCTGACAAATATTTAGTGTTTGCTATTTGACTGATGTAATTTAAGAAAGATTCCTATAGGAGTTGGCAGGTCACACAAATATACTAACACACATTCATTGTATCTGCTATTTGACTGGAGGTCTGACGGAGACCTACAAATGGACTGAAAGCTGACAAGACGATGAATGACACACATACAGGGTTTCTTCTAACTGACCTTTGATCTGACGTAAATCCCTAAAGAAGCTAACAGCTACCGAGAAAACACTGGTAAAAGCTAACAAGAAGATAATGACACATAGAATATCTTCTAGCTGACTGGTGGTCTGACCACGACACCTACGTGAACTGAAAGCTAGCAAGAAGTTACACACATTCAGGATATCTTATTTGACTGGTACCCCCCCCTCCCCCCCCCCCCCAAAAAAAAACAACCCTCTAAAAGGTTGAAAGTTAACAAGAAGATACTGAAACTGACACATTCAGAATAGCTTCTGTTTGACCGGAGGTCTAATGAGGACTACAAAATGAATTGATGGAAGTCTGATGAAGACTCCTAAATGAATTGATGGAGGTCTTAATGAATTGAAAGCTATCAAAAACTGGCAGAAAATCCCTAAGGAGATTGAAAGCTAACTAGACAAGTGACACACATTCAGGCTATCTTCTGCTCATCAACTACCGCAGAATCACATGGCCATCTACATTCTCAAAATAAATGAACACCGCACAAGGGCTCTGAAAGATTAAGACAGTGGTATTTACAAGGACTCTGAAAGATTAAGACAGTGGTATTTACAAAGACTCTGAAAGATTAAGACAGTGGTATTTACAAGGACTCTGAAAGATTAACAAAGTGGTATTTACAAGGACTCTGAAAGATTAACAAAGTGGTATTTACAAGGGCTCTGAAAGATGAACAAAGTGGTATTTACAAGGACTCTGAAAGATTAACAAAGTGGTATTTACAAGGACTCTGAAAGATTAACAAAGTGGTATTTACAAGGACTCTGAAAGATTAACAAAGTGGTATTTACAAGGACTCTGAAAGATTAACAAAGTGGTATTTACAAGGACTCTGAAAGATTAACAAAGTGGTATTTACAAAGACTCTGAAAGATTAACAAAGTGGTATTTACAAGCACTCTGGAAGATTAACAAAGTGGTATTTACAAAGACTCTGAAAGATTAAGACAGTAGTATTTACAAAGACTCTGAAAGATTAACAAAGTGGTATTTACAAACACTCTGAAAGATTAACAAAGTAGTATTTACAAGGACTCTCAAAGATTAAGACAGTAGTATTTACAAAGACTCTGAAAGATTAACAAAGTGGTATTTACAAGGACTCTGAAAGATTAACAAAGTGGTATTTACAAGGACTCTGAAAGATTAAGACAGTAGTATTTATACAGACTCTGAAAGATTAAGACAGTAGTATTTATACAGACTCTGAAAGATTAAGACAGTAGTATTTATACAGACTCTGAAAGATTAAGACAGTAGTATTTACAAGGACTCTGAAAGATTAAGAAAGTAGTATTTACAAGGACTCTGAAGAATTAAGTAAGCATTATTGTATTGTATTGTAGTGTATTCAGAAATTCTGAATGAGTTGCTGTTTGCCGACGACCAGTGCCTCGCACATGAGAAGGAAGAAAAACTTGAAACGCATACCACCATTCTGAACGTTACATGTAAACATTATCAACAGGCAAGTCAGTATCGCCATGACGGAGACAATGAAGATTTTGCAGAACACCAAGCAACCTTAATACTAACATCAACAATGTCAAACGTAACCCAGGGAACGAGTGCAAATACATCGGCAGCATCTTCACCGAGGATGGAAGACTGAACAAGGATACTGAAACCGGAGCGCAGACAGCTTAACACGAGCAGCTGATAGCCAGCTTCACTCTCCGAACACCCCATCATCCCAACTGAGACCAAAGCTAAGTTAATCAATCCCATCCCACCTCCCATCAATGCCCACACTCATTTACCAGTTAAAACCTGGATCTTGAACAAGACTCTCAAATGCAAATTCAAGACCTGCGAGATGTGCCTGATTCACAACACCCATATTTTGGAAAATGGTGGGGACAACAACAGTCCACCTTTACAATTCAGTAGCAGAAAGTCAAATAGCTCAGGCGCTTCACATACACACACATATATATATAACGAAAAAGAGACAAAAAGACAGACAGACACATAGACAGAGAGAGAGAGAGAGAGAGAGACAGACAGACAGACAGACACAGAGAGAGAGAGAGAGAGAGAGAGAGAGAGAGAGGCGGGAGGAAGAGGGAGAGAGAAACCTATCACGATATTTCTGCTGGAGGAGGATGTCAACGACAAGGCCACAACACATCCTGTACCGTCTACAGTCAGGTGTAAAAATCAGTTGTGCATATCTTTCGATTGTCGACACTGATGGACAGTGATGCGTGCACACGTGTGTGTGTGTGTGTGTGTGTGTGTGTTGTGTGTGTGTGTGTGTGTGCGTGCGTGCGTGCGTGCGTGCGTGTGTGTGTGTGTGTGTGTGTGCGTGCGTGCGTGTGTGTGTGCGCGCGTGTGTATGTGTTTGTGTACGTATGTGTTTGTGTGTGTGTTTACGTATTTGTGTTTGCGTGTGTGTGTGTTTGAGTGAGAGAGTGTGTGTGTCTATTTGTGTATGTGTGTGCGCGCGTGCGTGCGCGCGCGCGCGCGTGTGTGTGTGTGTGTGTGTGTGTGTGTGTGTGTGTGTTTCTCTCTCTCTCTTCTCTCTCTGTGATGTATGTATGTGTGTACGTATGTGTGTTTGTGTGTGTGTGTTTGAGTGAGCGAGATAGAGAGAGAGAGAGTAAGTGTGTACGTGTACGTGTGTGTGTGTGTGTGTGTGTGTGTGTGTGTGTGTCTGTGTGTGTGTCTGTGTGTGTGTCTGTGTGTGTGTCTGTGTGTGTGTTGTGTTTGAGAGTGTATGACGTATGTATGTGTGTGTATGGGAGAGAGATGGAGAGAGAGAGAGAGACAGACAGACAGACAAACAGAGACAGAGAGAGGAGGGGAGAAAGAAAAAGAGGAGACAAAGAGAGAAAGAGTGTGGAGGGAAGAAAAAGGGGTGGGCGAGGGTGGCAATGTTTAAGATTCAAGCGTAGTGGAAAATGACCACATACGAGTACAACAAACAGTCTGTTTACACTGTCCATTATTTCATATATGCAGACAGTACATAACCTCGCTCTTTCCAGCATACGATGCAAACTGGACAACGACAAACTACTTAAGTGTAAAAAGGGCCGCACGCGCGCTTCCTGTGTTTGTATACGTGTCCGTCTGTCTGTCTGTGCCTGCATGCATACATGTACCGGCATACGAGTGGCTGAGTACGTGCGCGCAAGCAGGCAATGTTTGTATATGACCCGTTTTCTTTTAAGCGGGTAGAGGGAGATAGGCCAGGGTAAACTACTGCCTAGTCATGGTGGATACAATAGGTTTAGCCACCAGAAAGCAAAAATGGACCTTGTACTCGACTCTGATTACAACCACAGACATGAACAGCAACACAGTCTGGCTACTCAGCGGTCTGTGGCTTCAGTATACTTTGTATATTTGGTGTTATGTAGCCTAAGTTGTATGTTGTGTTGTTGTTATTGTTGTTGCTGCTGTGTTGTTATGATGGTGGTGGTGGTGGTGTGTGAGTGTGACGCAAAAGTTATGTCAATATATTCATATATATACATAACAAAAGTGAACTTCATCAGGCTTAAAAGGAAAGTTATGTCAAAATATTCATATATACACATAACAAAAGTGAACTTCATTAGGCTTAAAAGCTCCCCTTTGTACAGCAGATGTCCAATAACTAAGTGGTTCAGACATCCGTCATAAGTACAACTTGGCCTTGTGGCACCAAACCACCTTGCAGACGCGGGTTTTGAAGTCTGATATACTTCGTAAGATAGTAATGCAAAAAATTTTAAAAATCGCAGTGAGACACAAACATTTTCGATATTCCATAATGCCCGTATGGACAATTAATGAATAAGTAAATAACAAAATAAAACAAAGGATACACGAAATGAATAAATGAATCATCATCATCATCAAGTGCCCTGCCACGAATACATGAATACATGAAATTTAAAAAAAAACATTTTTTCCTGGTCAGGGAAGCTCTGTTGTTATTGTTGTTTTTGTGTTTTTCCATAAATGCTGAATATAAGTTATGTTGTTATCTTTTGTATACGTTTGCCAAAGCCCAATTAGCCCAAAATTTTGCCCCTGTCTTGTGAATTAAACAAGCCTTCTCAGTCTATTTTCTTGGGCTTCTGGTTCATAAAAAACACTTTTTTTTCTAATGTTATAAACAAACGTAGGCCGGGAAGCTGAAAATATCAACTGCTCCGTATTTCCTCTCCACAGTAAAAGTGATCAATCAAAACATTTCTCAGTCTGTCAAAATGCATACACTATTAGTCAAACAATTCGAAAAGATACAATCAGAAATACAAATTGGCGAATTTGTGTACATTTTAGATTAAACAGTTGCAATTAGTATCTAGAAAACAACAACAACAACAACAACAACAACAACAACAACAACCATTCCGTATGAAATCCTAGTGACCAGAACAGTTTCTTATCACATATAAATGATGCATCTACCAAGAGAAGCAACAGGAAGTTTGAAAAAAAAAGGATTTTAAACAAATAAATATAAGCGTCGGAAGAATTCACACACACACACACACACACACACACACACACACACACACATACACACACACACACACACACACACACACACACACACACACACCACGTACGCACACCGCGCGCACACACACACACACACGTACACACACACACACCACGTACACACACACACACACACACACACACACCACGTACGCACACACACACGCACGCGCACACACACACACACACACACACACACAGAGAGGAGGAGAGAGAGAGAGAGAGAGAGAGAGAGAGAAGAGAGAGAGAGAGAGAGAGAGAGAAGAGAGAGAGAGAGAGCACTGCTTACTTTTGACAAACCTTCGTGTGGCCATTTACGACGTTATAGCTTCGCAGTGTTTCCCAAAATAGGTGTGGTTTCCGCCACGGAAAAATTAGCGAAATCTATTCGTAACTTGACGACATTGTTAACTAGTCAGGATGTAATTTATAACAGGCTGAAAAAATGACTTTGACAACATAACGAGAGTCCAGACACAGTGGAAAAGAACACAGGGGCTAAATGACTTCATTAAATCTCTGAGACAACCAACTCTTGGAAAGGAAGTGCCATTGCATTATAGCAAAAAGGTTTGTGGTAGATTTAATAAAAAAAAAAAAAGAAGAAAAAATAACACCCGAGGGTGCTGGATGTAACCCAGAGCAATAATGCCTCACCACTGTCCGGACAATTACCTTCCAACTCCCGACTCCACATGATAGCCATTTCGGCAAGCAACATAGGCTGTCCATGCGCTGCATGACCCATTCGGACCCGATGATCAGTCACCTCGTTTACGAGCCAAATAGCAAGATGGGGTGATACAAACCTCAGGACATAGCCACACAACCCGCACCAGCCAGGTCAAGCCAAGCTACAGGACCAGGAGAGAAACATGGGGTGTTCCTACGATGTGGACAGACATGAAGCACCACATACACAGCTCGTTTGCTTTTCAGTTAGGTTTGACATGCCTCCAAAAGTATCGCAAGTTTGCCGTCTTTCCCGCTGTCACCAGGAGTTTCACTGCAAGTCATTAGCTTTGATTCTCACAAGCCAGCAGCCATGGTGCAGATCGAAATTAACAAGAAACATCCGAAGGTGCTGGACTGGACCCAGAGCAACAATGCTTCACCACTAACCCAACAATTACCTCATCATTGATCAGACCATTACTGGTTAGAGTTACTTCATAGAAAAAAGAAAAGTTGTCATTTTTTATTTTTAAAAAAATGGGGGAGACTATTTTATGTCAAACAAACAGAGGTATGTCTGTGTATGTGTATCTGTGAATTGAAAAAAAAAAAGGCATTACGGAGAATTTCTCAACTGTTTCCGGATGGATCTTGGCCATGCTTGTGTCAAAGGTCGCAGATTGTTGAGCTGTGCAAGTACACAAGTGTGGAAGTCATGGTATTAGGGTCAAGGTCGCATGGACTAAACAAAATCGACTGAAATCAGCACTTTGTCAGGGAAGTGAGTAAACAGCACTTCACTTTTCAGGAACTTCTGACAATGTTTCACTGTTGTGATAGGCTATCACTATTCTCATTTCACGTCAAAATTTTCTCACTTGATTTTTCTTCAAGGTCACAGTGATCTTGAGAACTACAGAATGTGGATTTTCTGTAATAATTTTTGCATGCAAGGAAGATCATAAAATGGTTTTCACTCTTGTTTCTCATTTCATTTGTCCGCCTGCACTATCGATGTCATCAAAAAAGATTTGTGTAAAATTTTCCCCGGAAAGATTAGGAAGCAGTGCCACCTGTTCCCTATATAGTTTATCTATCAAAACAAATTTTTCTATAAATTTGCTGCCGTGAGTTCTTTTACGTGCACGAAGTTCGTGCTGCAGACAGGCTCTTGGTTCACTGTTTCATCTGAAAGACAAGCACTCCTTCACCAAAGACAGACGGAGAGATAGAGTACCTGACGTACTGAATGTGTATATTCTTTTTGTAAGAGAGAAGAGACAGAAAACATCTCCCCAAAAGAATACACATATTCAGTACGTCAAATATTCACTCACTCACTCACTGACTCCTCTCCTCTCTCTCTCTCTCTCTCTTCTCTCCTCTCTCTCTCTCTTAAATCTTTTGTAAAAGTATACAGACAGAGACTAACTGATATAAGGTGGAAATGACGAAAGGCATATTGGTAACAGCGACAGATTTAAGTTCAACAGAAATTTTGAATTAATTTCAATGCCGATTCACACGTAACATCACACGGAAATAGATAACAGAAATTCTAAAATAAATGTCAATGCAAGTTCATAAATAACATTAAATGTAAATAAATATTTAAGAAATGCATTGACCAAATTTATGTTTGGTGCATCACACCTTATCACCCGCAGATCAAGATACGAAGATGAAACAACTTGTGAACTGTGAAAGAAAGAAAATGAAATTACACATTTTGCATTTATGCTGCCCACAATTTGAACTTAAAAAGAATGTAAATACTCCCAGGAAGCATGGAAAGAAAAACATATTTTGATTAATATCAGTTTTTGTGACTAAGAAATGAACACCCCCCATCCCCACCCAAGGGATTAGGCTCTATACTTACATAAAGTATTCAAAAGACGTCAATCTGTTATGTCAACGAAATAACATTATTCCGTATCATTATGGCTTGTTATAAAAGTAATAAATGATTATGTACGTGTTAAATTCTGTGTTGGTTTCAAATTTCATCTAGAAATCACAATAATACTCGTATGATTACATTGTGTCACGATATATAAAGTACCGCTTACTCCCCTTCAATTGGAACGATCGCCTTTTCTTTGAAAAATTTGTATTTGTACTCTCTCTCTCTGTCTCTGTGTGTGTGTGTGTGTGTGTGTGTGTGTGTGTGTGTGTGTGTGTGTGTGTGTGTGTGTGTGTGTGTGTGTGTGTGTGTGTCTGTTTGTATCTGTGCGTGTGTGTATTTACGTACTTGCACAAGGGAAACGGAGGCCGGGAAGAGAGAGAGAGAGAGAGAGACAGAGAGAGAGACAGAGAGAGAGACAGAGAGAGAGAGAGAGGGGAGACTGAGAGAGAGAGAGACAGACAGAGATGTCCATTTCCCCTGACAACTGCAATGTTCACACAGGATTTGGGGAGAAAAGCCAAGGCAAGCCAAAACACAAAACACTTTTCTCCATGAAATCCTTCGGAAAAGTCTGTTCTGAGAGTCGTCACAACACTAATTTTCCAAAAATCACCTCTCTGTTGCCAATCTATGCTTAACAGTATGCTGTAACTTCTCCTGTCCAGGTTTGGAAAGGTAAAGCAGCGCAGGGAAAAAATGTGAACAATCTTCATAACACCAACAAGTGCTGGTTTTAACAACTCACTTCCCCATGATCTCAGGGTTATGGTCAACTTGTGCCTTTTTTTGATGAACAAACACGGGAGAAATGTAAGAAAGAGAAGACATGACACCATGAGAACAAAAGCAAACCACTGAGGAAACATCCCATCTCTTTCCCCTTTATTTTCTCCCAACCCAAAATTTCCCATTCATCTCTGTCTTTCACGACGTCCACACGCTGTTTCGTGCGTATGCGTGAGAGACAGAGACAGAGAGAGAGAGGAGGGGGAGTGGACGTGGAGAAAGGTAAGCAAGACATGCTGCTCGTTGAACAGCAATGCTTAACACAAGAGAAAAATCGGTAGAGAATGGCCACACCCACGTAAAACACAGTGGTTTCAGCTGGAACATCCTGAATATAAACAATGAAAGGAAACATTGTTTCATATTTTCACTGTCTGCATGCCATAAATTTTCTTCTGGTTAGCGCTGAGCTGAAGCGAGGGTTCCAGCCTGGGTCGAGAAAGCTTCATGCATGCCTCTAGTTCATCCGGCTGTGAATGGAGTATCTGATCCTGTTCAGGTTTGAGGAAAGGTAAAGAAAGATATGAAGTATCTCATGGGAACGCTGAGGCTTTTTCAACAGAAACAGGACGCCCATCTTCTGGAAATTCTGAGCAAGAAATTTCCTCTTTTGTATAACTCTCTCATCTTGTACGTTTTTCTTTCCTTTTTTTTTGCCCTCCCCCCCCCCTTCTCTCTCTCTCTCTCTCTCTTTCTTCTTTTATCTGGCTCAAGGGTCTAATTAAAACCATTTTCTCAGGACCTTCTTGCCCCTTTCGTGTCTCGCTCCCACCCATTATGTGCTGTTAGCGAGCTAGCTCTCTGTTCTTAAGAAAACGCTGCTGTACTCTTTAGCATCACGAAATAGACTACACACCTCTTTTTCTGCATGTCATTTATTAGTGTTCTTCTAGCAAAGACTTGTACACACTTTTCTAAACATATAAAATTAACGTACTCTTAAGTATCTATTTTTCATTTTTATGTTAAACACCAATAAATTTTTTAGTACATTAATGTTTCATTTCTTTTGTTTTTCTCTAAACATTTGCCTCTGAGCATTCTTCTTCTATCCATGCCTTCTTATTTCTTCTGATTTTGGTTCTTATTTCTTTTTTCAGCCTTTTGTAATCTTCTATCTTGTTCTTTTGAGCTTGGCTTTTTTCTTTGGCTAGTTGGAAAATTTCATCGCTTATGTATGGCTTTGGTGGTTTGTTTGTCCGCCTTCCTGTTTTGTCTCCGCGGCCGCAGTTTCGCCCATATATTGTTTGGCAAAGTTTCATTTGCTGTCTTTACTTCTAAGAGGGCAGAGAAGTGGTTGTTTATTTCAACTTGGTACTCAGCTTTGATTTCTGGATTTTTAGAGTATCTAGATCATATCTGATTTGCTTCTTTGCTTTGTGTTATTTGTATGCTTTCGTTCCTAGAGTTGCAATTTCGAGCACGTGGTCTGTCTCACAATCCACTCCTGGTCTAGATTTTGCATTATCACTGACGTTCTCCATTTCTGGTCTATCATGGTGTAATCTATTTGATGTCTGCTTCTGTCCGCTGGTGATGTCCATGTATATTTCCTTCTATTTAGATGTTTGAAGAAAGTGTTTGTGATTGCGAGATTGTTCGCTTGACAGAAAGTGCTGCTCCGTTCGTTTCATCAACTGTTTATCACAATGGCAAAGATGGCAAACACGAAGACCAAAAAGCGAACATCAGATGGAATGGTGCACACTGTGAATATTTTGGCATAAAAAAGGAGTCAGGCAGGGCTCCGTACTTTCGCCTCATCTTTTCAACTTATATACAGAGCAGGTCATTGGAGAGGCAGATTAAGGAGAGATGGGAATAAAGGTTGGAGGAAAACACATCACCAACCTGAGATATGCAGACGATACTGCATTAACGGTAGATAACATCACAAGCATGAAGAGAATTCTTTACCAAGTAGATGCAGCAGGCTGCAAGGCAGGATTCAAACTGAATGCTAGAAAAATCCAAAGCCATGCACATAACGAGAAAAGAAGGCCAGGAACGTCCAAATATTCAAATAAATAAAACAGACTCAGAAAATATCCAGTATTTTTCAAGTATCTAGGATCTGTAAAAGTAAATGACGTCTCCTGCACTAAAGACGGGAAAACAAGAATTGGATGGCAAAAAAAAAAAAAAAAAAAAAAGGTTCAGTTAAACAACGCATAGAAAGACAGAGGGCTTTCCAAAGATTTAAAACTAAGAATCCTGAAAATTTTGACTTGGCCTGTTTTAATGTAAGGTTGCTAAGGCTGGACACTACGAAAAGACGAAGAAAACAAAATCAATGCAGCAGAAATGTGGTTCTATAGATGATTTCTCAGTCAAATGGACAGACAGGAGAACAAACGATAGCGTGTTAAAGGAACTGAAGCCAGGCGCCAGCTGCTGACAGAGATCAACAAAAGAAAGCTGAAATACGTAGACCATGCGATCAGAAACACCCAAACAGATCTGAAGTCAACGGTCCTGCATGGGGAAAGTTGAGGCGAAGAGAAGAAAGGGACGACCGCACACCTATTTCAATACCATCGCTGAAGTCTGTAGTCTGGAGATCCAGGAGGTTGGCCCGCAGATGTCTCAATCATGTGACCTGGAGAAAACCTGTGACGTCGAGCGTGGCTCCTACCGCCGATCCCGGCGAGGAAGGGAGATGAGGTCAGGTAATGTTTCATACAAAATGAAAAAAGTAGTATAAGATATACAGTAAGAGAACAGCAATATTTCACGTAAGACAACAACAAAAAAAAAAAAAAAGGTATACAGCAGATGTGGGATTTTTATCTTTTATTTCAAAGGATCATCGCAGTTAGTGTCACTTGTGCTCATGTTTTATTTTTCTGTCCTATTTTCTACACCACTAAGGCCACAGAAGCAAGGACAATTCTACAAAGCTAGACGATGATGAAGACGATGGGGATGATAATCATGATGCTGTGGAGTTTCATGTAGGACTGAAACTGCTTGACAGGGTTGTACTCTACGTTTAAAATCATTATGCATCCTGGAGTGAACCAGGTCCAAAAAACAAACACCTGCGGTGCTGGTCAGGAGATTTGAGCAAAAACCCTCAATGACGCTTACGTGAAGTGGATGCAACTGGAATGTGTGGTCCCAGTCTTCCCAATGGACCCATTATACAGTCAACCCTGGGCAATAGCCGTTTGGGTCCAACAATGATTTAGACAGACCTGACGGGATTCAAACCCTACACCTTCCAATTGGTAGCCGTTGCGCTAACGACTGCACCACCGCGACTCGTGTTGAAAATAATTTTATTGCTGAGAGTAATATTTCACACAAGAGAAAAAAGCGGTTTCAAGCTAGAGAGAAAGAGGTATGTACACGGCACAACACGCGTTGCTACAGGTAAGCAATATTTCATATAACAGACAGAAAGAAGTAGGTGTAAGTCAAATTGGCCACACAACACAAGTACCTCCCTCCCCACCTCTACGTTTTCACACTCACACACGGACTGTACGACATCCTTGTTGGACCGTCCTCAGTCCCATCATCCATCACCGTCAGAATCGCCCTCTATGCCCTCCCCACCTGCCTTCAGGGCCCGTCACTCTCTGCCTACACTGACGTCACGTTTTCCAGTGTTATTTCTGCCTTCTTCCGGGGACTGTTTTAACTTGAACGTGAGCTAGTGTTTGTTCCTTCGTTGTGATAGTTTTGTATTTTTTGTTATTGTTATTCTATTTCATTTCATCTACTTACTTTGCTGCAGTGACATGATAAATCACGACGCTGTATCAGTGTTGTGGAAGACGAGCAACGAAGGAAAGCAGTAGTTGTAGTGTTTGTTTGATTGTTAATTATTTCCTTGTTTGATTCTGATTTTTTTGTGGCTGCAATGTCACGGAGAATTCTGACGATAAATCAGGTTGGGGAAGACAAAGCATGGAGGCGGGGAAGACAGAGCAAGGAGGCAGAGAAGTTCAGACAGTGTTTTGTTTATCTTATTTTGATTTTGTTGCACACTACCGGCTGAGATAGTTTTTGTTTGCTTGCTTTTGATTTTGTTGTACATTGCCTCTTTTAGTTCATGTCAAGATAAATTATGATGATAAATCAGAATTAGGAAAGATAAAAGGGCTGAAGCGTGAAACTCAACTTTTAAGACAGCTGACCTTGGGGTCTGAAACATCACACCTCACAAGGACATAGGACAGCTTGTCTTCAGTGATAATAGGTTATATATTGTTTTGGGCACCTTCTCGCCAGTATAACAAAAGTGACCCATAACCTTGGATGTCCTTGGGAAGTATAAGGACAGAGACCTCTATTTTTGTCGGGGTCAGCATTGCGAGGGAGATTGCACTCAAACAGGATCCGGTGTCCATCTACTGCCGGGTGTTTTGAAATCCACACGCACAAGGCCGTCTTCTTCGTTAGCCGTCTACATGGTCAGGCCACATCAGACGATGAATGTGACCGTTTTTTGCTGTTTTATTTCTGTTTTGCTTTTGGTTTTGTTTTTTGTTCTTCGCGGTATGTGCAGACTCTCATGGAGCCTGGTGATATACGGAGTAGCTAACAGCTTTCCTCCCGCGTCCCTGGTGTGACAGGAGAGACGGGAGGATCTTTTGTTATTGTTGTTTAAAGCCCAGCCGACTGCGTAGAGCCATATCAGAGCTATAACTGTTTCAAAACATACAAAACTTCAACAGGAAAAAAAAAGAAAAGAAAATCAAGTTCACATATCAATGCATACGCACACATCATCTAAGGACATGCTCCGGCGTTGACCACTCCGTCCAAGTTATCGCACAGGGGATTTAAAAACACACGTGAACACAAATTTGAGCATGCCTAAGAACAACGAAACATGTATAAAAACAGGCATAAATTACCTAAAATTAATTCCGCAAATCTCACCACCCTAGAGCCAAAAATGCACTTAATACATGTACCCAATTATCAATCCTAAGAAAAAGTACGTAAAACTTTATCGAACACATGAGGTGAATAGACCAGCAAGGCAGAAAACGATGGGAAGAAATGAATGAAAACAAAGGAAGAAGAAAGGAACAAAGAGAGTGACAGAAAAGATGAAATTCTAGCACAGAATTTCCAGAAGGTGGGGATACTATTCATACTGAAAGAGCCCCCGGCATCCCCACGGGGGGAGGGGGGTCTTTTATTTACTAATCTTGTTGTGGCATAGGCCTCGGCTGATCCATCGCAAAGGGACCTCAATGGGCGAGCACCAGTCTCGTATGGATGTCGATAACTGTGTGGACATTTGCGTTATGCTGCATGGAACCACAGTCTCTCAGAAGAGGTCTGCAGGCTGAAGAAACACAATACTGACTTAAATCTTCACAGTCAGACAGGAAGACGGGATCTCTACCACTATACTATCCGAGGCCTTACGGTCATGTCATACTAAATCATTTTTAGAGTGCCTTCTCTTTTCCAGCGACGGTATCGTCATAAACCAATGCTGTGACGATGTCTTATGTCAGATATGGATGGAAATGCATACTACTGCGTTGGTCAGTACCCACATTCAAGAAACATAACAAAAACATGTCATGGGTGTGTCTGACGCTATCAATCAATTTATGTGTCTGACGCTATCAATCAATTTATGTGTCAGACGCTATCAATCAATTTAGAGTCATAGAATATCAATCACGCATCTGCTTTCTGCTAGTAAGCTGTCCCTAACACTGCGTCGAAAGGATGTGTGGAGGACCTGACTATTCTTTCCGTGCCAGCATTATGGGGGTGGTGCCCAACGACTCTCCTTTGCCGCTTTACCTTCTATAACCTGAACAGGGTCATGTACCCGGCTGGAAGGAAAGGAGGACATACATACAAACATGCAAAAGCCCGGTTTAAACCCGCGCAGTCAACAATACGTGAGCGCTACCTGTAAGTCATAAGTAACGGTTTGGTCACCTTTCTATCGACCACAGTGCTATCAGTTAATGCTGTGACGTTTGATGAGACAGGAAATGATGGAGATGCATAGTACGCAGTACTGCGTTGGTCAGTGTCTACATTCAACAAACAAGAACGCAAGGGAAGACGGATATGTCAGGGGTGTTTCTCACGCAGTCCCTACAACAGTCAACAGAATATAACAGCCATGGTCACATCCTTTACTGTTTTCTTCTCGGTAGTAGACGTTTTGTTTTCCCTACGAAACGACAAAACGTAACAAAACAAAACAAAACAAAACAAAACAAAACAAAAAAGAAAAACAAACTTAACTAAAACATTCAAAACAATCAAACCAAATAACTAACCTGTCCGCAAATCAAAATGAAACAACTAATGGCTCCACTAGTCAACCATACGACCAACACGCAAGGCATCAGCCGATCAGCCAAAATACACAGCTACAGGCGTATTACATTTTCCACAAAACATCTTTCGACAAAACTCTTCAAGAATACACCAGACGAGTAAGAAATAAACCCGCCAAGATTTAGAAAACAACAAATTTTAAAAGCCAAGTAATAAACTGATCTTCAAAGTGTCAACACTCCAGGTTAAATACTGCAGCTATACGCTCTGGAATTCTGCTGATTACACATTATGTGAAATATACAGAATCCAGTCATTTATTCGCTTGCCATTACGGAAAGCCATTATCCAGGCCCAAAACACTATATCATAGGTGGAAACAGATCGATAACCTTTTACAATATCGATAAGTCGTTAAGGGATGAATGGCTAAAAAGAGAGAACAGTTGTTTTATAGACCTCAGACCAAAGGAGAGGAGGTGGCAGAGGTCTAAATTTCTCTCAGGTCCAGAAAAAATGCGAGTGGTGCCCATCTTCTCTGCCTCACTGCTTAACTTTCCCCAACCATGAACAGGCTCAAGTACTTATTCAAAGCTGATCAAACTGGAGCCAAGCGCACAAAGTTTTACTGCGTCAGATTCTTACTCGTGCAGCTACAGTAAATGGCGGGGATCTAAAATTCAGATCTCTACACCAACAGGTATCTCATATCAAAACTGCCTCCCTCGATTTCCGACATGTTTTTGTTTGTTTTTTGTTTTGTTTTATTATTCCTTTCCAATGTTTCACTTTAACTGAGTGCTCGGCTAGTCATATAGGTGAGGCCTCTATCTACACTTTGTAGAGTGCCGCCACCTCATTTGGGCGACTCACATTCCGATTGTGTTGACGTTCCTCTGCAACAGCTATCCCAGTCGGCAAACCTGACTTGCTCTACACAGAAGGAAACGGTCGTCACCTGCATTGGGGGAATACAGGATCTTCTTTGTTGGAGGACCTCAAGACTGGCACAGCACTCTGGTAGGGTCATCGTGGACCTTTCTCCTCCCCCCCCCCCCCCCCATCTTTTTCCCAGTAGAATCTAATTCAGATCTGTTTCGTTTCTGTTGTTACAAAAAAAACAAAAAAACAAAAAAACAACAAAAACAGACCGATACTTATGTCTAGTGAAAGATATATTTGTTTGCCTATTTGTCTGTCTGTCATTATAACTGCAAGGCAGACAACCCTGCTTTCCCTCTCTCTCAGGACTACCACCTGCCTTTACTCACTTGAAAATGCAGCCCACGGCAGTATTTCTTTCTTTTTTCTTATACCTACAAACCATTACTGAACCCCATT
Organism: Monoplex corrugatus; assembly: GCA_030674185.1. NCBI lineage: Eukaryota > Metazoa > Mollusca > Gastropoda > Littorinimorpha > Ranellidae > Monoplex > Monoplex corrugatus. The sequence continues at coordinate 39,650,542 of JAPXFY010000024.1, forward strand.
CCCAAGGCACCCGATACTACGTCCTATGAAGAAACACATCGATAGCCTTCACAATATCGACAAGTCACGAAGGATGAATACCTGGTAATGCTCTCCACATATACCCACCTTTTTTACTCGAGTGACAGCACTCCAAAGTTGATACGGAAAACTTCAGTTCAGACGAACACTTACAATACAAAGCAGTCACATACACCAATATACGATGCATCACAATACAATGCAATACAGCACATAACTAGTTCAATACAACAAATACACTTTCAGTTTCTCAAAATATCGCCTCCGTTCTGGGAACAAATTCCATATGCACTGAAGCCACTGATACCATGTAATGAGAGAAGACCAAAACTGATCATGACATAAGCCTTAAACCTTTAGCCTGAACATGACTTTGGCAAGGTCTTCCGTAAATATTCATTGGCCCCATTAGCACAACACTCACAATACTGGCTTAAACTTCTACACAGCCTGCTCTGTCGATTTTCGAAACAAATTGTTCGACTGATTTTTTATTCTTAATACTGATAAGATTTCGTGTTTTTCTATTTGATGATATATACGTAATGGTAAGGAATGTAGCAAATTACACTGTTGCCAAAGACCATAATTGTATATGAGCATAGAAGTATATTTACCATGTAATTTACTTAATTCAGTCCAGGTTTGTACCAGAATGTTGTATCCGAATCTTTCACGAAGAGCAACAAAACGGTTTTGAACGGAATCGAACTAAAATGAATTGAACTGATGTAGATTTCCAGCTCTCATATTTGAAAATGTTCATGTCTGTCCTGATTTTCAAACATTGATTTTGCAAATAAAGTTCCACAACCTCACTCCCGGCCACACACACACACTTCCTTCCAAACACCTCTCTCTCTCTCTGTCTCTCATACACGCATACACACAAATACAGACTCTCTGCTCTCTGTCTCTGTCTCTCTCTCTCCTCTCCTCTCTCTCTCTCTCTCTCTCTCTCTCTCTCTCTCCACGCACGCACGCACGCCATCCGTGCACCGAATTGTTAATACCTTCTATTGTTTTACCAATATATTCACGTATGTACAAAGTGGTGATGTGGTCAACGCAACGGACTTCCGACTGGAATGTTATGGGTTCTGTTTCATATGTACATTCCCGTAATTTTCTTCTTAAAATGCGAATATATTTCTATCTCTTCGCCTGCTACAGCTGGACATATGGATGTACATGCATGTTATGTGTATTATATAAGCTACGCACAAAAAGTTAAGGATCACTATGAGAAAACAGGTGCGTAATAAACTCAGTTCGCTACTGTTATTTATTTTGCTCAGTCCACAGAATTGTTATGAATTCTTGTTCAGCTGTAAGTGGCGATGTTGTGTTAGTGCGAAAATTGCACGGGATTCTCTAACTATGACTTGACCGCAAACGGAAAAGCGGAAACTTGCGAAAAAAAGACCTTGTATTTGGACCGTTCTGCCTGAACAACATTGCACAAGCCAGATGGAAAAACCATTATGCACGTGCAAGCACTGCTGTTTATGTGTTGAGATGCTGTCTCTTTGCTTGGTCTTATAAGAAACATTCCACCAGTAGTTGCCTGATCTGACAATGCCCACTCCAGCGACGAAAATTGAGCGAGTTTGAGAGGGACGAGCTGTTGCATGTTCCAAGATGGTGTTCCCAAGCGAGAAGTGGCCAGGCGACTTCAGGTGTCCCATCTCGGTCATTGTCAGACTGATTCAACGCTTTCACAGCCACTGGGAGTTCCATGAAAGACGCAGATTGTCGACCGAAGAAGACAAACCCACGTGAAGATCGTCTCATTGAACGACAAGCCCTGCAGACAGAACAGCCTCTTCCATTCATTCGAAGGCAGCTGAGGGTCGCTACAACATCAACTATCAGCCAGCAGACCATACGGAACCGCCTTCATGGGTTTAACCTCCGTTCTCGTCGCCTCAGCTGTACGCCACGCTTAACTCCAGCCCATAGGGCAGCACGCCCGCGCCTTCTGCAGACTCACGTGAGTGGACACGTCAGCAATGGTCCCATGTCCTGTTCAGTGATGAATCACGCTTCACCATGAACCACAACGACCGCCGACTGAGGGTCTGGAGGCGCCCAGGGCAACGCTTTATTGATACCACTGTCCAAGAAAAGTGTGGCCTTTGGTGAGGTTCTGTAATGGTCTGGAGGCCTTCAGCCTTCACCACAGAACACCCTTGTATCATGTACAGGTAACCTGACTGGCCTCCGATACCGGGAGAGATCCTTCGACCGCTGCTGTGCCTACACTGCAGCAGATGGACCGACGCTGTCTACCAAGATGACAACGCTCGCCCCCAAGGCAAGGGTGGTCAATGACTTCCTGCAGCAGTCTGGATCAACAGAATGGAGTGGCCAGCATGCAGTCCCGATCTCAACCCGATTGAGAACCTCTGGGATAGCCTGGATCGCAAAGTGAGGAGCAACCACCCCCCTCCCAGGGATGCCCAACACCTCTACCAGATGCTGCAGGCTGAGTGGAAGGCGCTTCCACAGAGGATCTTCACCAACCTGGTCAACTCGATGAGGACTCGCTGCGTCGAGTGCCAGAACAGCCATGGGCGGTTACACGCATTACTGAACTTTTGGGAGCATCAGAATGCCCTGTCTTGTGATTTCAATGACTTTGGGAAATCAAATTTCGATACGTACCCACTTTGATCAAATGTACACACCAAACGATTGCTCGAAATTGAAGGCAATTGTGTATCGTTATCACTAAAGCATGGAATTAAATGTTTGCCAACTTCAACGCATTGGCTTTCTTATTTTGAAAGTTATGAATTTTTGTGCAAGTGATCCTTAACTTTTTGTGCGTAGTGTATATATATGTGTGTATATGTGTGTATAATTATATAATTATATGTGTGTGTATATATATGTGTGTGTATATATGTGTATGTGTATATATGTGTATGTATGCATATATATATATATATATGTGTGTGTGTTGTGTGTGTGTGTGTGTGTGTGTGTGTGTGTGTGTGTGTGTGTGTGTGTGTGTGTGTGTGTGTGTGTGTGTGTGCATGTACATATGTATGTGTATATACATGTATGTGGATATGCGTTTATGTGTATCTGTATACATATATATGTGTATATATGTTTGCATATGTGTATGTATATATTGCAACGAATACTTGTTCTTTGTACATTTTGATAGATCTGTTGGTTATGTATTGTGTATATTTCAAGATGTCTGTAAATGCTATGTATCTGAAAATGAATAAAAACAAGTTTTTAAAAAAATCTAAAAAAAGGAATGTTGTGTACACAAATACACGCATACATACACGCCAATACAGACGCATTACCTCAGCCGCAGGCACACATCTACACGTACGTGCGCGCGCGCGCGCGCGCCACACACACACACACAACAACACACACACACACACACACACGTGCGTGCACACACACAA
>JAPXFY010000024.1:39658999-39671499 GCA_030674185.1 Monoplex corrugatus
AGAGAGAAAGAGAAAGAGAGAGAGAGACAGAGACAGAGAGAGAGAAAAAAAAAGAGAAAGAGAGAGAGGGAGAGAAAGAAAAAGAGAGAAAGAGAAAGAGAGAGTAAGAGAGAAAGAATGAGAGAGAGAGAAACAGAGACAGAGTTCACTGGCCACCTGTGCTTTGTGTGTGTGTGTGTGTGTGTGTGTGTGTGTGTGTGTGTGTGTGTGTGTGTGTGTGTGTGTGCGCGCGCGCGGTGTGTGTGTATGTGTGTGAGAGATAGAGAGAGAGAATGTGAGGGAAGAGAGAGAGAGAGAGAGAGAGAGAGGAGAGAGAGAGAGATGAGAGAGAGAGAGAGAGAGAGAAAGATAGTTCATTGGCCGCCTGCGCTTTGTGGGGGATCGTATTTAAAGACACATGATCAAGGGCGTGTCAGGATGACTTTTCGTCTCTATGGTACAATGTTATCGTAACGAGGGGCAAAATTTCGATATATCACACAAAAACATTTTTTCTGTCTTTCTTTCATTTCAATCCCACCCACTCTTCTAAAACAAAACAAAAATTCTCATTATTTTTCAAATTCTCTTTTTGTGTGTGTGTGAGAGAAGGGAGGGAGCGGAAGTCTGCTCTCTCTCTCTTCCTTTCTCTCTCTCATTCTCCCCCTCTCTCCCCCTCTCTTTTTCTTCGTCTCTCTCTCTCTCACTCTCCCCCTTTCTCTCCCTTTCCCTCTCTTCCTGTCATTCTCGATAATAAATTAATTTCTTCTCTCTGTTTCTCTGTTTGCTTCTCCATTTTTCAGTCCGTTGATCTGTCTGTGTGTCTGTTCCAACCTTCTTGTGTGTCTGCTCCAGCCTTCTTTCCTTCTTTCTTTTTTTTTTTTCTTTCACAAAGCCCTATGTTTGGCCACGTTTACATCTATTGACGTGATACAGACTGTTCTTGTCAAAGGGGGAACTTCCTGACTGGTATTTCGGTCTATTCACATTATGTCGTCTTACATACCTCACACGAGAGGGAGTTAACCGCCTTGTACTCGTATATCGGTTATGGGTAAGTTCAATGCCCGGTCAAAATTCGATTAATTTTGAAGGATCCTGTTTTCCAACATTCACAGAAAAGCCCATCAGCGTGATCCTATGAGTTCTTCAGTCAAATGCTAACGTCGAAAGATGGTGGAACTCGATATTTCCGGACAACTTCCATAAAAGTAATTCCGAGTCTACGATATGTTAGTGATGTATTTTGATACACGTCCCTTTTCATTTCCCTGTTTGATATCTTCCTTTCTTCCTTGATTCTTCGATCCAGTTATTCTTTCTGCGTTTCATTCTTTGCTTCTTCTCTATTTCATTTTGCTAGCTCGTCCACCCCTTTTATGAGGAAAGTGAAATTGGAGCACCTGGTCACAACAGGAAAGCTGCAGGAAATGAGAATACCAGGTAGACCCGGGAGAAAATATTGGACGGACTAGCAGGGTGGCTGAGGAAGTGAGGGTGGAAGATATACTTGCAGCGGCAAGGGATAGATTCGTGTGGAGGGCCATGATCGCCAATGCCATGCGGCAGGGCACAAAGTCATGATGATGATGATGTCCACCCCTTCTCTCTGTCTGTCTCTGTCTCTTTGTCTGTCTCAATCTCATGTCTGTCTCTTCTCTCTGTCTTGTCTCTCTGTCTATCTAATCTCTCTGTCTGTCTCTGTCTCTCTCTCTCTTCTCAGGAAAGCGCAAGTGAATGCGAATAAAAGAAATGAATGTAAAAGTAACAAAAAATGGTGTTTAGGGAAAAGAGGGAGGGGGTCTGGGAAATATATTTGGGCAGGGAGATGTAGATATGTTCATTCAAGAATGGACTGGTGCCATTTGAGATCGGGATCAATAGGATTACTCTAAATCATTCAAAATTACTTTCGAAAAAGAAAAATTAAACAGGTTTACGATATAGGAATGCATTGTTTCATGGTTGCTATAACTCGGTTATAAGAATGTACATCGTTACAGTGATTCTGAACAAGAAAAAAAACATGTCCCTATTGTGGGACTAGGGTCAAGTACAATTTATCAAATGACTGATTGCCCTGTACATGCAGACCTCAAAAGCACAATTCTTTACAGAATCAGCTAGAGGACCTTTGAATATATTGCTCCAAGCCATAGTGTTCACCACAAAAGTGTCAAGAACTGCTTTTTAGATCTGCTTTTCATACCATCAACAAAAGTATTAAGCTGCAGGTAGAAAAAAATGTTTGTACAGAGTGTCAGTCTATTATATCTCGAACATATTATTTTCATTCTATTTTACATAAAAACACGGTTATTCTTTATAATTTGTGTATAGCATTGTGTAAACGAGGCAGACTAGTTTACTCTGAATATCCTTTATAAAGCAGACTGGAATATACACATTACCTTAAATACAACTGCAATGATCTTGCTCATCTGGCTACAATTTTCTGTTGTTTTGTTTTTGCTGCTGTTGCTGTTGTTGTTGCTGTTGTTTTGAATGGATGGCTAAACATCGGTGGCAGAGACGCCGAAACATATCTGACAGGTCCAAAAGGTCCTTAAGTCAAAACATTAACGACTGACCAAGTTGTATTTGCTCTTACGCTGCTGTATGTATCAACAGTCATCTTTAGGCTGTAGACCTTATCAGAACCAGCCAGGGCTAAAGACAGAAGTACCAAGCCTGCGGGCCACTTCCAACAAACCATGGGACCATGCAAGACAATGCAAATATCTACATGGCCATCTTACATCAGAAAAGCTTGGCGCTCGCTTACTGCGATCCCTTTAGACTGGAGCAACGCAGGGTCCTACGCTTCAACATGATCCCCCCTCAGCTACCTGTCTGTCTTGTGTCAGGTGACGCGGGAGAAAAGCTGCTCACCTCGAACGACAAGCTCCAAGGTCGCCGGAAGGAACAAGAAAAAACGGTCACATTCATCGCCACATATGGTCTTATCATGCAGATGAGGATCGAAAGAAGAAAAAAAAATCGGAACCCAAAGTACCGGATATATCGAATCATCATGATCATCATCATGTGCCCTGCCGCATGGCGTTGGCGATTATGACCCTCCATGCGAATCTTTTGTCGCTGCATGTACATCTCCCAACCCTCTGTTTTCATCCACTCCGCAAGCCGAATACATGGAATATCCCGAGATAATGCTAATTTACCCCGTTTTGACACACGTAACCACCAGTGGTCAGGACCACCAATGGTGTAGTAGCATCAAGAAAGTAATAATAATACTAATAATAATCCCACTTACATAGCGTAAACAGGCCAAGTCAGAGAATGCTCGCTGCACTTCAAATATCAAATCCGCTTATCTCGAGATGTCCCACGCTTTTCCCCATTACAAATTATACTGTTTCATTTTGGGCTGAGAAGTCCTCAATAAATTCTGGGCTTCTCCCTTTTCTGCACAGTTGATGATGTTTTAATCCCAACTTTACAAATTGTCCATACAGTATGGAGCGGCATATAATACGTGGCGTCTATTATACTTGGCTTAAATCGAGATATCGCCTGCCTTCTCTTCTCTCTCTCCTCTCTCTCTCTCTCTCTTCTCTCTCTTCTTGTATGTTTGTGTGCGTGTGCGTGCGTGTGTGTGTGTTGTGTGTGTGTGTGTGTGTGTGTGTGTGTGTGTGTGTGTGTGTGTGTTGTGTGTGTGTGTGTGTGTGCGTGTTGTGAGTGTTGTGTGTCTGTGTCTGTGTGTGTCTGTGTCTCGTCTGTCTGTCTATCTGTGTCAAAGTCTCTGTGTGTTTCTGTGTGTCTGAGAGAAGGACATAAAGTGTTACCACAAAACATTTAAGATTAGATAAAGTGTATGTATTATCAGAAGTACGCAATATTCTGACATGCTCTACTTTGATTTCAAATGTGATTATCTGTACATATTTTACCACCCTCACTCCCATTGTTCTCTTAAGTGTGTACCCTATTTGAGTCACATTTTGCTGCATAATGTGCATACTCCGACTTTGGTGGGTAGGAAGAAACAAAAATATGCAAGAATTTTCCAGAGAAAAATGCAGGTGAATGAATCAATAAGGTAGGAAAAAAGAGTTGAATTGACAAGAAATATTTCTGATAAAAAAGGGAAGGCAGAAACAATGAAACTGATAGAAAAGAGTAAATTTCTTTTGCACAGAATTTCCAGAAGGAGGGGATAGACCTACTGTGGTGCTGAAATAGGCCCCGGCATCCCTACGTGGGAGTAGTAGACTCAAACAGACACAGACACACAAAATGACTTTTAAGGCGATAATGAAGTAATTATAAATTTCTGTCTAGGTCAGGACTAGGTGGCGTAAAGGTAAATCTCCCGCCTGCCAATCTGACTGCATGGGTTTGAATCTGAATCAAGAAAGCAAACCTCTATCGGTGGTGTGCTAGTCTCCAGTCCACCAAGCTGTGAATGGATACCTGACCCTGCACAGGGTTTGGACAGGCGCAACAACGAAGAAAAGGAGATGGGCACCAACTCTTCATGCTAGTGTAACAGGGGAGAAATGTTTGTCTTTCTAGAATATGGGGACTTTATCGTATGTGACAGGAGCGAGTTCCGTCATAATTTGGATGAAAAGGTTTAAGCCCTTTAATCAGTACTGGGAGTGGGGGTGGGGGGCATTTGCTCATCTGTTAGGTACAACATTAGGCTATCAGGTTTGGGGGATGTTTATACGGAATTACTTTTCTACATAGAAATCACACACAACAACACGAAAGGAGAGAGCCGAGCACAAGTGCACTAAACACACCAGCGATACCTTTCCAAAGCAGTCCAACAGCAGTATTATAAGCCAACATAGTTTCTTTAATTAAACATGTTCAACTTAAAGCAAAATCATCATTCTTATTTACCTAAGTCCTAAAACAATCCTACTTCTTTGCCTAAGTACTACCAACCTAATAAGTCCTAAAACAATCCTACTTCTTTGCCTGATTCCTACCAACCTAATAAGTCCTTAAACAATCCTACTTCTTTGCCTGATTCCTACCAACCTAATAAGTCCTTAAACAATCCTACTTCTTTGCCTAATACTATCAACCTAATAAGTCCAAAAACAATCCTACTTCTTTGCCTAAGTCCTAAAACAATCAACAACCCTACTTCTTTGCCTAAGTCCTAAAACAATCCTACTTCTTTGCCTAAGCACTATCAACCTATTAAGTCCTAAAACAATTCTACTTCTTTGCTTAAGTACTATCAACCTAATAAGTCCAAAAACAATCCTACTTCTTTGCCTAAGTCCTAAAACAATCCTACTTCTTTGCCTAAGCACTATCAACCTATTAAGTCCTAAAACAATTCTACTTCTTTGCTTAAGTACTATCAACCTAATAAGTCCTAAAACAGTCCTACTTCTTTGCCTAAGTCCTAAAACAATCCTACTTCTTTGCCTAAGTACTATCAACCTAATAAGTCCTAAAACAATCCTACATTTTTGCCTAGGTCCTATCAACAAAACCCTACACTGGAATAAAAATATCAACGTAACTTCACTACATGTTTCTGGTAAAGGCTTTGGAACCTCTGTAAAGGTGAGTGGTCTGTCTCCGAATATGACCATCGACTCTCTCCCTCTCTCTCCTCTCTCTCTCTCTCTCTCTCTCTCTCTCTCTATATATATATATATATATATATATATATATATATATATATACATATATATATATATATTGCTATGTTATTTTCCCTTTTCATTCATTTATAGACAGCATATCAGATCACGCTGGGGTTCTGACTCAGCTTGCCGTAAGATTTTGTAAAGGCATCATTTTCCAAGTGAAATTAAACCATTTGATCATCTATACGTGATGACTGATCAACGTCGAAGCTAACTTTGTGTGTGATATTCTACCTGTAAGTGCTATGGAAGAAAAGTTAACGTGAATAAACACAGGCCAGAACCTGTCCACTGGGACAATGGATCTGTCCCTTTCACTGGGGCAATCTTCGAAGCCCCCAATAGAGTCGTTTGAACCTACGGCTTTTACTGTTCAAATGTCTCCTTACGGTCTGATGTAAACGTTGTTAACTGTACTGCCAGATCTCGGTAAGGTCTAAGTCTACAGGCTCGATTGTCTGTCTTGCCAGACATTGCCAACACTTATTTCAGAATAAAGTACAGGTATGGACCTGTTTCTGCCCGAGGGGTTTCTGCGATATTAGTCCCGAGAGTAGTGATATCTGTACCACCTCACTCCCATACGATCCTACCTAGAGTAACAGGATTACCTTTAACCCAAGTCTGTGATGTGATAAAGAAATTCAGAGTAGATGTTCTAGACTCCAGCACACACAGGGATATAAGACGACTGTCTGGGGCGACGATATAATTATCACCCCTTGCTCTTTAATTCACCGAAGCGTTTCACATAGTAAGAACCCTGAGGATGGGTAGAGAAGAGGGGAAGGGACGTCAGAGGGGAAGGAAAGGGGAGTGTATCTGTGCGTGCGTGCATGCATGTAGAAACCAGATCTAGAGATACGTAGCCTGTGTGTGTGTGATGTGTGTGTGTGTGTGTGTGTGTGTGTGTGGTGTGCGTGTGTGTGTGTGTGTGTGTGTGTGTGTGTGTGTGTGTGTGTGTGTGTGTACGCGCGCGCATGTGTGTGCTCGTATAAGCGAGAGATGGAAGGTTAGGGTGGAGCTGGAGGGGGTGGAGAAACCAAGCGTGTCATGGTTTATGTGAGACCAACAGACCATGCATGTCAAGTGATTCATACCTTGTATTCCATTTCCACTTTGTTTTTCCGCGCCAGCGCTGTAGCGAGAGCTGTGTACGGCAGACTACAGTTGCCAGAAGGCACAACTCGAAATTTCTTGGCAAATTCTGATTTCTGTATGGCAGCCGAAGTTGTCAACGACACGTATTAACTTCACATTATTTACGCTGGCAAATTGGTATATTTCTCTTTGACAGCTGCCACTGTTAAGGTGCCGAACGATGACCGTCGAAAGTCTACTCCTGCAAATCGATCTGCAGTCCATCCAGCTGTGAACATAATCATGCTGCTCTTCAGGATTTGAATAGGTAAGCGAGAGAGAAGAGATGGGCACCTCCCTCACATAGGGAAAGAAAAGTTGAGGTCTCCACCACATCATTCCCCAACGACTTCAGGGCATGAATAACCCTTACATTTTTTTATGTAATTTGTTGAGTTTTCTTTCTGGCTTACAAGCAAGCAATCCGCCATAGCACTGAGTCAAGTAGAAGCGTGCATGTCAGTCATTCAGACTGTTTATTTCCATTTACAGGCGCGTGCGTTCGACTGTGGTATGTACTAAGTGGGCATTTTTTCCCCATTTATCTTTCAACCTCTTTCCTTGCCCCCCACCCCCCACCCCCTTCACTTTCCCATTAGTGTTTTTAAGTCCACTCATCTTCCTCACCCCCTCCATTTCTATTTCAAGACCTTGTCATTACATAGTTTCGTGTAAGGTCACGATTTGTGCCAGATAACATGACAGTCTGGGTGGAGCGCATACGGACATATCCGAGTGCGATAAATCTTTCTTAAACATCAAACTACAGTGGGAACAGTATTCCACCTTCTGGAAATGATCTGTAAGAAATTTCCTATTACTATATTGTTTCTGTGTTGTTGTTGTTGCTTTTGTTGTTGCTCTTGTTGTTGTCGTTGCTGCTGTTATTGTTTCTATCACTTCCATTTTAGTTTCTTCTTTATAGGGATTACCGGTCCATTTACCTGCATGTTTTTTTCAAGAAAACTTTACAAACTTTTCACATCTCCAACAGACCAAAGTCGGAGAACACAGACAGTGCAGGATATATATCGTCTGCATGCTGTGGTCCAGACCACCAGAACAATGTGCGTGCATACACACACACACACACACACACACACACACACACACACACACATACGCACAACAACACACACACCACCACAACACACACAAACACACAACGCACACACACACGCACACACACAACACAACACCACACACACAACACAACCACACACATCACACACACACGTACACACACACACGCGCGCGCACGCGCCCACACACACACACACACACACACACAACCCACACAAATGGAGCTAACACGAACACGCCTTACATGATACACACTACTACAGACTATGTCAGACATGACCATGGTCCAAAACGTAAAGGAAAAAGAGCTCTGGGAAATTTGGAATGATCCCAAATTGAAAGTGAGCAGAGCGCCATAGGACGTGAGTGATCAAGCTGAGCATCATTGTTATTCATTCCATCTGTTGGCGCGAGCGTTCGCACGGAGCATGCACTAAGTAGGCATTAATACATTTAGCAACCGATTTGAACCGAAGGCAAAATACATAAATTGTCAATAACGCACACTTCGATGACTCTAACCATTTCTCTCTTCTTTTTTTTTTTTAACAAAAACCTGTACTTAATACAAGCAAAGTCTCTCTAAGGTATAAAAAAAAAGATAGGTAAGGGGTGTTCCATTATCCTGAGGTCGTGAGGAAATGTGTGGTAAGGACCTCAACTTTTCTCAACTTTTCTCATGGACCGGTATACTAAGGGTGATGCCCATCTCGCCTCTCTCGCCGCTTTGTCTTTCCAAACCCTAAAGATGGTCAGGTACAGCTAGGTGAACAGGAGGCTTCACGCACACAGTTTTCCTCCACCCAGACTCGAACCAGTGCAGTCGGACTGAAAGGCGACCCCTCAACTGATCTGACAACTACAGTCAGGCCTCTACCACATCACTCCCCACACGACCTGACAACAACAGGGACACCTTTAGCAGTCAGGTCTCTGCCATCTCACTCCCCACACGACCTGACAACAACAAGGACACCTTTAGCAGTCAGGTCTCTACCACCTCACTCCCCACACGACCTGACGACAACAGAGACACCTTTAGCAGTCAGGTCTCTGCCATCTCACTCCCCACACGACCTGACAACAACAGGGACACCTTTAGCAGTCAGGTCTCTGCCATCTCACTCCCCACACGACCTGACAACTACAGGGACACCTTTAGCAGTCAGGTCTCTACCACCTCACTCCCCACACGACCTGACAACAACAGGGACACCTTTAGCAGTCAGGTCTCTGCCATCTCACTTCCCACACGACTGACAACAACAGGGACACCTTTAGCAGTCACGTCTCTACCATCTCACTCCCCACACGACCTGACAACAACAGCGACACCTTTAGCAGTCACGTCTCTGCCATCTCACTCCCCACACGACCTGACAACAACAGCGACACCTTTAGCAGTCACGTCTCTGCCATCTCACTCCCCACACGACCTGACAAGTACAGGGACACCTTTAGCATCAGGTCATCTGCCATCTCACTCCCCCACCCGACCTGACAACAACAGGGACATCTTTACCAGTCAGGTCTCTGCCATCTCACTCCCCACACGACCTGACAACAACAGGGACACCTTTAGCAGTCACGTCTCTACCATCTCACTCCCCACACGACCTGACAACAACAGCGACACCTTTAGCAGTCAGGTCTCTGCCATCTCACTCCCCATACGACCTGACAACTACAGGGACACTTTAGCAGTCAGGTCTCTGCCATCTCACTCCCCACACGACCTGACAACTACAGGGACACCTTTAGCAGTCAGGTCTCTACCATCTCACTCCCCACACGACCTGACAACAACAGCGACACCTTTAGCAGTCAGGTCTCTGCCATCTCACTCCCCACACGACCTGACAACAACAGGGACACCTTTAGCAGTCAGGTCTCTGCCATCTCACTCCCCACACGACCTGACAACTACAGGGACACCTTTAGCAGTCAGGTCTCTGCCATCTCACTCCCCACACGACCTGACAACAACAGGGACACCTTTAGCAGTCAGGTCTCTGCCATCTCACTCCCCACACGACCTGACAACAACAGGGACACCTTTAGCAGTCAGGTCTCTGCCATCTCACTCCCCACACGACCTGACAACAACAGGGACACCTTTAGCAGTCAGGTCTTCTGCCATCTCACTCCCTAAACGATCTGACAACTACAGGGACACCTTTACAGTCAGAGTCTCTACCACCTCACTCCCTACACGACCTGACAACTACAGGGACACCTTTACACTCAGGTCTCTGCCATCTCACTCCCCACACGACCTGACAACTACAGGGACATCTTTAGCATTCAGGTCTCTGCCATCTCACTCCCCACACGACCTGACAACAACAGGGACACCGTTAGCAGTCAGGTCTCTGCCATCTCACTCCCCACACGACCTGACAACTACAGGGACACCGTTAGCAGTCAGGTCTCTACCATCCACTCCCCACACGACCTGACAACTAAGGACACCTTTAGAGTCAGGTCTCTACCATCTCACTCCCCAACACGACCTGACAACTACAGGGACACCTTTAGCAGTCAGGTCTCTGCCATCTCACTCCTCACACGACCTGACAACTACAGGGACACCTTTAGCAGTCAGGTCTCTGCCATCTCACTCCCCACACGACCTGACAACTACAGGGACACCTTTAGCAGTCACGTCTCTACCATCTCACTCCCCACACGACCTGACAACAACAGGGACACCTTTAGCAGTCAGGTCTCTACCATCTCACTCCCCACACGACCTGACGACTACAGGGACACCTTTAGCAGTCAGGTCTCTACCATCTCACTCCCCACACGACCTGACAACTACAGGGACACCTTTAGCAGTCAGGTCTCTACCATCTCACTCCCCACACGACCTGACAACTACAGGGACACCTTTAGCAGTCAGGTCTCTACCATCTCACTCCCCACACGACCTGACGACTATAGGGACACCTTTAGCAGTCAGGTCTCTACCATCTCACTCCCCACACGACCTGACAACTACAGGGACACCTTTAGCAGTCAGGTCTCTGCCATCTCACTCCCCACATGACCTGAAGACTACATGGACACCTTTAACACTCAGGTCGCTACCACCTCACTCCCTAAACGATCTGAAAAACTACATGGATACCTTTAACAGTCAAGTCTTTACCCCCTCACTCCCTAAACGATCTGAAAACTACATGAACACCTTTAACACTCAGGTCGCTACCACCTCAGTCCCTAAACGATCTGAAAACTACATGAACACCCTTTAACACTCAGGTCCTACCCCCTTTCCCTCCTAAACAATCTGAAAACTACATGGACACCTTTAACATCAGGTCGCCACCACCTCAGTCCCTAAACGATCTGAAAACTACATGAACACCTTTAACACTCAGGTCGCTACCACCTCTTCTCCCTAAACGATCTGAAAACCACATGGACACCTTTAACACTCAGGTCGCTACCACCTCACTCCCTAAACGATCTGAAAACTACATGGACACATTTTTAGCATCAGGTCTCTACCACCTCACTCCCTAAACGATCTGAAAACTACATCATTAATCTTTACCTTTAGAAGTGAGGTCTCTACCGCATCACTCCAAAATCAACATGACAACTACATGAATTACCTTTATCTTAAGAACTGAGGTATCTACCACCTCATTCCCCTAACGATCTGAAAACCTTTACTTTCAGAAGTGAGGTCTACCACCTCACTCCCCAAACGAATTACCAAGTGAATGCACAACGTTTATTATCCAGTAGTGAGGTCTCTCTATCATTAAACTCATCAACGGTCATGAATATGCGGTACAACCTTCACTCCCCCAACGACCTCCAACTGAACAGACAGCCATTACCTATGATACTGAGGTGTTCAATTCTCTCCCCCAACGACCTTACGGGTCATTAGATTACTTTCAGCTGCGAACTATGTACCATCTGATTCCCGAAACATCTTGCAGTTACTGGACAAGTTGTGCAGCATACACTTGTCGTGTCTCGTGGTTTATATAATTCTTACTCACTTTTCATGTGTTTCGGGTTTTCTTTTCACATTCAGGACTGAGCGCCCCTACCATCTCATTCAGCCATCAATGTTATGGGAAACAGATACGCTTTCAGTGATGCCTGCAGTGGTGAGATCTCTACTACCTCACTCCCCAACGATTTTACGGTTGTGGCAACTTTCAGTAGTGATGAGTTTCACTCCCCGTGGGCGAAAAAAAAACTCCACTTTTATGCAACAACCTTCATTGTTGATGTCACCATCACTCTCACCCTCTAACTAATCTACTTTTATGCGAGCAAACTCAGCGATGAAGTCTCTACCACTTCACTCCCCAACAATCCTACGTTTATATGACAAACGTCAGTGATGAGGTCTCTACCACGTCATCCCCTAACGATCCTACGTTTATGAGAAAAGCGTCAATGATGAGGCTCTACCACCTCACCCTAAAGATTCTATTTTTATGGGACAAACATCAGTGATGAGGTCTCTACACCTCACCCTACGGTTTTATTTTATGGGACAAACGTCAGATGATGAGGTCTCTACCACTACCCCTAACGGTTCTTATTTTATGGGACAAACTCAGTGATGATGTCTCTACCACCTCACCCCTAACGGTTTTATTTTTATGGGACAAACGTCAG
>JAPXFY010000024.1:39676499-39688999 GCA_030674185.1 Monoplex corrugatus
AATGTAGAATGTCAATTAAAAACAACTTTAAAACAAAAGAGAAAAAATACAGTTTCAAATGATTTTGCAATCAATGCACTCTGTGAAATTGGTTAATGACCCCCCTCCCCCCCGCCCACACACACACTCACGGATTCAAACACGGTCTTTTGGATTCAAAAAGGAAAACACGCTACCACTGCGCCAAAAACTATCTTGGCTACGATAGCTAATTTTAGCGTATATATATACAATCCACATGATCGCGTGATCGAACTGGAGACGAGAAATAGTCTTTGTTGAAACATCATAATCTTTATAATGACATGGTACTCGACCACACATAGATAGGCTGAAGTTATCATTACTGCATACAAATAGTTTACTCTCCGGTTTGTTAGGCGCTTTTTTTCCCATGTCAACGTGATTAGACAGAAGGCAGCCAGGACAATCACTCCGCACAGGCCGGTGTACGCATTCGATATTTTTGCGTCCGAGAGATGGAACAGAGTTCGCTCTTCAAATGAATATTTAGGGACCTTCCGTTTCATATATTGTTCTACATTTTATGTGTGTTCGATATAATAATAAGTCCTATCGAAGGCATTGCATTGTATTTCTTCTGTAATTTTTCTTTGGGTTTTCGTTCCTCTCCTAGACTAAACTTGTTATGAACATACTCAACCTTTCGCACTGATGTACCGAGACTCAAAGAACAGAGATTTCCTCCTCTATGAACAACAAGTAGGATTTGTAACATTCACGACTCCTCGGGAACGTGACTTTACAAAATTTAAAAAATCGACAAAATACAGGGAAAAAAACAATCTCCATCACGCATTCGATACAAGTTAGAAACTAATTTTGTTCAAATCAAGTAATACGTTTTGCTAACAGGCATTAACGCAACTACCTGTGTCTTGAGTCAGACAGACAGGCTGAAAGAAGGAAAGAATGAGAGACAGGCAGAAAAACAGGCAGATAAGCAGAAAAACAGGCAGGCAGACAGACAGACAAATCAAACGCACACATTTACAAAGAAGAAAGTCTTAGACAGGAACTAGAAAGACAAACAAGTAGCCAGACAGACAGACACAGACATACAGACAGACAGACACAGACATACACAGACAGACAGACAGACAGACAGACAGAAACAACGCTTCAAAGAAGAAAGAGGGCAATCTGTCAAAGGATACAACTCAGTCGTGACATCCATCTGTCCATGATCACTCAAAAAAGAAGTCAGCCTGATAAATAAGCAGACAGACAGATATATAGGCAGACAGACAGATACATAGGCAGACAGACAGATACACAGACAGACATTCGATCAAGAAGTCAGTTAGATGGACAGACGAATACAGACAGACGATCCACTTGAGAAGGAAAAAAAATCCAGAAAGAATGAGAAGGAAGAAAAAGGATAAAAGGAGGAGTACAAGAAGAAGAAGTAACAAAAACAAGATAAAGGACAACAATAACGACATGAATAAATAAAATCAACAACAGAAACAATCACAACGTCACTAGGAAGAAAAAAATAATATAAACAACACTAGAAGCAAAAACACCAAGACCAAAAACAGCTACAGCAACAATGATATAAACAATGAAAAGAAAAACAACAACGCCAAGATACTGAATAAGGGGGGAGGGGAAACCGAAAATTAAAAAAAACAAAAACAGAAGGACAAGAAGGAAAAAGAAAGCAAAAAGAAAAAGACGAAGAGAAAAAGTATGAAAGTTTATTCATATCCATGACGATATACCCCCAGGGAGATCTTGCCCATAACACAGCAACAGAAAAGGAAGATTTCAAGAACAAGGAGAATGAGACGAGCAAGAAGAAGAGGAACAATTAAATGTACAACAACAACAATAACAAGAAATGTGTCAACTTACATGCTGCCGTCCCCATTTATGTACTCATCGATCTCAAATTCCAAAGCATCATTATCGATGCCAAGGTCACCGGCATCTGAAACACACAAACACAAGCCGACTGAAAACACAAACAAAATACAAGACTTGACACAGTAATAATAACAGTAGCAGCAGCAACTACAATAATACAAAACGCAGTAAAACAAATCCCAAAGCAATACAACAGTGATGACAACAACGATAACAGAAAACAACAGCAAAAACAACAAAATAGTTGAAGCAAAAACAATTATACAATAAAACAATAGAAACATCATCATCATCAACCACAACAACAACAGAAGCAACAGAATACTGACGGCGGCAGCAGCAAAATAATAAACAGCAACAACATAGCAGCAGCAACGTCAACAACAGCCAAAAGCACAACAATAACTCGGTCAACAATAATAATAATAATAATTACAATATTTATATAGCGCAAAATCTCGACAAAATCAAATCTAAGCGCTGAAACAGACACACACGCACGCACGCACGCACGCATGCACCACACGCACCACCACCACGCACGCACACACACACACCAACACACACACACACACACACACACACACACACACACACACACGCATGGCTATAAATGGGGAGAAAGAATAAAAGCAATAAAAGCAAGAATAAAAGCAATGGAAAATTATAGAGAGCATATCATATACAATTATATATCATAACAAAATGTTCCCCTCCGAGCGACAGCGACAGCAACAACATCAGTAACAGTAAACAGCAACAGCACCTATAATACCGTCAACAACAATAACAAGAACAGTAACAATAACAGCAAACAACAATAACCATCAACAAAACCAACAACAGCCGCAACAGTAACAACACAATAACAACAACAAGCAACAACAACAGCAGAGCGACAAACGAATAGCAGCAGCAGCAACAACAACAACAACAGCACTATCCACAGCAACAAGAACCTTACCAAAACAAAAAACAACAACAGCAGCAACAGGAACAACAAATACAGCGATAATAAAAACAACGATAACATTAACAGCAAAAAAGCAACGACAGCAACAACAGCAGCACCATCACCACGGCCACTAACACCACCACCAACAAAGATTGAGCAGTATGATCTCGTATTGCGTTGTATCTTATCTTCCAAGCTGGTTTTTCTCGCTTGAAATGCAAGCTGTTCTTCCTGTGGAGAAAGCACATCGTCACTGTATAGGTCCTTGATGGTTGTAGTAAAGACACCGTAGCAACACACACATACACTCAAAGAGAGAGGGAGCAGTGAGGAAGTAAGGTGGGGGGGGGGGGGAGGGGCGAGGGTGCAAACAGACAGACAGAGATCCGGAAATATCCAATATGCCCATCGTCATTTAAACCAAGAAAGAGAGAGGAGGGAGGGGGCGAGACAGTGGGAGGGGTCAGACGACAGACAGACAGACAGACAGACAGAAACAGAGACAGACAGAAACAGACAGACAGAAGCAGAGACAGAAAGACAGACAGACAAAATTTATGTAATGATCAGAACATGCACAATACAATAATCTTCAGTTTGCTGAAATAAAATACAAGAGTATTAAATAAGAATAACAATAAAGCGCCTAGCTATTGGCGCAAGGTATTTCAATATGCAAAGCAATATCAAAAGAGAAAAGACGTTTACACGTGATTCTCACCTACGAAAAGAGGCAAAGAGACAAATTCAAATTCATATATTTTTATTCATTTAATGACCAAAATCTATTATGAGGAGTACAATAATTCAAACAAACGCACGGAAATTACGCACATCACCGATTTATGTAACAAGACACGATTTCACAGTAAATCTCAAATTAGCTGCATTATTTGTTCGTATGTTAAATACAGACAGCGAGATAGCCAGTGAGCGAGAGAATAGGAAGGAAGCAGAGAAAGGAGGACATAACCACTTGTGTGTGTCAGCTGTGCTGAGACTTAACTTCTCTTTGTGCTAACACGTCACTGTTCACATTATCCACCTATCATAACTCGCCTTTTGTTTTCGTAACGCCAAACTTTCGAGGAATGATCACTCTTGTCACTTCTTGGTATGTTGTGGTTTTCTAAACTCTTCTCGCGCGCACACAGACACAGACACACAGACACAGACACACACACACACACACACATATATATATATATATATATATATATATATATATATATATATATATAGATATATATATATATATATATATATATAAAACAGAGAGAGAGAGAGATCGTTTCACTTACGAAGTTAGTCGCTAACTGATTATAATATTTTTGCTTATCTTCAGCTCTCGCTCTAAACTTAAAGACACGGTATTTCACAAAACGGAAAAAAAGGAATGGAACAAAAATAAATATTATTCGTTCTCTCTCTCTCTCTCTCTTCTCTCTCTCTCTCTCTCTCTCTCTCTCTCTCTCTCTCTCTCTCTCTCTCTTTCCCCACACGCATTTGAGAAGGGGGAGGGGGAGAAGGAAGACACAGAGACAGAGAGTGGGGGGAGGGGTTTCAAGCCCCATTCTGAATATCAACAGCTTCTATCTTTTAGTCGTAAGTTTTATGCGTCGAGTAATTCAATGGATTAAGGGCAGTTCAATTCTGTAGTAAATCTGATAACCAAAACATGGATTATTTGAACACAAGTCTGTACAGTACATCGCAATACTGTCATATTGTATTACACAGTAATAAATTCTATTATTTTGTAAGTAGTTTGTAATTGTTGATCACATCAATGCAGATATGTATTCGTATAGCAAGGCACCTCATAGTCATTCTTGAACTACTACGATATGTAGATGTTTACGCTGTTGACTACAAAATATAGGACTATGAGTAAAAGTGTATACATACACACTTTTGTAAAAACGTTTTCACTGCATTTACCTTATCTAACATGAACAATGAAGATACATGAATCTGAATTTCTTCCAGTCTTTTACTACATTCCAACATAACCCAAGCTTGAATGTTCAAGTCTACTAGTCTGGATGAAAGATACGATATTCAAAAGGGTCTTTTCCCTGCCCAAACGCTGTTCTCCATGAGTCAACAGTATCTGTATTTCGAATTTCATGACGGCATAACGTTAATCACACTGTACTGTTTTCTTCTTACTGTTTTTTTCTATCGCTGTAAGTGCGTGCATATGCGTGTGTGTGAGCGCGCGCGCGCGTGTGTGTTTGTGTATGTGTGTGTGTGTGTGTGTGTGTGTGTGTGTGTGTATATATATATATATATATACATGTGTGTGTGTGTGTGTGTGTGTGTGTGTGTGTGTGTGTGTGTGTGTGTGTGTGTGTGTGTGTGTGTGTGTGTGTGTGTGTTTCTTATATTCACTGAAACTAGACACAGCAGAAACCAAATGATGTTTTTCTCAATTCTACGTTACAAATATTCTTGAACAGCTAATTAACAGTATCATGGTATACTCAAAACATTGAAGACTCCCAGCTGAGAGCAACAACACTATCTCTATATAACTTGGTGTATCATTACCAAATTAATGGTTAAATGTTATCTATAACACACTCTTCACTTTTCCCAGAGACCGTCTTTTATTTTACTGATGTTAATCACTGCTAACCAGCTGATTCCAGTAATGTCAGCTATAAACTATATTCACACAGGGTATCAGTAATCGTTATTTTCTGTAAATCAAATGACTTTTCAGTTCTCTCTCGAAGCTGTGGGAGTTAAGCGCTGAAAAACCAAACCAGTGTGTGCAACAGCGCTGCATGCTTAATCAGTTGCATACAGTAAAAGCTCTTTTGTCAAATAAGCAGATGCAGCAAACTATTCATTGTAAATTAAGATTAGAAATGAGTGACCTTAACTCCGACTTGTTTAAAAGACATTTACTAGATAACCCAGCATGTATTTGTGGCCATCCTAATGAAACAGCGAATCACTTTCTGCTTTTTTGTCCGCGGTATGCAAACGTTCGCCTCCAGACGATTGACTCTCTTCCTCAGGAACAAAGAAGAACAAAAATACTTCTGAATGGAAGTGAACAAGTAAGCCTTCAAGAAAACGAAAATATATTTAAACTAGTTCATAATTTTATTGAAAATTCTAAGCGTTTCTAAATTGTCTACTTGGATGATCTGCGGTGGTGTGCCGGACCTCTAGTAAGCAACTCTTATCTATCTCCATTCCTCCAGCATGTTGGAACTAAGTCTTACTCTTTTCATCTATCATTTATGTTTGTAGTAACATGTGATATCAATTGTGGGTGTTTTTGCCTGCTTTGTTGGGTTTTCTGAGTTTTTCCCTTAGTTTGCTTTGGTTCATTTTGTTGTTATTGTTTTCTTTCACCTAGTGTGCTAAGGATATAATCGTAGTGTTTTTAGCTTTTTTCTTCATTTCTTTCTTGTTTCTTGTTGGTTTAAATTTCACAAGTTGCCCGCATTTGAGCCAATAGTGTGTCAATTGTTTTTGGGGAGGGCTAACATAAGCCATTGCTTGATGCCCTGCCCATGCTTTGCTGTATTTATGACTCTTCTTTTCTTGAATAAAGTTTTGTTTAAACCAAAAACCAAACCACCGCACACAACAGCAAAGACTGTGTATCACCATATCTTCGTTGGAAAAAAGGGAGACAATTGTAATGTTACATCAGTAGCATGTAAGCCATGATCGGCAACGAAACTATATACAGGGGCGGTGTCGTCAGTCAATCCTGACTTAACGTCAATAACGTTTGTCTTCAGGATATACCTATCTGCCTCCACACTGATGACGTTATTAATGACGTCATTACCCTAATTCCAATCTGCGGGAATTTAGCAGACAGGACATATACGAGAAAGAAAGAGAGACATACAGAGAGGAAAGAGAGGAGGGAGAGAGAGAGAGAGAGAGACAGGCAGAAAGACAGACAGAGAGAGTGAGAGAGAGAGAGACAGACAGAGACAGAGAGACACAGACAGACAGAGAAGCACTTCATAATATCCAGCCCTAACCAAAGAGGCTCTAAACTGTATATCGAAACGTGCGTGCGTGTGTGCGTGCGTGTGTGTGTGTGTGTGCGTGTGTGTGTGTGTGTGTGTGTGTGTGGGGTGTGTGTGTGTGTGTGTATGAGCGAGCAAGCGACGAGAGAGAGAGAGAGAAAGAGAGCAAGGGGGGGGGGTTGACAAGGGGAAGAATAACAACATTAACAGTGAGGGCTTGAGTCAACAACACCACAGAAGCGGATGCTTACATCCGATATCACCGCTAGTATGGGAAACTATTCGTTTATAAGAAGGATTAATTCAAATTTAGGCAATTTTCTTCTTTTTTTTCTTCTTGTGTTTGACATCTACATGGTCAGGTCACATAATAATAATAATGACAAACTAATAGTAATGATAGTGATGATGACGATGATGATAATACTATCATAATGATGACGATGATGATGATGATAATGATAATTTCTCACCCGCTTCTAAGTGCTCTCAAATTCACAGTATGTTCATATACTGAGCAAAACTTAGAATAATCCATATACTAATACAGCAATTGTCGAATGCATCAGTTCTGACATTTTATGAGCGATAAGTGAGATTTTCAAACTTATCCACGCGACTTTATACCAGCGTTAGTTGCAGAACGATTCTCGAATCTATCAAAGGACTTTATCAGCGATGATTGCTATTCTAAAGTTTGTAAGTTCTGACATTTACCACTGAGCAATACAGCTTAATGACATCAAGAGGACCGATTATTCTAATTACCTCGACAAAATGCCCGCTAACCATTTTGGGGGACTAGTGCTTAGAGCCTGTTTAGTATTGAGGTGAAGCTACTACTTTCAAGTCTACCCGCACTGCTGAGAGTCTGGCCTCCAGAACACCCGGATACTGTTCAAGACTGGGAACGATTGGGAAGAGAGAAACCACGTTAACATGATTTTGGTCCTAAAATAAAAGTTCAGATTTCTACCACTTCACTCTCCTACGACTTCAGGGTCAAGGGCCAGCCTTTACATGTACTTTGTTGTTGTTGTTGTTGTTGTTGTTGTTTTTGTTTTTGTTGTTGTTGTTGTTGTTGTTGTTGTTTCACCTACGTGAGAGTCTAACATTCCTCCAGAATGATAACAACGCGTACATTTGGGATGCACACATTTCCGTTGCGACAATTCAGTTTTTCTTCTGTGTATCGAGTAGGTTACCATACACCAGATCACCATATCATGTTAAGAACGGAACAAAGAGATGTGGCAATGCTATGCATGGACGGATGGATAGATAGCTGAATGGTGATTGTGATGACTGGCACAGGAATGGTGATATGTTGTGTGCGTGGGATGTGGGTGGAACTTAAGAGAACGTAGAGAGAGATGGAGAGAGTGAAGGAGGGAGGGAGATTTTTTTTTATCAGACTCGGGGGAGGGAGGGGGGCAGACAGAGAGAGAGAGAGAGAGAGAGAGAGAGTGTGTGTGTGTGTGTGTGTGTGTGGAGTGTGTGTGTGTATGTGTGTGTGTGTGTGTGTGTGTGTGTGTGTGTGTGTGTGTGTGTGTGTGTGTTGTGTGTGTGTGGTGTGTGTGAAGAACTCAGAACTCAGAAAACATTAATTTTATTAGCTATAAGAACCTAAGAAAAGACAATAAAACACAGACTGGTCCTCATAAGGTGATATGACAGTTAATGATTTCAACAGTCATGTATTCCACGTCATCATCATTAACGTGAATATAAATATACGAGTGACTAAGAATTGATATGACAGTTAATGATTTCAACAGTCATGTATTCCACGTCATCATCATTAACGTGAATATAAATATACGAGTGACTAAGAATTGATATGACAGTTAATGATTTCAACAGTCATGTATTCCACGTCATCATCATTAACGTGAATACAAATATACGAGTGACTAATTGATATGACAGTTAATGATTTCAACAGTCATGTATTCCACGTCATCATCATTAACGTGAATATAAATATACGAGTGACTAATTGATATGACAGTTAATGATTTCAACAGTCATGTATTCCACGTCATCATCATTAACGTGAATATAAATATACGAGTGACTAAGAACCTTCCCGTTTTCCCGATGCTGGCAATCACAGACATATTCTGCAACAAGTATCTGCAAACTATCGTCCTTAGACACGCTTGGATTTAGCATAATGGAATCACAGCAACCGAATGATGAACACATATTCTTTTTTATCCAGAGCCTTTTCATCACTTTCAATCTTACTGTTTTGTGTATAATAACATTATTCAGGAAATAAAGTCCATCTTCAATCATTCCACAAACTGTGCATTTTCTACCATCCATTGTGGAATGTCTGTACATCTGCTTTTTTTTCATTTGTGAATCAAATATCTGTACGAACCCGAAACACACAAAAACAGAATCATAACGGGTATTCAATATAACACAAGACAGGCCCAAATTTCCGGCCAACTGCCTTTGTCAAGTGTATATGATGGTAGTCCTTCGTTGCCGAAGATGACGATGAAATCCTGCAGCTCATCTGTGGACGCGCATGTGGCTGTGCAATCCGATCTTGGATGTACAATGTCTGTTGCAGTGGGGACACTGGAATGTCGTGGTTGGGGTGGTTGGATTATGTCTCCTCTCTCTTCTGATAGTCAGCTTCTCCCTGTAGTTGATATCGCTGTTTCTGCTGGCAAGATGGACGGCCCTGCGCCAGGCGTTCCTTTCGGTGGCAGTTCTTTCGAGTTCTTTGGGGGTAACCTGTGCAAACTGGAGGTTTGCCTTTATCGTGTCCTTGAAACGCTTTTTTGGCCTCCCGAGATTTCTTTTGCCACTTGTGAGTTCGCCGTACAGCAGTTGTTTGGGCATTCGGTGGTCTTCCATGCGGATGACATGGCCGACCCATCTCAGTTGGGCTTTGACAAGCAGGCTTTCTATGCTTTGTGAGCTTGATCGGTTGAGGACCTCAATGTTGGTGATGCGGTCTTGCCACCGGATGCCAAGTATGCTGCGGAGAGCCCTTTGGTGGAACTGCTCTAATTTGTTGATGTGCTTCCTGTAGAGTGTCCAAGTCTCCGAACCGTAGAGGAGGGAGGAGAGCACAACGGCATTGTACACTTTGATTTTTGTTGACAGCCGGACATTGTGCTGGTTTAGTACCTTGTTTTTCAGCCTACCGAGAGCCTGGCTGGCTTTGCTGATTCGTGAATCAATTTCCTGATCGATGGAGCCGTCTGCAGAGATGATACTTCCAAGGTATTTAAAGTTCTTGGTGTTCTTCAGACTGTTGCCATCGATGGTGATGTTTGGAGACAGTGGGTTAGTTTGTGGGGCAGGCTGGTGAAGAACTTCAGTTTTCCCGATGCTTATTGTAAGTCCAAAGAGCTTTGAGGCTTCTGCGAAGTGATTGAGCATTGTTTGCAGGTCCGCTTCAGAGTGAGCATTCAAGGAGCAGTCATCGGCGAAGAGCGCCTCCTGAAGGAGTTCAGTGCTGGTTTTTGTCTTGGCTTGCAGGCGACGTAGATCAAAAAGGGAGCCATCCAGGCGGTACTTTAGGTATATTCCCTTGTCAAGATCCTTGCAGGCGTGGGAAAGCATGGCGGTGAAGAAGATATTGAAGAGGACTGGTGCCAGGACACAGCCTTGTTTGACGCCATTTGTAATTTCGAATTCGTCAGTCATGTTGCCACTTGCAAAGAACTTGCCCACTCATGCCTGTGTGGAAGAGCTGGATGATCTTTAGGAATTTGGGAGGGCAGCCAATCCGTTCTAGGACAGTCCACAGGGCTTCTCTGTTGACCGTGTCGAAAGCCTTGGTAAGGTCAACAAAGACTGAGTAAAGAGGCCTATTCTGTTCTATGCACTTTTCTTGAATTTGTCTCATAGCAAAGATCATGTCCACAGTGCTTCTCCCTGGCCTAAAGCCACATTGAGCCTCTGGTAGGATCTGTTCTGAGATGGTTATCAGTCTGTTGAGGATAACCCTTGCAAATATTTTCCCTGCTATGGAGAGAAGAGAGATGCCCCTGTAGTTTCCGCAGTCTGCTTTACTACCTTTGTTCTTGTACAGCGCAACTATGAGCGCGTCTTTGAAATCAGCAGGCATTTGCTCTTCTTCCCAGACCTGTTGCAGGATGTCATGGAAGGTTTCCAGGGCTTTGGGGCCTGCTGCCTTGAAGATCTCAGCGGGAATGCTGTCTTTTCCAGAAGCTCTGCCGGAGTTGGTCTTGCTTATTGCCTTTTTGATTTCATCTAGAGTAGGAGGAGCGTCTAGGTCTTCCAGGAGTGGTTGCTGGGGGATTTGATTGAGAGCATCTTGATCAACAGTGGAAGGTTTGTTCAAAAGATAGCTGAAATGTTCGGTCCAGCGCTTGAGGAGCCCTTCTTGGTCCTTGATCAGGGTTTTGCCATCCGAGGACAACAAGGGAGAACATCCTGAGGTTGTTGGGCCGTAGACGGTTTTCAGAGAGCTGAAGAACATCTTGGAGTTGTGGGTATCAGCATAGAGTTGAACTTCTTCGGCCTTATTGTTCCACCATGAATCTTGCATCTCACGTAGATCTTTCTGGGCTCTAGCTTGAAGTGTATATACAAAACAACAAAGAATACATGCACGACACTGTCAAAAAAAAAAAAAAAAAAGTAAAAAGAAAAAGAAAAAAGAAAGAAAAAAAGAAACTTCCCTAACGTGGCGTTGAGAGAAGAAATTCTCTGATAGTTTGCTCATGTTAAGTTTTGTCCATTTATTCTTTGTTATTTTTTGTATACGCTTGACAAAAACCAGTTGTCCAAAACAGATGTGACTGCCTGCGTTCAAGCAAACAAGAACCAGAAAAAAACACGAAAAAAATCAGAACAAGTATTTAATACAACCAGACAAGACAGGCGCAAATTTTCGGCCAACTGGCCTTAGTCAAACGTACACGTAAGATCACAAACAAACAAACAAACAAACACCAAATTCAAAAATTAGGAGAAAAAAAAGAAAAAGAAAAAGACTGAAACTTCACTGCTGTTTCATCCATAATGTGTTTGTGAGTAAATACGATGTCAGAGGGGAAGTCAGATGGATTCGGCAATTTGAAAACTGGTCATGCCATATTAATAGTTTTATCCTGAAGAGGGTCCATGACTAAAACAGAAACTATGATGCACAGCTAAGAGTAGTTTTTGGAATGTAAAGTATCTACCTATTAAATAATGCATAAGAGAAAATATAAGCATCTGATCGACTGAATGGGAAAATATATAACCAAAAGGTATGGCTGATGTAAATGGAAAGTGCCTTGTGCAACGAATCCGATCTGACCTTGAAATAAGAAGAAAAACATCCTAAGCCAGCATCCAAGGGGCTGAAGGGAAAAGCCGGAGTCCCTGGAGAAAAAAACCCTTAGTCAGACGCGGCTGGGCCTGAGAATTCAACACAGATTTAAAAAAAAAAAGAGGCATATGTGCAGCCGCAAAGCCAAGACCTCACTGAGATGGGAAAATGGTGATAATATGGTCTCTTTCAGCAGGATAAGATATGGAGAGGGGGAAAGAAAGTATCGCAAATCATCATAGAGGTCAAACGTACATGGACTCAAGAGTACATTGAAAGAAGATTGTATGCATAAATTCATCCAAGCAGTATAAACATAATTTATACA
>JAPXFY010000024.1:39696499-39711499 GCA_030674185.1 Monoplex corrugatus
ACGCATGCACGCGCGCGCGGGAGCATACACACACATACACACGCACACACACGCACACCGGCCCACCGCACCAGTAAGAGATGAACGCCCTCGCCAGGCCAACTTGTCAATGAACAATACGCACGATCGCCGAATGTTGCCAATTGTAATTTGATCAGAGCTGCCAGGTCTACTTTTTTTTTTTTACTGCCTTTCTTTTTATTTATTTCTTTTCTTCCTCTTCTCCTACCATTAATATGTCCCCCTCTCTTCCCACCTCTCTCTTAATTTCATTTCTCACATTTCTGCTGATGGACCTGTGTGTGTGAGGGAGGAGATCGGTTTATTTATTCATTTATTGTCACAATGTATTCACTTATTGAGTGGGCACAAACAGTTGAATTCATAACAGGAAACACTTGGTTTGAGCAACTTTATACAAGAAAAAGAACATGGATGACTCCAGGAGACATCAAAAGAAATCAAACTGATTACATCCTGATTAATAACAGATTTATAAATTCTTTACTGATAGCAAAATCATTACCAGACGCAGACTGCAACAGTGACCACAATCCTGTCATGGGAAAATTTAGGCTGAAATTAAAGAGAAGAAAGCAAACCAAAAATAACATCAAACTAAACCTTAGACTGTCAAAGACAAGATAGTCAATCCGCGCAAAATCTGGCGTATATGTTCCAAACAAAATAAGTGTTCTTGAGGATGTTGGGGACAATGACGAACAATAGACACATTTGAAAAACTCGATGAATGAAGCTTGTGAAGAAATCCTTAGAGTTGAAAGCAAAGCAAAGTAGAACTGGATGACAAAAGAAAGTTTAAACTTGATGGATGAACGTAGGAAGGTAGGAAGAAAAGAGGAAGAGTACAGAAAGATAGATAAAGGAAATCAATGAACGAAGCGATGGAAGCTTGGCCATAAACTAAGTGAAATAAAAAGAAGACCGACACAAAACAGACCCTAAGTTTACGAACAGACAGGAAAAAGACATGCACATCAACTGGCTACTTAAAAATAAAAGATAGTACGAGTATCATGAAAAATATTAGACATATGGGGAAAATACACTGAAGGCCATTTTGATGATGACAGAAGGGAGAAGCATATCATTAGAAAGAACGCTGAAGGACCACGAATAATGTAAATGTGACTGAAAGGAACAAACACAAAAAGAACATTATTGAAGATTAGGAGAAGACAAACAAAATTTATAGGACATTTTATAAGGCAAGAAAAATATGAGCACGCAGTCACAACAGGAAAGCTAAAGGTGGAAAAGAGCATTAGTTAGACCCAGAGAGGAAATATTGAGTTTTACAGAGTGGACGGGGGCAGAGAGAGAGTGGGAGCAACAAAAGATAGGTCTGCAAGGAGGGTAATGATTGCCAACGCCATGCAGCACGGCAAATGACAATGATGAATAGATTCACCATTGTGAATTCAGGCTCCTCTCCTCAAGAAGAGAGCGTCCCCCACCCACCCCAGCCTTCTTTTCCCTGTATGCGGTGATTTCAGTCTATCAATAAAAGTTGATTTTTCTGGAGACTTTCACCAGAGACATCTCCTTTTGTTGTCGTGAGGCTTATAACGTACGCCATGTGCGTGCTGCACACGGGTCCTACGTTAAACGTCTTCTAAAAAGCAAGCACCGAGACCACAACTTAAGATCCAAC
The DNA here is from genome assembly GCA_030674185.1 of Monoplex corrugatus. Classification (NCBI taxonomy): domain Eukaryota; kingdom Metazoa; phylum Mollusca; class Gastropoda; order Littorinimorpha; family Ranellidae; genus Monoplex; species Monoplex corrugatus. The sequence goes on from JAPXFY010000024.1 coordinate 39,698,175, forward strand.
TGGAGGAAGCGAAAATCCCTTCTGATCCCGATTTGAATCCATGTTTCTTTCGTCCCAGGTAAGTAGGTCCTTTTAAATGCTAGGCCATACAGTGGATAGACGTGTGTGTTTGTGTGTGAGTGACAGAGAGAGAGATCTGTGTATGTGTGTGCTTGTTTGTTTGTATGTGTGAGTATGTGTGTGTGTGTGTGTTGTGATTAACACCCTTACCTTTTCCACTGAGTTCCCAATCGATCGATACCCAAGACTGTCATCCGATGTTGTCCACTTTTCTACCTTTCTCTGTCTTTTTTCCTCTTTGACTTACCACGTTATGTCATGTATAAGTTTTTTTCTGTCCCCAGCTCTTTTCTTTCATTGCTTCTTTCCTAATCTCCCGTTTTCTTTTTTTTTTTTTTAAATAAGGGAGATTATTACATATTACCCGTGAGGTGTGTATTTCTCAATGGTTGTGTGTGTGTGCGTGTGTGTGTGTGTGTGTGTGTGTGTGTGTGTGTGTGTGTGTGTGTGTGTGTGTGTGTGTGTGTGTGTGTGTGTGTGTGTGTGTGTGTGTGTGTGAGTGTGCGGGATTGCGTATGTGTGTGTGTGTGCGCGCGCGTGTATGCGTGTGTGTGGGCGTGTAGCAGGTGCATGCGTGCATGTGTATTTCCCTAATTTGTGAGTAAAATTTTCTGCTGTTTTTGGATTAATCTTTACCAAGTTTGGGTCAAAGGTGTCGGCTGTCAAGAAGTCGTGAATGACTAAGTTTGCAGAACAAAGTGTCAAGGTTAAGGTCACACCGACCCCCCCCCCCCCCCCCCAAAAAAAAAAAAGTATCTAAATTCAGCACTTCTTGGAGGAGATGTGTGAACATTAATTTCTCAAGTCGTGAGAACTTCTGACAATATGTGAAAGCTGTATTTCACTCTAATGACAGTCTACCATTGTCCTCAGTGCATGAGTACAGTCTACTGCAAAGTTACAGTGACCTTTAGAAAGTCCGTTATAATTTTGTATAGAAAAGGAAAAATATCAGAATGGCTTGATAATCCTGGTTTTTTGTTTGTTTGTTTGTTGTTGTTGTTGTTTGTTTTGTTTTTTTCTCAACAACTATGAGTTTCCTCTTTATTCATGTATTTACTTTCTTTCTTATTTTCTTGTACAATTATCAACTTGTGTTATGCTTTTTCCCCCATCTCCCTCATCGCCTTATCTCGTCTTTTGTGTGTGTGTGTGTGTGTGTGTGTGTGTGTGTGTGTGTGTGTGTGTGTGTGTGTGTGTGTGTGTGTGTGTGTGTGTGCGTGCACGTGCGCGTGTGTGTGTGTGTGTGCGCGCCTGCGTGTGCGTGTGTGTGTGCGCGCGCGAGTGTTGGCGTGTGTGTGTGTGTGTGTGTGGTGGTGGTCTTTGATTTAATGTCTATTCACTAAAGTGATTTTAGACAAAAAAAACAAAAAAACCAACAACAAACAAACTTGCAAAAGGTTAATCTTCAGGAAAAAAAAAAATGAACCAGAAAAACAAGACAAGAAAGAAAAATTCACAAATGACGTTATCATAATTAACGATTGAAACAGTAAAATTAGCTAACCATAACACTGAACATGAGAAGTAACGGCACGTTAAATATATTTCGCTATCGGACTTTTTGACAGGCTAACAAAAAATTCATATGTTAAGGATGGTGAGGCAAATATGTCAGAAACTGTCTTCGTTGAAAATGTAGGTATATGTTGTTTTACCCGAACGCATGAAAGAATATGACTATGTGTTATCTTCTTTCCACACAGGCACACTACATTCCTGGTGTATTTTGTTTTGAATGCATCAAGTTTCCACCTATACATAAGGGATTGTATACTTCTGCTGGCAAGGAATCGCTTAGGTGTTTTGCTAATTTCAAAATTCATGTAACATTTTTCATACTTTTTCTGTTTATCTTGAAACTGCTTCCATACGTAGGCGTCCACTAAGGTATAACACTCATGCAATGAGAGGGAAAGTTGTATATGATTTGAATCTGGTGAGCTCTTTGCCCCCCGTTTGGCAGCCCTATCAACCATATCATTGTAATGAAAAGAACTATGAGATGGTATCCAGCAGAAAGTAATATCAGTGCCTCTTAAGGATAAACTATTAATCAAGTGAGTAATTTCCAATATCATTTCAGATCTTGTTTGTAATTTTGATAATTCAAGAGCTTGAAGTACAGATTTTGAATCAACGCAAAAAAGTATCTGGGGAATTGTCCTAGGAAGATTTATCATACAATTCAAAGCCATTAAGATTGCAAAGAGTTCTGCAGTAAAGATAGATTTATAAAGTCCTATATAGAAAGATTTCTCAATTTTGAGAGCAGGTATTAAAAACGCTGAACCTGCTTGTCTTTCAATTATTGAACCCATCAGTGTAAACTTTCAAGTGATCGGAATAAAAGTCTTCTATATGACATTTAACGTGACATGCCAGTAAATTGATATTATCTTCTTTTTTTAAGTCAGTGTGGTGTATGTCAAATCGTGCTCTTTGAAGTTCCCAACTGGGTACTGGTGAAAACGAAGGTCTTAAAGTTACAGGACCTGTGTCTAAATCAATTCCAGAGCCTTTCATAACATCAGCTGTAAATGTTGCAAGCGTGACCTGTGAGGATATTGATTTAGCTCTTTTTGGAAAGTCGGTGTCTGATCTTACTTTTGTCTCTGTTTTGATGCTGTTTTCTATGGTAGTGTTTCTTAACAGAAATTTAGTAGAAGCGACTTTCCTTTGTTCATCAAGTGGCAACAATTTGATTGCATTGTATGTACGATGGCAACAGGCATGCATTGGAAGACCCAGCGCAAGTTTGAAACCTTTACAATCTATGCTCTGCAGTTTTGTGAGTAAGCGTTTTGGTGCGCTGAAGAATATTTCTTGGGCATAGGTTAATTTAGATCTAATAAGCGATTTACAGAGATGAACAAGTGTTGATGCATCTTGTCCCCATATCTGTTTGCGAACTATTTTCAAGAAATTTAAACTTTTTTGAGCTTTTGTTAATAAGTATTCAATATGCTGATTCCAAGATAATTTGGCTGTAAGGAAAACTCCTAAGAATTTAATCGACTCATTATACTGAAGAAGAGTATCTCCCAGTTTGAACGTGGGAACATTTGCTGGGTTAGCTCCACTGTTAAACAAAACTATCTTTGTTTTTTCCACGGATAGATGTAGTCCATTTTCTACCATATATCGTGCTATTTTATCGAGTTCTAATTGATAACATTTACGCGTATAATTAAGACAGCGCAAAGGAGTTTTTCTTTTCATATTGACTTGCATCCACATGCATAAATCATCAGCATATTGAGCTAAAGTTACATGTTTAGAAATTTTACTGGGTAAGTCATGCAATAATATCATGAAGAGAAGGGGAGCAATAACGGATCCCTGAGGGATACCCATTTGAAGAAATCGTTTTGAAGAATACACATTTTCGATCCTCGTTTGAATTACGCGGTCTTCTAAGAAGCATTTGACATAATCAAAAATGTGACCTGTTAGCCCAATATTTTTCAATTTGAATAATAATCGGGAGTGCCATACTTGGTCGTATGCTTTAGTTATATCAAAGAATGTAGCTAAAACACATTGGCGTCTGGCAAATTGTTGTTTGATATTAGTGGTTAGCTTTGTTAGGAGTTCCACTGGTGACCTGCCTTTTCTAAACCCTGCCTGATTCACTGGTAATATGTTGTTCTTTTCACAGTAGTACATCAATCTCTTTAAAATTATTTTCTCCATAAGTTTACATACGTGTGATGTTAATGCAATTGGCCTATAGTTTTTCAAGTCAATATTGCATTTACCTGCTTTTAGTACAGGAACCACTATGTGTGCGTGTGTGTGTGCGTGTGTGTGTGTGTGTGTGTGTGTGTGTGTGTGTGTGTGTGTGTGTGTGTGTGTGTGTGTGTGTGTGTGTGTGTGTACGTTTGCGTGTGTGTGTGTGTGTGAGCGCGTGCGTACGTGTGTGTGTTTCCTTTCTGTCTTCTTTGTGCTCTATATCGTTCTGTTTCTCTTTCAATAGATTTCTGTTTCAGTTTCTATCCCTGTGTGTTTACTGTTTTTTTTTTTTCTCTCCCTTCTTTCTTTCGTCCTTTCTTTCGAGTTCATTTTTCCCGTCTTTCTTTCTGTTATCAATTGATATTTTCCTTTTTTCCCCTCTTTCTCTCTTCTCTTTTTTCTCCCATACCAAGTTCTCTTCTTTGTTTTTTGTATTTCTATTCTTTCTCTTCTTTTTTTTCTGTCTTTCTGCCTCTCTCTGTGCTTCTCTTAATTTTTCCTTTTTTCAGGCAGTTTTTTTTCTGTTGGACTTTTTTCCATTTTTTTCATCTTTTCTTTCTTTTTCCTGCCTTAGTGACGTGCATTCACACCCTCCCCACTCCGCTCGTCTCCAAACTGCCTCCTTTTTATTGCATTCATCAAACTGGCGACATCTGCACAGCGGCCTGTTAAGACCTCCCTACCCATACCCGTTTACCTCACCGTCCACTTGTCTGTGTCAGTGCTGTGCGTGTGCGTGCGCGCACGCGTGTGCATGTGTGAAATTGAGAGAGAAAGGGAGAGACAAAGTGTGTATGAGAGAGAGAGAGAGTGTGTGTGTGTGTTGTTTGTGATATGTGTGTGTGTGTGTGTTTGTGATATGTGTGTGTGTATGTGTATGTGTATGTGAGTGTGTGTGTGTGTATGTGTGAGTGTATATGTGTATATGTGTTTGTGTGTTTGTGTGTGTGTGTGTGTGTGTGTGTGTGTGTGTGTGTGTGTGTGTGTGTGTGTGTGTGTGTGTGTGAGTGTATATGTGTGTGTATGCGTGCATCCGTAGGTGTGATGTACTGAACGTGTGCGCGTTTGCATTATATTTAATCTCTAAATCGTGTTATGGGTGAATGAACGAAGTAAACGCTAGCCTCTCTCTCCTCTCTCTCTCTCTCTCTCTCTCTCTCTCTCTCTCTCTCTCTCTCTCTCCCCTCACACACACACACACACACACACACACACACACACACACACACACACACACACACACATACACACACACACAAATGAAAAAGGCGGTATGCTGTCTTTTTTTAAAGCAACACATCCTGTATTTTGTATTCTCTATTTCTCTCATATGATTTCGCTCTCTTTCTCGATATTTCTATCTTGCTCTCACATACCCCCTCTCCCATTTCTTCCTCCATGTCTCAAAGAACGGAATCAGCTTGTTGATAAAGGAAATCATCCGATCTGTTGTTTTTGTCCTAAATCTATTGAATCTGTTTACAGGTTGTCCGTCCTTTGTGCACGCTTGACAAACTGCTTCTGCTTTCACGAAAATAAATGAAGAGCAAAAGCGTCTTTTTCCCCTTTTAGTTTTTGTTGTTTTTCGTTTTCGTTCATGTGATCTCCAGTGTACCCAACAGTGACTGGTGACCTTGACATATCGCATGCTGCTGAAAGTAAATCAACGAGGAAGAGTGGGGTTTAGCATCACAAAAACTGACTGAGAGTTGAGAAGTCTCTACCACCTCCCTCCCTCCATGATCATATGGTTATGGCACAGTGAGTTTTCTACTGCCTTACTTACCAGAGACCTTGTGATTATGGCACAGTTTTTACCTTTAATAATATATGTGTGTGTGTTTTATATAAGTATACTAACTGATATTTTATCATAGCGGATTTTCCATGTGAAATTTGGGCTCTCTGGGATCAGCGAGTCACCACAATTCCTTTTTTTTCTTTTCTCTGTAATCGAGTATGTCTCTTGCAGAAAATCATCACTTAGATCTGTCAGTCTTGTTATTGTCAACTGCGTCGTTTCAGTTCTATTCGCCGTTATCTGTCAACTTCAGCAGCATCTAATCTTGCCATTTTTCTGATCTTGTCTCTCCGGTGTATCAAAGGTACAGCACCAATTTATCTTCGTGACCACCTGCCGAATGTACACCCCTGCCCGGCCTCTGCAGTCCGCTTCTGATACTACTTTTTACAAAATGTTCGAAACAAATGTACCACAGTAGGTCGCCGCTCTATTTCTGCGTCTGGTCTTCCCTTGTCTATTCGACAGTCACAAAACTCTGTCTTCCTTCAAGTCTAGCTTCAAGACGTACGTTTTTGTCCAGCAGTGATTTCCTCCTTTGCATGCACACTTCTTTGCCCGGCCCCCCTCCTGTCCTCCCCCTCCCCGTGTGCGTGTGCTTTGTGCCCTGGAGTTTTGACTGTGCTGGGTGATTGTTTTGAGAGTGCACGCTTTGGTTTGATTCTTGTATCAAGATTTTGGCGCCTTACTAATATCATTATCATCATATATTAAACACCAAAGGAAATAAGAGGAAAGCAGGGAGAATTTTAATTATTAACTAAGCAACATAACTCTTGAGAGTCACGGAGTTATCTCCCATGTAGAATTTCTCAAATCCAATACAGTTTGCGCTACCCATTCAGCTAGCATAGACGCAGCCACAAAGCACAGAATTGCAAGCTCAGAACATTCCTCTTCTGAATGGGTAGCGCAAACTGTGTTGGATTTGAGAAATTCTACATGGGAGATAACTCCCTAACTCTCAAGAGTTATGTTGCTTAGTTAGTATCATATATTAAATTATTATGTCGTGGGTCTTTTTATGTGCAGTGCACTAAATGCGCGATGCACACAACCCTCCCCCGGCGTTTTATTATGTCATACAAAACAGCAGTATTCAGAACAACTGAGCATCGAACCCATGGTCTTGTCACTGTCGCAGCACGCCCCTTAACCTTTTGACTCCTGCACCCTGCCCACCAGCATCCTGCATTGTCAACCATGCTAGTTAAGCAAAAGCATAACCCTTTGACTCCTGCACCCTGTCCACCAGCTCCCTGCAGGAAGCTGGTGGATAGGGTGAGGGAGGCAAAGGGTTAAGTTTTAGCAGTTAGCAGATAAGGTGCGGAAGTCAAAGGGTTAACGTCTGTACCACCTCTCTCCACTTCAGATCTCCATCATCTCACTCCCCTATAAACTTAACAGATAGAGGACACCTTTTCACTTCATTACCAAGATCTCTACCACTTCACTCCCCAAAGGCCTTATGACTACGAGACAACCTTTCCTTCAATAATAACTGAGATTTCATCCATCTCAGGCTTCAACGACTTCACTTCACACGAGTGGCGAGCTGGACCCTCAGGCGGGTGACAGTGTTTGTGGCGGGTTGGCTGGCTCTTTTGATAGACCTGTGGACTCGTTCAATCCCACACCGAAACAGAAAAGGCGGCGTGTTCGCTGCCAATTTTATCGCTCCAATCACTCAGGTGGTGTCAGTGATTCATAAATTACCGTCGGCTAACCTACCCCCTACCCCTCATGACAGCTTTGCCAGTGCACGGCATTTTGCGCAGAATCAAGGAGTTTACCAGATAAGTGCCGGTAGATAAACCTTATCAGCGCATAGGGGTTTGCACAGAATCAAGACGTTTACCCTATAACTGATGGTAGATTTGGGTGAAGCGCATATGGAACTGTCCAAGCACGATGACTCCATCTTGAACAAGCTCAGACCTCCAAACACAACAACTTTGCGGTATCAATAAAACCTTTGACAGAGAAATGTCCAATAGTAATGATAATAATACTGATAATGACAATTAATTCTGTTAAATGGCTCATTTCACAAGAGCCCAAACCGCGTTCCAGAAGCTTAAGAGACAGAGGCAGACATAGTTACAGCCATTATGTATAGCAATATTACCACTGTGATGAAAGGGACGAACTTTTCAATACACAATGTTAAATAATATTGAAAATTAATCATAACACAGTAAATGATTTCCTACGATATGTCAGTCATTGCTGCAACAACGGCACTAAACGATTGAAAAAATACACAAAATCACAAGCATTTAAAAGTACAAATCAATGAATGCATCCCTCCCTCTGTCTCCCTCTCTCTCTCTCTCCCTCCCTCTCACATACATACTCACACAGACACAAACACAGCAGAAAGAGAGAGAGGCAGAGAGAGAGACAGACAAACAGAGACAGAGAGAGACAGAGACAGAGACAGAGAGGCAAACGGAAATACATAGGAGATACAGAGAGAGACAGAAAGAGATTCGACTACGTCACACCACAATGACCTTAGCGTTATGGTTATACATTTACTTTTAATGGTGAAATTTTACCATCTCAGTCCCGTTTTGATTATGGCTCAACTATTACTTTTAGCGGTAAGATCTCTATCACCTTCGTTCCCAATGATCTTATGGTTTATAAAAAAAACCTTCACCTTTAAAATTGCAGTTAACAGTGAGGTATTTTCATATATCCAAATTCTAGTGAGTGCACACATAGAGCTTCCTCATCGCCTAATGATACTGCACCTGTTCCTGCTTGACTCGAGAAAAGATCTGTGCATGCCACCTCCAATCTGCTCAGCTGTGCACGGGTACCTGACCCTGTTCAGGGTTGCAGAATATAAAGCAGCTAAGTCCACCCTCATAACGCTGATATCGAACAAATTTGGTCTGTACTATCTAACTCACTGATGAACTCCCAGTCATGAACAACCTTAAAATCTACTTTCTCAATCACTAATGAACTCGAACAACTTACATCTCTACTATCTCATTCATTCATGAACTTACAGTTTCGACTAACCTTAACCTCTACCAATCATTCATTAATGAACTTACAGTTCCGACCAACCTTAACCTCTACCAATCATTCACTCATGAACTTACAGAACAATGAACAACCTTAATCTCTACCAATCATTCATTCATGAACTTACAGAACAATGAACAACCTTAATCTCTACCAATCATTCATTCATGAACTTACAGAACAATGAACAGTCTTTAATATCTACCAATCATTCATTAATGCACTTACAGAACAATGAACAACTTTAACCTCTACCAATCATTCATTAATGAACTTAGAGAACAATGAGCAACTGAATTAAAATGTGTACTAGGCCCTAAGTGGTAGCCTAGGTGCTTGTCTTTCGGATGACATGATAAACATATTTGATCCATGTTAAAGATCCCACAGCACCAACAACTTTCAACTCTTTTATCTCATTCATTAACAAACTTACAATTACGAACAACGATCACCTGTACTACTTCATTCTCTAATGAACTTACCGTTACGAACAACTTTAACCGCTACTATCTCATTCAACAGTGAACTTACCGTCACCAACAACCTTAACCTCAACTACCTCAATCATTAAAGAACTTAGTTACGAAAAACTTTCATTTCTATGATCTCATTCTTTAATGACCTTACAGTTACGAACAGTCTTAAACTAATCTAAGTGAAATCTCTACCATCTCAGCCCCCAAAAACCTTACATTCATGTGACAACTTTAAAAGTTTATAAGGTAATGAAGCGGGGGTGTGGAACCCTGAAGAATTATCGTATTTGAAATGCTTACTACCAATAAACAGCAGCATATGACGAAAGTAACCGTGCAGGTTACAAGAATCCACAGCAACAGAAATAAAATTTTAGTTTTATGTTCGCTTTACCGAGTCCACGTGTTGAATGATAAAGTCTTTGTACAGTATTAATAAAAATGAATTCAGACGAGACGAATTACTAATAAAAAATTTTGTGTTCTATTCTAAGTAGTAAACTGAGTTCTCTTATTGCTTTGTACAGTATTAGTAAGAATGAATTCAGACGAGACAAGTTACTAATAAAACTTTAGTGTTTATTTTGCGTAGTAAATTTAATTCAGCAGCCTCCCATTGAGCTATCACGGCCTCAAGGAGTGGTTACACTACTGTGTGTAAAGTGAGGGCTCCATAGTTGGCTGGACTCAAGAGATCGTGAACTTATTGGTGTATTTTATTCATAAACGGCGTGACATGACATCCATTTTTGTTTTCACTTCTGTATCATCTATGCGGCAACAAGACTTATCTAAATTCTAAAAGAAAAGAAAAAGATGTGCAAGCAATGGAGCGGCTTTGTCACATAAATGCAATCAGTTTGTTGCTTAGCAACAACCGACCCCAAACGACCGTATCAAGGCTGTCACCGTGCCACCAGAAAATCAAAACAATTAAACCAGTCACTACGTTAAATCATATCAGACATTAAAATTCATAAGAACATGTCTAAGATTTATTACAAACAATGTATGCATTTTAACATTATCATATCTTTGACGTATCATGAGTTTTGACCTCTTGCGAACCAAAAAAAATATCGACGATAAAACGAAAATAAACAAACAAATCAATGTTATTAGAAATGTGAAACAACTAAGCTAACGGAGGTTAGCTGGGACAGGTGGAAGTTTGGAGTGCCAGGGGAGGGGGGGGGGGGGGCGTTTGGGAAGAAGGGTGAATGAGGTGAAGAAAGAATAAGACTGGCAGAAGGAAAAAAACATGAGGAGGACAGAATAAATGGACAGAAAAGTCTTTTTTTTAACCAATTCAAGTCGGGGAAATCATTACAACACAAACTCCATGTTCGAATCTCTAATACTTGACAGTGTTCAAACTCAATATATTTCTCAGGCAGCACTTCACATATTACCATTTTCGATAACCCATAACTTGGTACATCATTGCATTGTGCTGTGCTGTGCTGTGCTGTGCTGTGCTGTGCTGTGCTGTGCTGTGTTGTGTTGCATTTTACTGTATTGTGTTCTACTGAAATGTATTCTATTGTGTTTGATTGTGTTCTATTGTATTGTATTGTTGTATTGTATTGTATTGTATTGTATTGTATTGTACTTGATTGTATCTACTTGTAGTGTAAGACATCCATACTGTAATTCACAGTGTTGCATTCAACTGAAACATATTGCACTGTTATGTTATTCTACTTTATATGGGTACTGCATTAGTTTTGTATTGTGTTTTATTGAATTGTAGTGCATCGCATTGTATTGTACTGAACTGTAGCGTACTGTAGTGTAGTGCAATGCATCGTATTATATTCATATAGCGATGCATTATGTAACATTGTACAGTATTGCATCGTACTGTGTTGTATCTTTATACGTTGTACGGATACTATGTTGGTTCTCTGCTGCATTAATTTGTATCATGGGACGGGTACACACCACAGACTGTGTATACAGAGAACAAATGACAGAGGGAAATACACAAAACGGGAGACAATGACAAGCATATTTTACTTTCCAACGGTAGAACCGACAAAAAGCTTTTTTTTTTTTAAAGCTGCCGTTGTTAATCTACATATCTGCCCAGACCTAAAAATACAGAAAAAGAAATGTGCTGATAACTTGAGGAAAAGGAAAAAGGAGGAGGGCGGAGTTGTCAGTGTATGACGATGACATAAGGCGCTGGGAACGGAACATCCGGCTCAAACCCTCAATTTTCCCAAGCCAAACCCCACTTCGATCCTGCCGATTAAGTTGACGTCCTCCTCCTCCCTTTCCCTGCCCCTACCTATCCGCCAAGTGATTAAGCCTGGTGTTTGCCCTTCCAATCACTTTCACACAACTCATCGATTCTTGACGCCATACATCCTGATCGAGACATGGACAAAGAGATAAGCAACTCTCTCTGCAGAAAAGAGACAGACAGACAGACAGACAGACAAAGTAATGCTGCACAATCTTTCTTACTCTGTGGAAAAAAGAAAGTAATACATGCACAATCTCTCTTTGTGGAAAAGAGACAGAGTAATACATGCATAATCTCTCTTACTCTGTGGAAAAGAGACAAAGTAATACATGCACAATCTTTCTTACTCTGTGGAAAAAACAGAAAGTAATACATGCACAGTCTTTCTTAATCTGTGAAAAAGAACAGACAGAAAGTAATACATGCACAGTCTTTCTAATCTGTGGAAAGAGACAACAGAAAGTAATACATGCACAGTCTTTCTTAATCTGTGGAAAAGAGACAGACAGAAAGTAATACATGCACAGTCTTCTTATCTGTGGAAAAGAGACAGACAGAAAGTAATACATGCACAGTCTTTCTTAATCTGTGGAAAAGAGACAGACAGAAAGTAATACATGCACAGTCTTTCTTAATCTGTGGAAAAGAGACAGACAGAAAGTAATACATGCACAGTCTTTCTTAATCTGTGGAAAAGAGACAGACAGAAAGTAATACATGCACAGTCTTTCTTAATCTGTGGAAAAGAGACAGACAGAAAGTAATACATGCACAGTCTTTCTTAATCTGTGGAAAAGAGACTGTGTCTACATGTTTTTGTTTGTTTTTAGACTGCAAAAAGATTTCCATTACAGAAATCTTCCCACTCTACAAGAACAGGCCGAAGGTGTTTTGCATCGACCCTGCATTGTTCGCGACAGTGGGAAATGTCTCGAAACTTGATGTCTCTGATCCTGGGTTTCTCACCTGCCCATTGTCTTCTAACACTGATGATGGATGCACGTGACTTGCTCCACTTCTCGTAAATTGCCTGCAACTGTGAGAAGGGAAGACTTCCAATGACTCTGATAAGGGCACATCCATTTGCACGTGCCCGACAAGCGTGTGAGAATTAAATGTGAATTGCTGGCTTTCTGTCCTCCTTCCCACCTTAGATACTATTTTTGTTAGCTGCGTGGGTTCTGGGTCTACATACTCACTTCTGTCAGACTATGACGGAGTGGTGTACAATGATACTGTTTTGAGCAAATTCAAAATCTTTCTCTTGCCATTCTTTGAAAGACTGGACAAGAAAATTCGATATTTTGGTATTCAACATTTAAGTATTCTGTTTTGTACACAAGAGATGAGTTAAGAAGTTGATAGTTTTCTTTTCAAGGAATGGTTGTAATACCGCGGAATTCAATCCTTTCACTCCATCACGGTATTTACCAGCGGCAGAAACGTAACCCTTTTCCTCCTAAGGATAACAGAATAAAAACACTAAGTATCTGATACGCTGTCATAGCCACTGATAATGCAGATAGCTAGTGGACAGGGTGACAGAGTGAAAGGGTTAAGTATCTGATACGCTGTCATAGCCACTGATAATGCAGATAGCTAGTGGACAGGGTGACAGAGTGAAAGGGTTAAGTATCTGATACGCTGTCATAGCCACTGATAATGCAGATAGCTAGTGGACAGGGTGACAGAGTGAAAGGGTTAAGTATCTGATACGCTGTCATAGCCACTGATAATGCAGATAGCTAGTGGACAGGGTGACAGAGTGAAAGAGTTAAGTATCTGATACGCTGTCATAGCCACTGATAATGCAGATAGCTAGTGGACAGGGTGACAGAGTGAAAGGGTTAAGTATCTGATACGCTGTCATAGCCACTGATAATGCAGATAGCTAGTGGACAGGGTGACAGAGTGAAAGGGTTAAGTATCTGATACGCTGTCATAGCCACTGATAATG
>JAPXFY010000024.1:39716499-39726499 GCA_030674185.1 Monoplex corrugatus
TTGTTACTGTTATTGTTATTTAAAGCCCAGCCGACTGCGTAGAGCCATATCAGGGCTATAACCGTTTCAAAACATACAAAACTTCAACAGGAAAAACATTAAGTACACGTATCAATGCATTCGCGCACATAATCTAAGAACATGCCCCTGGCGTTGACCACTCCGTCCAACTTATCTCACAGAGAATTAAAAAAAAAACACATGAATACAAATTTAAGCATACCTAAGGACACCAAAACATATATAAAAACAGGCCTACATTACCTAAAATTGCTTCCGCATATCTCACCTCCCTACAGCCAAAAATGCATTTAATACATGTATCCAATTACCAATCCTAAGAAAAAGTACGTAAGACTTTATCGAACACATACAGGTGAATGGGCCAGCCAGGCAGAAAATGACAGGAAGAAATGACAGAAAGCAAAGGAACAAGGAAGAAACAAAGAGAATGACAGAAGAAAGAAAATTTCTAGCACAGAATCTCCAGAAGGTGAGGATACTATTTATACTGAAAGATCCCCTGGCATCCCCACGAGGGGGGGGGGGGTGCCTGAGGATCGAACCCACAACCCCTGCGTTATCAACACGGTACTCTCACTAACTGAGCCATCGGGCCTTTGTAAAAATGTAAACGGTTTGTCCAGGATTTGAGCCCATGACCTTTAGCATCCTACACGAGATTTACATCCCAAGTCCAACGAGCTAGCTCAAAGGTGACCCTCTGTAACGAGGACACCATCCGGAATACGGCTGTAAGACCCCAGTGCATGAAAGCGACTGCAGTGAGGTTGTCTTTGCGCTCTGGGGGGGGGGGGGGGGGACCCTTTGGCCCGGTAACTGGAGACCCAGGGGTAGAGAACTCCGACGAAGACAGATTCTCCTTAGAGTGTTTAGCCCTTTGACTCCCGCACTCTATCTACCAACCGCAAAAAAGGAAAAAAAATCCTTTGACTTCCTCATCCTATACGTCAACTTCCTACAGGAAGCTGGTGGATAGGGTAAAGGAGTCAAAGGGTTAAGTTTTTGCTTTGCTAGCATGGTTGACAAAATAGGATGCTGGTGGACAGGGTGCAGGAATCAAAGGGTTAAAGATATCCTCACCCCATTTACAAATCTAACGCTTGGCGAATCCTGTTTCGACGTGATACAAAAGAGCTGACACTGAAGGACTAAAACGAAAAGACACTATGACAGCTTCGACGAAACAAGCCAGTGACCGCTAACGGCAGTTTTTCCGACATCTCTTGCAAAGAGGACAATTCATCCACAAGTAAACAACGAAACACTTGTCTAAAGGGGTTACTTCTCGAGACCTTCTGTTGTCTAGCTCTCCTAGAGTTTCTTTCTACCACCAGATGGCACAGAAAGATGGCAATGATAATGACGGGACGATTGTTTGACAACTCAGCAAATCAACACGTAGAGAATGGTACCAGCTGATGCCTATACAATGACAACAAATAGGCAAGTAAACAGAAAATAATTCACTGAAATATGACCCACCATGACCACGATTAATTCATTAATGAACAGATCAACATCGAGACAATAACAATTATTATTATCATTATTATTACTATTATTATTATTATTACCATCATCGTCATCATTATCATCAGTAGTTATGTGTAGTAGTAGTTAGTTGTTGTGATAGTAGTAGTAGTAGTAGTAATAGTAGTTGTGATAGTAGTAGTAGTGGTGGTCGTGGTAGTAGTTTTAGTGTTATTAATGGTTAAAGCTCAGCCGACTGATCAAACACATATCTGAGCTATAATCATCTCAAACACAACACACACATCAAAACACACTGATGACTATCGAAAAAAAAAAATCCGGGGAAAAACACGCAAATGTCTACAGATATGCCTTTGGCATTTGTAATTCCGCCGAATTTATCATCAATGGGATGAAAAACTAAGTTCATAAATATAATTAAGTACACAGGAAACATAATTAAACACTGGTCCATAGTGCTCAAGTTTGGTGTTAGCTTGGCGTTTTGTTTCATTTCACTCGGATGATTCCATATGCGCTTCACACAAAACTGCCAGCACTACCTGCAAGACTCCCCGAGTCTGCGCAAACCCAATGCCCCGACAATGTCTTGAAATAGGGAGGGGAGAGAGTGACCCACGACACACTAAGCTGACACCTTCACAATGATGAAATATTAAAGCGGGCAGCGAACAGGCCAGTTTTTAATTTTGCAGATTGGGACGAACTATAGATATCATATTGTGATCCCACTTTTCCTAAAATTGTCAACAAGCAGTCTATATTTCCCTAGAGCTAAAATAGCAATTACTGTATGCATCCAATTATCAGTCCTAATACAATGGACGAAAGGCTTTATGGAAAACATAAAGGTGAATGAACCAGCAAGGCAAAAAATGAGAAGATAGAAAGCCAATGAGTAATGCAGACACACAGTGACAAAAAAGACGAAATTTCAAGGACAGAATATCCAGAAAGTGGGGATGTTATTGATACTGACATGTCCCCGGGCAACCCTGTGGGTGGAACATCGACAGAATGGTACAAAAAATGATAGTGAGGATGTTTAGTTGACAAATCAGCCGATTAGCACGACACCTAGTAGACGTTACAGATACTGCTCTCTCCTTCCAATCTGAATGCAGGAATGTGAATCTCGTCAGAGACAACTTCAGTGCGTGTGGTCTCCAGTCTGCCCTTCTGTAATGGGTGCCTGACTCTTTCAGGGACAGGGAAGATAAAGAAACGCGGGAGAGGAGATGCCGGGCACCACCTTCACAATGATAAAAGTTGAGTCTCTACATCTTACTGCTCTCTGACTTCAAGGTTATGGGACAGGCTTACATCTTCACGTCTCTGATAAAGCCACCATCTCATAATGTTGACCTGAAAGAAGTCAGGTCTCCACCACCTCACTCCCGTTCGACCTCAGAGTCGTGGTACAGTCAGTAACTTCTAGCTCTATGAGCCAAAAGGAAAAAAGTTATAAAAGACTCAAATGACAATCTGGAAGTTTATTCCACAGCTCAGGAAGTAAATACTGACAAAAAAACTATTAAAAGATGAAATGACTCTTTTTCTCCTTCGTAGGCTGTAATTATCTCATGCATGTGAATATATTCGATTCTGTTTTCATATATAAGGTCGTTTTCTTTCCTTCTTTTTTTAAACCCCACCATTAAGTCAGTCATACTCTGTTTTCGGGAGTGTGCATGCTGGATGCTGTCGTCTTTGTTTGTTTGTTTGTTTGTTTGTTTGTTTGTTTTTGTTTTGTTTGTTTGTTTGTTTTGTTTTGTTTGTTTGTTTGTTTTGTTTTTTTAGCTGCTGAACACTGACATAATCATAATTTACAGGATCTGAAGGTGCGTATGTAATATTCCGCGAGCGTTTACACGAGCAGGTTTACACTTAAGCTGAAAAATGTAGACCATTTATTCTGTACCTTCGCAGGCTCGAACACAGACCTCCCAGATGGAAGGCAAGATGAAATGACAATAACAAAGATTGTTTTACAAATGAAAATGGCAATGACGACGATTACTTTACAACAAAGTAAACAAGACGTGAGGAGTACGGAAAGACCCTAGCTAACTT
This sequence comes from Monoplex corrugatus, assembly GCA_030674185.1. Lineage (NCBI taxonomy): Eukaryota > Metazoa > Mollusca > Gastropoda > Littorinimorpha > Ranellidae > Monoplex > Monoplex corrugatus. The sequence continues at coordinate 39,720,091 of JAPXFY010000024.1, forward strand.
CTAACTGAAAACTCCGGGCCAAGAAAACAAGCGCAAGTGGTATGTGTATGAAGAGAAAGGGCACAAGCCAAACGACGTTGAAACAGAATCTGCCTCTTCGTCACCAGTGTGAAATGTCTCAGGCAGTCTCCACCACGGCACGAAAATGCTAATTTTATGTTGATCGGAAAGACACACATACTTTCTAGGCCAAGCCGTATGATACCATTCTCTCTCTCTCTCTCTCTCTCTCTCTCTCTCTCTCTCTCTCTCTCTCTCTCTCTCTCTCTCCCTCTCTCTCTCTTTATCTTTCTCGTTATTTCACACACACACGTATACCACCTACATACACTCATATCTAAACACAAACACACGCGCGCGCGTCATTTCTCTCTAGACCTTTTGGCTCATCTGTAAATGTGTTTCTTAGACTCATGAAAAAATGTACTCAGCTAAACGAATTGCCTTTATATTTTCTGTATTTCAAGCTCATAATTCTCTCTCTCTCTCTCTCTCTCTCTCTCTCTCTCTCTCTCCTCTCTCACACACACACACACACACACACACACACACACACACACACACCACACACACACACGCACTCGCGCGCGCTTACTACATGCCCACCACAAATACATTTTTATCTTGTGGGGTATGTGTGTGTGTGACTGTGAGAGAGACAGAGACAGAGAAACAGAGAGAGACAGAGACAGAGAGAGACAGGACAGGAGAGACGAGAAGAGTGTGTGTGTGTGTTTGTGTGTGATATAACTGTGCATGAGTAAATGTGTGTATGTGTGTGTGTATGTGCGTGTGCATGTGTATATCCGCACGTATGTGTGTGTGCGTGCGTGTGTGTGTGTGTGTGTCTGAGCGTGTGTGTGTGTGAGTGTGTGTGTGTGTGAGAGAGAGAGAGAGAGAGAGAGAGAGAGAGAGAGCACCTTGAGTTCCTTATATGGAGATGTGCGGATGTGAATTAAGCGTGTTACATTTATTCAAATTTATTTTGTCTGCAAAATGCCTTTTTAAATCTTATCTTACTTTTAAACAAATCGGAGTGGGTTGTGAAAAATCAAATTTTACTCTTTACCCTTATCCTATAATAAATCTGACTCAAACCTTCCATCAATAAAAGAGAATTTTTTCTGTAGTAATATTTTATGTTAATATTTTGAGAGCACCAGGTAGACCCAGGGAGAGAATGCTGGACGGACTTGCAGAGTGGCTGGGGGAGAGTGGGAGTGGGGGCAACGAGAGATAGAGATGGTTGGAAGTCCATGGTCGCCAACGCCATGCGGCAGGGCACCTATGATGATGATGAATATTTGTCGCTAATCATGACTTACGTTTTTGTTTTACACTGTCGTAAGAATGATGTGTATGAGCGTGTTGCGAGCCAAACAGATGAACTCAGTAACTTTCAAACTTGGATTAAAACAGAAATAGTCGATTGTGTTGTACTGTAGAAGTATGTATTATGTTGTATTGTCTTGCATTGCATTATATTTTATCGTATCGTATCATATTGTATTGTGTTGTACTTCTTGCCCGCCTCCTTGAGGTCATCTGGCCGTTACTAAACCTCATGATTGCAAATTTACAACTCAAAGAATTGCCCTTATTTTCAAAGTAAAGCTGAAAGTGCTCTCTCTCTCTCTCTTCTCTCCTCTCTCTCTCTCTCTCCTCTTCTCTTTCTCTCTCTCTCTCTCACACATACACACACGCACAGACACAAACGCACAGACACACGCACAACACACACACACACACACACACACACACACACACACACACACACACACACACACACACACACACATTCCTCACCTGTAAAGATTGCAAAGTTGGAATAGCAGATGACGGTCATCGTGTATGTATCAGTTTACATGCGCAGACCTCCATGAGAGCAGTTTCCCCGTTAATTCAGTTCAAAATACTGCTCTCTCTCTCTCTCTCTCTCTCTCTCTCTCTCTCTCTCTCTCTCTCTCTCTCTCTCTCTCTCTCTCTCTCTCTTCGGCTTAGTCTGATACTGGCATCCAAACACGAAAATATTGTAAGGAAGTTGTCAGTTTATTATATAAAGCATTTAAGTTGTGATCTATTACGACTTCGCAATACACAGTACTTGTGTGCATTAGTCACACATCCATGTATCACATCTTTTTACTGCTGTGAGTTTGTACCATTTCCTTTATATGAATAAAAATAAAAAATTTCTCTCTCTCTCTCTCTTTCCCTCTCTCTCTCATTCTCTCTCTCTTTCAGTCGTTATAGGATCAAAATTTTAAAGGTAAGAAGAACTGGGTAACTAGTATACGTATGTGTCTGGATGAATATGTGTTTGGTGATGTTTGGTTTTTCCAATGAGCTGGCGATGAGAGGGTTAGTTTATTCGTGATTTTCGACAAAGACTGATTGATTGTACATGGCAAATGTGGAATGACCAATACAGACAAGTAGAAGATATATATAATTTTTTACAGAACTGTCATAGATTCTAACAGGGTGAAACCATGAGCCTTGATCTGGATGTTAATTTGAAAAAAACAATAGCAAAATTTAGACTTGGTTTATCAAATTTGAAAGTCCACCAATTGAGATACAAGCAACACAGAGTCTGATGTGCTCTGTCCTTTATGTATGCAAGCTGAAGAAGACAAAATACATTTTGTCCTGTGTTGTCCACCTTTAGATGAAATTCGTTTAAGGTTTATCCCGCAAAAGTATTATAAATGCCCAAATACGTTTAAACTGTGTTTGTTAATGTTTTCAACTCGTTTCGATTATATAAAGAATTTTGGTTTGTTCCTGCTTAAACAGCTAAAATCAGGGAAATTGCTTTTTCGTAATACAGTTTATTTTGTTGACTGTTAATCTTATATAATATGCTATTTTGATTGTTAATCTTATTTTATATGCTATCTGCTTATGCTATCTGCTTATTTCATTCTACTCATAAGCATCCCTTCAGTAGGGCTATGGCCTTTCTTGAATATAAATTCTGAAGTCTCAAGTCTCTCTCAGTGGCGCTTGCTCGCTCGCTAGCTGTCCCCTTCTCCTGTCAACTCAGGTGGTCAGAAGGCCATGCTCACAGCGTTAGGTTGTGGGTTCTACTCTCGGGCGGGTCACAGGTCTTTTTTATTTCTATATACCGGAGCGATATATTGCTTCAGTGTACGCTTTTTCCTACTTCTATGAACCTGGAATTAGCCATTAACATTATTTCAGAATGTTTAGATGTTATCTTTCTGCTGATTTATTACAACGTGTAGTTCAGTCCCACTGTGGGTGCGGCCTAGATGTTAAGAAAAAGTATCATGTGTTTATCTATTTACCTTGTGAATGACGAATGTTATCTCACCAAAGACAAACGCGCACTAGCACAGGTCACGTCTTGATACCAAAATCGTTTAGGTGATCGAAACTTCATATGAGTTTAAAAACAAACAGTATTATCTGTGCCTCAATCACCATCATCATCAGGTACCTTGCCGCATGGCGCTGAAGATCATGGACTTCCATCTATCTCTCTCATGTTGCCTCAAGATCTCTTCCACCCTCCTCCTTGTCTTCAGCCACTCTGCAAGTCCGTCTAGTATCTTCTCCCTGGGTCTACCTCAATATATCTACAGATAAACGATTTATCTTTATTTTCTGTTATTTTACTTCAACGCGCACGCAAACACAAACCCACCCAACACCACACACACACACAACACCACACACACACAACCCACTAACACACACACACACTCCTCACACACACACTCTCTCTCTCTCTCTCTCTCTCTCTCTCTCGACGGTCACTCAAATTTTCTCTTAGCCTTTCGTCTGATCAGTTACATGCTTTTTTATTGTTGTCATTGTTGTTGTTTTTGAAATTTCATAAACGGAACGAAGTTCAACAGAACGGAATAAGCTAGCATCAGATTTTCACAAGCATAATTTCTTTGCTTTTATGTTACTTTCAAATGATCTCTCTTCTCTCTCTCTCTCTCTCTCTCTCTCTCTCTCTCTCTCTCTCTCTCTCTCTCTCTCTCTCTCTTGGATGCAGATATGAGGGGGTGGTTCGTCTGTTCTAGTTATCTTTCACACGGAACAGCGTTAACAGACCAGCGACATCTCGGCATCAGTTTACAGTATGCACAACTGCTTACACCCCGTATTTTCAAAAACTCTCTCTCTCTCTCTCTCTCTCTCTCTCTCTCTCTCTCTCTCTCTCTCTCTCTCTTTCTTTCTCTGTGTGTGTGCGTGTGTGTGTGTGTGTGTGGTGTGGCGTATGTGTGTGTGTGTGTGTGTGTGTGTGGTGTGTGTGTGTGTGTGTGTGTGTGTGTGTGTGTGTGTGTGTGTGTGTGTGTGTCGTTCGTTCGTTCTTTCATTTAATGTCTTTTTACAATGAGTGAAAAAAAATTACAGCACTGATAGAGAGAGAAGGGGGAGGGAGAAGAAAGAGAGAGAGGAGGAGAGAGAGAGGAGGAGAGGAGAGAGGAGAGAGAGAGACAGAGAGAGTGTGTGTGTGTGTGTATGTGTGTATATATATATATAGTGTCTTTATCTTATCTTTATTTCTCTTTCTCTGTCTATGTCTCTCGGGTTACTCAACTTATCACTAAGTATTGTGAGCAGATAAACTAGCTTTTGACAGAATGTTTTCTGCGCATTCGCTGGTCTTGAGAAATAGTTAATTTTCGTCATTTACCTTGTTTCAAATCGTGACTATGGCAACTGCAGACAGTAATAAATTTCAGTGATGTGAAATTCCTTGTTTTGTTTTGTTTTATTTTGCGGTTTGTGATTTTGTGTGTGTTGTGTTTGTGTTTTATGTGAGTACGACCACGCGCGTGGGCGTGTATGCACGTGTGATATGTGTATGTGGGAGTGTGCGCATGTGTGTGTGAGAGAAAAGAGAGACAGACAGAGAGACAGAGACAGACAGAGAGGGGGAGAGAGACAGACAGACACGAGAGAGAGAGAGAGAGACAGAGACAGAGAGACTGAGAGAGAGACAGAGAGAGACAGAGAGAGACAGAAAAAGAGAGACAGAGAGAGGGAGAGAGAGACAGAGACAGAGAAAGAGAGAGAGAGACAAAGAGACAGAGACAGAGAGGCAGAGAGAGAGACAGACAGACAGAGAAAGAGAGAGACAGAGAGGAGCACAGAGAGAGAGACAGACACAGAGAGAGAGACAGAAAGAGATAGACGAGACAGAGAGGCAGAGAGAGACAGAGAGAGACAGAGAGACTGAGAAAGAGAGACAGAGAAAAAGAGAGAGACAGACAGAGAGGCAGAGAGAAAGAGACAGAACAGAGAGGCAGAGAGAGAAAGAGAGAGAGCGAGAAAGAGAGAGAAAAAGAGAGAGAGAGAAAGAGAGAAAGAGACAGAGAGAGAGAGACAGAGAGAGATAAAGAGAGAGAGAGTGACAGACACAGAGAGAAAGACACAGAATGAGAGAAAGAGACAGAGACAGAGACAGAGAGAGAGAAAAAGACAGAGAGAGAGAGCAGAAGATTAATGTAAAATCGGCAGGTGAACCCGTTCACAAGTGAGAAATGGGATGAAGAAGGTGGGGGGTGGGGGTGGAGCACACCGATTTTCGATAACTTACACGACTTTTTCTTTTTTTTACCATATATCGATATTCGGGGGAAAAAATTACAGCACAGAGAGAGAGAGAAGGGGAGAGAGAGAAATGGGGAGGGGGAGAGCTAGAGAGAGCGAGAGAGAGAGGCTGACATTTTGTAAGACGTCTAAAGTGGTACTCTACTTTGACAACAAACACAAAGGCTTGATTCGTGTAATACAACAGCCAAATTGACTGGATATTTAATAGTAACACCAACATCAACGAGAACAACAGTAATAGCAACAACAATAACAGAATTAATGATAATATCTATGACAACAGCAACAACAAAACAATACACTCTCTTAGTTTTGAATATATTGCTGCTTATTATCATAACAAATATTGATATTATTTTTATTATTATTATTATCATTATTATTATTATCATTATCAATGTTATCATTATTATTTTTATTATCATTATTATCATTATTATTATTATCATTATCATTGTTATCATTATTATTATCAGTGTTGTTGTTGGGTACTTGTTCTTAATTATATAGTTGCTGCTCATTTGTTTACGATATTCATTCAGTTGTTCATAAATAATAATAATAACAAACAACTCATTATAAACAACTATTACAATATCATTATAATGACTATTGTCATTACAATTATCATTCCTGTTATTATCGTTGTTTTATTACTATCATCACCATTATCATTATCATTATCAAAAAATCAACAGCAATATTCATAAATAAACATATTATTATAACTAAAGGCCATAAATCTTCTGCTCTCGGCCCCTCCCCTCCTTCTGTCTTTACACCTAAACGGTAATTGCTAAAGGTTACA